>SJYO01000647.1:28360713-28900584 GCA_006410555.1 Capra ibex
GGGGGGGGGGGGGGTTTTTTTTTTGTGTCGGAATCGGTTATCGAGAGACCCGACTTTGGATTATAGGACCAAAACCGTTGAGCCACAAATTAAACGAGGAGAAAGAAAAGACAGACAGACCTCTATCTAGAGGTCGGGGGGGCGGGAGCGAAAAGGGGAGGGGCTTCCTTTCTCCGTCTCCTTCCTCCAACACACACAAAAAAAAAAGAGGAACTTTAAAAATAGTGTTTTAATATTATGTGAGTTTCCCTTTGAGTGGCAGTACTTTTTCGTCACGGAACAGTTGCCCCAAAGACGCGGTAGCGTGGTCCCCGCCGCCGCCGCCGCCGCCGCCGCCGCCCGCGCCCCGCGCCCCGCGCCCGCGCCCTCGAGGGCCGGCTCGCCGCGGCCGGTGTGCGCGAGGCGAGAGAGAGAGCGAGTGGGGGCGCGGCCCGCCGCCCGCGGGCGAGGGGCGCGGGCGGGCCGGAAGTACGAGACGCGGGCCCGTTTGGCGAGCGGACGAGCAGATGGAGGTTTGAAGCCAAGAGCGGATCGTTTTTTTACGCCTCTAATCCTAAAAAAATTAAAATTTTTTTTAAAAAAAAAAAAAATCTTTTTAGTTTGAGGTTTCGACTATTAAGGACGAAGGAAACCCTAAGAAAAATTGGAGTTCTTTGCATCATCAAATAAGTTCTTTGTCCCAACAAAAACCCCAAAAAACAAAAAAAAAATTTCTAGATGCTCTACGCACGATAAGAGTCGTCCGCGGAACGTGTGTGTGTGTGTGTGTGTGTGTGTGTGTGTGTGTGTGTGTGTGCGGTCAAAATCGACCCCCTCCCCTGCCCCCCCTCGCGGTCCTCCCCCCATCAAATTTTTGTTTTTTGTTATAAACAAATTTGAGATTAATCTTATACAGGGTTATTTAGGAAAAAACGAATACGAAATTTTTTTGTTTTCGCTTTTGTAGTGAAAATTGAATAAACCATTAAGTAAGGTTGAAAATTAAGATGATTCGAAAGGAAACGTTGTGGGAGAAAGGTAAGGGTTCACATCACTTTGGAATAGACATTTGGACATACAGTTGTAATTTTTTTTGTGTTGTGTTGTGAAATCGTCGGTTCTACTTCCACTCCTCCCTTCAGTCAGTGAGAATTTTGTAGGTCAAGGGTCACGAATGAGAAATACGTCTATGGACATAGCAGTGTAAACACCTTAAAAGTGCTACACTAGGGGTCAGAATTTTTTTCTCTCGATGGGTTGTAGGTAACTTTATCTTATCCAATTTTTTTCTCTTTCTCTCGATGGATCGGAAAATTGTGAGACATCAGGTTCATATTAATGGTGGGTATAAATTAGAGTGTAACTCTGCAGAGGTATTTGGTAGGTCGTAGGTCTCGTGAATTTCTTTACAATTAATACTGTCACACCTAACCCTCATCCACGGACACACCAAATCCAATTAATGTAAATGAAAAGGACATTTACGGGTGTTTTTATTTCAGCCACCAAACAACAGAAAATAAAATTTATTTATAGTTTCATTTTCTACCTAACATGTTTTTACACTAAATCTCAAAATTTTTATGTAATACATCCGGGGTCTTTATGAAATTTCAATAAAATTTAATCAAATGTTATGTATATCGTTACCCCAAGACGACTATCTTTCGAGTTTGGGTATAGGGGATCTATGACTCAAGATTTTAATAGGAATCTAAATTTTATAAATTTACTTTAACCAATCAAAGATTATGTTTAGGGGACTCATAATTTTTTTGTATTACCATCGTATGGTACAAACGAAAATATTCCTATGACATTGATACGACAAAATAACATGTTTTATTTATACAGTTCCGACCATATGTTACAACAGTGTAAGTTCTATCTAGAGAAGTTTTTTGTTTGGCATAGAACAAGTTCATTGACGGTGAGAAAGTGAGTGTTACACACGAAACATAAATCTGGACGGAATTATTTATGTCAGTCACTAAATCATAGTGTATCATAGTACCTCCACAAAAGAGTCTTCTATACACAACACAAGTGTAAGTCGGTTCCAGAAGGACCTTGATTTCAGAAACGTATTTAATCGTAATAAAGAGATGTGAACTGTCAACCTGGTTGGTCAAAAGATTAACCGAGGCCTTTAAAATTTTGGACAAAATTTCACGGAAACCTAACCGACCTCAAATTAATATTATGTGTAAAACTTCTTAATGTAAAGTTTCCTCAGGTACCTAATAAGTAACGTTAATCCCGGGTGGTTCGTTCAAAATGTCGACAACGAAGTGTTGAGGTTACTT
Organism: Capra ibex; assembly: GCA_006410555.1. Taxonomy (NCBI): domain Eukaryota; kingdom Metazoa; phylum Chordata; class Mammalia; order Artiodactyla; family Bovidae; genus Capra; species Capra ibex. The sequence continues at coordinate 28,362,999 of SJYO01000647.1, forward strand.
TATAATTACCTAAAGTCTTTCGACAAGAGAGATCATCCGGTTTTGAGGATTTTTTTATGTTTAGACTGAAATTTTAGTGAATTGTTTCTCCACTCGAGGTCTTCTCCTATCCCGTGACACCCGAAAGAGTGTTTACGGGTTTATGGTCTCGATGGAAAATAATTCCCGGATGTTTCAGGACGGTCCGTAATAAGATCTATGAAATAAGAATATCATACATGATAACGGACTTGGAAGTGTGTTTGGGTGTCTTATTAATGGGTCTAAAAGCGACTACTCAGAGGGCTACAAAGAGTAGTAAACGGACTCCAGTAGTCAGATTCTTCTCTACCCCCTTTGAGTCCGGACCAACTGAGGAGTTGTGTGGGAGAGAAGTTCAGGGTTTTTCCTAGGACCTTTGTTCGTCAGACACGATAAAGTTATTTTTGGTTCAAGTCACCATCAACCCCCTGGTGGGAGAGAGTAACCGTCTCCCCGAGTATCCGTCTTCCTTGGTAGGAAAGAGTAACCCCTTCTAAATGAAACGGTCAACAGTTCCTATTAAATCTTATAAACCACCCCCCACCTCCAGCCAGTGTTTTATGACCCTGTCGTCATCCCTCTGAGATTCTGAGTGGTCCATATTGTGGTTTAACCATAGTAAATTATTATTTTTGTTGAAGAATTTTAAAGGGTGTACGTTTAAATTTTTTGCATTGTAAATTTTATTCCCTATACGGAAACATGTATTTTAAAATTCACTACCAAATATATCTATCCTAAAACCATAGACTTATATTCTAATGTTTTTGAAAATTTTTCCTTTCAAGAAATTTACCAACTGGTATACGTTTTTTGAAATTAACACATTTCAATACAAGTTCAAGAGAGGATACTACGAGCAGACTTATACACTGGATCATTCTTCCCGTTCATCTGTGTCCACCCTTTTTTTCTATTTTAACTTTACGAGATCGTACCCGAACATGGAGTTTTATTTGTCCAAGTTATGGTTGTATTGTTCATTTTCACTTTTACAACGACAAAAAACGCAGGAAGGAGGTGCACAAGGGGAGTCAACCAACCGGCAAGAGTCTCGCCCCTCTTACGTTTATGACCTCTAATTCACCACTATACGTACTGGTCTACACAGGTCTAGTGTCTTTAGGCTCTATGTGGGTTACTTACAAACACTATATTTTTTGAATATTCAAGAGTTACACGTATTTACTCGAGCCCCGAAAATAAACTTGGAGAACTCCACGAATATTAGACTCCGAATTCACGTGACCGACACGTGACTCTCACAGGCCCCAAGTCTCAGGTAGAGACAGTGTGTGGTCCACACGTCGAGACCCGTTCAGTGAAGTGAGAAGTCTCGAAGTTGAAGGAGTAGATATTTTGTCCCTATTAATATCATGAGTGCAGACTCTCAATAAAATTCCTGAGTCCTTGATCACGTACATTTTACAAATCGTACCACGGACTTTGTATTACTCTCCCGTCATACAAGTCGATTATAGGATAGTGGAGCAAAATCAATACACAGTCCAATTTAGCACACTTTGGAAGGGTACATTTAAAGGTTACCGTTAGAGTGTACTAAGGTGGTTTACACAGAGAATACAAGACAGGTCCTATTCCTCGAGGAGTTTCCGAAAAATAAAAGATTCCCGGATCGTCTCCTGAAACATATGTGATTCGAGCGTTGGTCATGAACACCCTATTTTCTTTTTGTTGGGTTAGGTGTTCTACATATTCTTACGTTCTTTAGTAGTATAAAGATGAGTCTGTCGATGTATAATTCGATTATTATCTTAGTCAGAGGGACTTAGTGTATTTTGGTAACGGGTCAACTAGGGTCCGTCGTTACGGATTACCAAATATTCAAGAAGGAGTGAGAGAAAGTGAAGGAGAGAGTAGTTAATCTCGAAATAGTAACGACGTAAAATCGGTACACTGGCACCGGATAAAAAAATTGAAGAGAGTGGAGTCAAATGAATATACATTTTACTTCCACTCTCATAGACATAGAACCCAGTCATCCCCTTCTCAAGTTACTATAATCCCTACATTTTGGTCGAAATCACGGACCATATTTTATTTATGAATTGTAATCAACGGCAATGACAACACCAACGATTATGATAATAATCTTCATTGCACCTTAACAAAAGTTTCGTCACCATTTATTCGTTTAATGACCTCACTAATGTTTACAAAAGTCATGGAACGGATGTAATAATAAAATAAACTATGTACTCATATTTGTAAAATTTAGTAGAAACATCTCTGATTCCGATAAGATCAGGACTGTATAAAGTTCGACCAATAAAAAGAACTGTCTGAATTTTTTTTTTAGACTTGAGGATGTTCGAAGATCATGTTCCTACTCCTTATATCTTCTTGACAAATTCTTTTGTCTCCGTGTCAGTGAGGGTGACCGGAACGACAGAATGTGTAGGTCGGACAAAGGGGTGACTTATACACTCCCCCTCCTGTCAGTAATCCAAACCTCCTCCGTAGTGTGTGTGCCCTTCGCAGTAAGTGGTCGAGGGTCCAGGGACACCTCGGTCCTAAGACTTATACAGGAGTCGTCTCACAGGGAAGGTGAGGTGGTACGGGTCGTCCTAGTACCCAGTGCCTCTGTCGTCGTCTCTCCAGAGTGTTCGAGTCTTAAACCTCTCTTTCGGTTGGCACTTCTATTCGATGGGTACGTTTCCCCGAACGACTTATTTAATTGACAGTCACAGGAAAGACTTTTACTTTGGTTCTCCCTTCTGTATGCTTCTTCTTTGATGGGGATTTTCTACTGAACATGTATGTTCAGCTTATGTTTCTTTATTCATTCATGTTTCGTATGTGGTTCTATGTAGAAGTTGTACCTTCCTTTTTTGACATAGTGGAGGTGTTCATAAGACTAGTGTAAGATTACACTCGTCCCATTTCAACCAGTCCGTTAAAGTTTCGGAGGTACTTTATGGAGGGTCTGGTATGTTAAGAGAGAAGGGATTTAGAAGATTAATGACCACGGTAAAGGGTCCACGAGACTATGACGACTCGTTTCCATGTTCATGGAAACATGGGTTTTTCCAATTCCGTGGAGGGAGTGACATTTAGTTTGGTCAGTTGATCGTCAGATCCATATGACCAGTCAGGGAATATCTCAATCTAATTGGACTCAGTCCAGATTATTGGTCCTCCAACAAGTGTCTACCCGTTAGTTTCGTTTCCTGTACATGAGAGATGTATAAAATCTTAGTAGACACTGAAGAATAAGAGAATAGAGGGAATTGGGTCCGTTGAGTGGAGGTTTTAGAGGGAGTTTGTATCAGGGAAAAGAGGTGATTGACGGAGTGGATTTAAGTCCGGGAGTAGAGAACGAACCAGAGAGCTAAAGGGAAGGGAGGTTAGTTAGAAGATAGATTTAATACTGGGGTCTAGTGGAAAGTTTTTGGGTCTCAACAACCACAGTATGGAGATGATCGTGGAGTGACGGGTCCCTTCGAATAATCTTTGTGTCTAAGGGTTCCGGTTTGAGTAGACGTCTTTTTACCTCAAAGACCCTACTTGACTCCGGGACTATGAACATGAAACTTCACCAAGTAACCGAGGTGGACGGAGGGGTCCCGATGGACGTCGATGAGGAGAGGGGTGTGGGACGTCAGACCAGTACCTCTTGTGGGTGGGGACCTGTTCTTGTTTGAGGAGGGGGTAAACCGGTATAGGAAAGGGGAGACGGACCTTACAGGAAGAAAACCCCCGTTCGGGTGGTAAGAGGTTCCGGGTCAAGTTTGCGGTGGAGGAGACCCTTCGGAAGGGAGGTGGGGACACCGAAAGTTTGTAGAGACAGACTCTGAGTCAGAGTTCTTTGTCTAAAGTGTAACGTTACGTCATCTACGAATCGACTTTGTTTCCAAAGACTTTTGTCATAGGTTTGAAGGACACCTCTTACGTTGAACTAGATAAAGTAAGATAATAGGGTAAATTTTTTTACGACAAACGGTGGAATATTACCTAAAGTACTAAGTGATTCCCTCCGTTGGAAGCAAACTTTTTATGACGACTTTCACTTATTTATTGGCGGGAGAGATACGTACATTATGCATGAGATAATATCTGATAAATAGTGTGAGATGTCATTACTAGACAAATGTCAGACAGGGGGTGGGGTGAAGGGAGGGGGGTTGTCCGTGTGTGGTGTTCCTTCAGTCGTATAGGAACCCATCAATGGGTCGACAACTATTTACGTCTTTACTCTTATAACCTCTTCCTTATTAAATTAACGAAAACGCGCACAGATTAAAAAAAAAAAAAGTAAAGACCAATACCAAGTGTCGTATCAGATAGTCGTTGAGGGTACTCGGACCTTTAGTATAATAGAAGTTGGGAACTTCAATTGTCGTTAAATTTTGTTGTCGGCAACATAAAGTCTTATTAAATTGGTTCCACATTTAAAAAGAAGGGGAGTTTTTATTTTTGGTGCCGTGTCCGTTTTGGTTGGTCTTTTATAAAACAGCCCAACGATCGAACGGTTCTATCATGTTTACACCCGTTTGTTTAGAGAATGAATTCTATGAGTCTTCGTTTATAAGTTTTTGGAGTTTTGGGAGGAAGGCATGGTGAAGTCTTTCCTTTGGGGGGAGGACGTCCCGCCCACGACTATATCTCCGGAAAGATAGAACGACGGATTTCGAGGGAGAGAGTGATCCGACAGGGGTAGCTGTGTTCGTGTTCTTTTTTCATTCCTCTTTTTTTTTCTTTGGTCTAGTCGATTTTACTTGGCGTCATTACTTGGGTCCGTCGGTCAAGACCACGCTTAATATGGACACTACCTACTCGTCCCTGTGCCGGCCGACACCCCCTCCCTAGGGAAGAGTCGTCGTGCACCGAGGTAGCTGTCCTTTGGACGGACGTTGTGGGGGTTGAGACGTGTGGTGAGTAAACGTCGTAGCAGTAAACACACTACGATTAAACGAGTTACAGGATTTCATGACTCTCTCTAAGTCACTTTTGTGTCCCACCCGAACCTTATCGATCGGGATCCTGTCCGACCTTCATCTCCTCCCTGGTTCACAGGTCCTTTACGAGACCCCCGGTCTCCTACCTCGTCCTTCTCCTCGGAGTGACATTTCGACCCAAAATTTCCTACTTATTCTCAAGAGGTTTGGTACACCCCTTCCTCTCCTCTCTCGAGGTCCATCTCTTCGGAATACGTCCCACAGTAATAATTTATACTTACTCCCCCCTCGTCGTCTGTCCATCTACCACTCCCTGAAACAACACGCACCGTCTCTCAAACCTGAAAAAATCTGATGACGAAAGGTGAGCCGTCCAGTGTTGTGCTGTCCGACACTTTAGGTACTCTAACACTGGTTGAAAACGTTTTTTACTTTAACGGATCTTATCCTTTGTAAACTTATATAACGCCCGTCACTCCCGCATTTGAGAAGACACTTTAAACAAAGGTTATATTTACACAGATACATACATGACCAAAAACTATATTTTACATGAATAACACCGCCACTGAATTTTTTTCGTTTGACTTTGAGGTAGACCCGTTTGTTCCCTAGATGAACTCCTACCAATTTATTCTCTGACGACACTTCTCTACACTTAGAGTACTCCTATTCACACCACCGAGTCCCCTGTGTACTAGCACAAGAATATTCCACAGAGGGGTGGTCTGTGACTCGAGGAGTCCCTGCTTTGAGACACACTGTTCGAGAGTCCAAGGTCGTGGACCATGAGCACATCCGTGATTTAGTGACGGACGACTGACTCATACCATTGCCTAGAAGTTCCGCTAAGGGTTACCCGGAGTAGAGGACCATAGGGGTGGAGACACATAGGGGGCGGGTGTGACATGGTCCCAACCAGACACACTGGTTGTCTTGTCCCGCGATCACTAGCAGTGAAGACTCCAATCCAATACTTTCCGACGCCGAAGGTAAAATCCAAAAGGAAGACCTTGTCAGCGAGAACCCCCTCGGTCGACGGTGCAGGATTCCTGTGGATCGGACACCTCTGTGGGTGTGTTGTTCCTTGACTCCAGTGGTCGGTCGTCGGTCACCCCGTTCCTCCGAAGGAGGGACAGTACCTTCGTCCAGTCGGGGGTCGGGCGGAAAGATTACCACTGTCGGAGTGTCTTGTCACACTGCCGTTGGAGTACTCTCCGAGACTCCGTCTTTGTGGGTCCATTCGACAGGGACCTAAGACCTGAGTGCCTTGACCCATATATTATATTGTTTGTGAATAAATTCGACGATCCAAAACCTCAAGAGACAATGTGTCGCTTTCTGTTGGTTATATGGCTTAGTCACTTGTCTCGACTTGTTATTATGGTCATATGATCTCAATAGGTCCCAACTGATGGTAAAAAAAAAAAAAAAGGGAGGTTCTTAGATAGTACAGTGTAAAAGTCGGACTGATCTATTCCCTTTCCGGGGACTGGGTTCGACCTTGTTACCCTAGGAGAGAAGTTCGAAAGGATGAACTCCGTGTCTTTGACCCAGTCCACACTCCTCGTCTGACATTCAGACTGATCCCCAGTTCTGGTGGTAAACCCCCGTCAATATTACCCCAGGTACGTTCACTTACCCTTGTCTTTCCGGTTGCACAGGTCTTCGTTCGTCTAAGAGTCACCTGCACCTCCCTTCCTTCACCCCTCCTCTTTCCTGGACCCTATAAGATTCGGGGTCTTTCAGACCGGCGGAAAGATCATAAACCCCACCTTCTCAGGGGAAGGAATATTAATAAAGGGTAAAATGAACGAGTAACTACTCACTCAAGGAAAAGAACTTTGGTTTTCTAGGAGCTTATGCCGGAGAGAGGTCACGATCGGTCCCCTCGCCAAGGAGGACGTCCGGTTCCCAGAAAGGTCTCTTCTCATTGTTGAGTGGTCTCTGAAGTCAACACATTGATGGCGATACGTTTCTGTCGGTATCTAGCTCACCTTCCAGACAAGTCTGGTAATTTGAGGAAAACGGAATTGAGGTGAAAGTGGCTTATTAGGAAACTAATAATTACACGAGGTTAAATTTTTCGACACAAGACCGGTCGACTGGATTAGTAAGTTCACCAACCCATCCAAGTACGGGTAATATTTAAGTGTCTAACCGAAAGCTCATGTTTAGTAAGGCCGCATTGGAGGTAAAGTAAAGGTGACGGGAGCCAGTTCGGGACAGTAAATAGGTCACTGGGTGATGTCCTCGGAGGGGTACCGTGAGTGGGACGAAGTTAGGTAGGAGAAGTTGAAGAGAAGGATTTTGTCTTTCGTGAACTACGGAACGAGGGACGAGTTTTGGAGACTACCAAGGACCACGGAACCCTTACTGACGTCCGAGGTCGGGGTAGAAGGTGGTGTGGAACTACGAAGACTGAGGAAGAACGACGGACCGCAATAGGGTCCAAGGAGTTCACGTTAACCGCAGGTGGGACGAGCCGAGGCCAAGACGGGAACGACCGCGGGAAAGGAGACCCGGGGACGAGACGGGCGAAAGAGAGTCAGGTGAGGAGAGAGACGGGAGAGAGAAGAGAAACATGAAGGTACCTTAAGGAGAGAGAGGAAATATTGGGTATGACCCCAACTGGACTGAATGTCAATTAACAGAAAAACAGATAGAGACCTAGCGCTCGGGGTTCCTCTGATCCGAAACAAGTAAAAAAAGAAGGGGAGCCGAGTTCCGGCTTATTTCGTAGAACGTAGTTGTCAAATTGTAAGTAACGTACAAAAGACATAGGTCCGTGGACCGACTACAACCTCAATCATCCGTGAGCTGTTTACCGGTGGTTTAGTTACTGTCAGTCAATCCCCGTCCTTGTTCAAAGGGGACCTAGACTGCTACCAGTCCTCTCCACAGGTGGATCGGAGACGTCCACGTCTCGACTTTCTCGTCTCAGTCTGAGGACCACTGCAGGTAGTACGTTGTTACTTACTTACTTAGAGTCGGATTGAAAAAAAAGAAAATTTACTTTTAGCTCCACACTAAAGAGTATAGGACTATTTGATTATACGGTGAAGAGAAAGAAGAGAAAGAGGGAGAAAGACGTCAACGTCAATACTGAGTGTCCATGGAATACCTTACGTTCGAAATCCAATTGATGACCTCTTACCTCTACCCCCACTGGGAGGTGAATGGATCAAATATACCAAATCTTCTTCCCGTGTACCCAGTTGGGTGGTCACTGAAATCACAGGAAGAAAGTTTTCTCAGTCGTAGATGTACGTTTCCTTCCTCGTCTTAAACCAGGACTAAACAGGTGACTATTAGGTAGAGGACACGGGTTGAGAGGGAGAGGGAGGGTCTCAACACCCTTCCTGAGTCGAGACCCGTCTGGACTCTACCTGTCCAGACAGGATTTCTAGGTTTCTAGTATCGTCTCTTGCATTGTGTCGGTAAGGATTACGTTACCCAGTTTTTCATAGGTCTTAATTATTCATTTTCTGTTGTTGTTGTTGTTTTTCGTACAAAAGAGGAGAAAAATTTGTTTTCACTTCTAAAGATGGGAGATTTAAAGAAAAAAAAAAGGAAGATTTAAAGACAGAAGGTCTCCAATATACGATTTACTTACAACGGAGTTTAGTTCCGAATGGGGTGTCCAAGATTTTTCCGTAGGTTCGTATAACGTGTCTCGGAACTGGTAGAGGGAATAACGCCCGTCTAAGAAGTGACAGACTCGGTGGTCCCATCGAGACGAGGACTGTCAGAAATCTCGACGTATGTGTCTCGCGGTCCTTAGTGGTTGGACGTCTTGGTCCCTTGAGAGTGCCGCCGAAAACAAAAGACCCTTTTAGCGTTGAAACAGTTCTCCAGTAGAAAGAACCGAATAGAAGTGTTAGGTTTCAAAATGGGTTTAAAGTGGAGAGTGAAACACCAGTGAGAAGTGTGTTTTTGGTTGAAAAATAATGAAATTCTCTTAACACGAGAAATCTGTTTCTATCACCTCTGGTCCCTTCGGACCACACGGTTTCGGGTATCCCAGCGTTTCTCAACCTGTACTGAGTCGTTGACTTGTTACTGTTCTGTTTCTGATCCCGAGGGGATCACCGAGTCCCCATTTCTTGGGTGGACGGTTTCGTCCTCCGAGACCAAGTCAGGGACCCGACTCCTCTAGGGGACCTCATTCTTTACCGTTGGACGAGGTCATAAGGACGGACCCTTTAGGGTACCTGTCTCCTCGAACCGCCCGATGTCAGGTACCCCAGTGTCTCAACCTGTCCTGACTCGTACGTACATACGAAATATCGTGTCCTTCGAGTCGAGTCCCAAGACACTACTGGACCTCCCCACCCTATCCCCCGTCCCACCTTCCCTCCAGGTTTTCCCTTGCCTATACACGTATGTATGTCGACTGAGTGATGTGACATGTCTCTTTGATTGTGTTGTAACATTTCGCTAATATAAGGTAGGGGGACGGGGTGGGACGGTCTTCTTTTTTTTCTGTTTCTAATCTTTTGGAGTGTTCGAGACATCTTACGTCTTCCTCCCATCCTCCGCACCGAGGGAGTCTTCGATTTAGTGACAGAGAGAGTGGGTGTCCGGACCCTACACGAGTCTAGTCACGACGTCGTTTAATTGACCCTTTCCTCATGTAGCTCCGATATGTAACAATGGGACGAATTGAATTGAATATACGTCTCATATAGTATGTTTTACGGTCCCACCTATTTCGTGTTCGACCTCAGTTCTAACGGCCCTCTTTATAGCTATTGGAGTCTATACGTCTACTGTGGTGGGAATACCGTCTTTCGTTTTTCCTTGATTTCTCGGAGAACTACTTCCACTTTCTCCTTCTCACTTTTTCCACCGTATTTCGAGTTGTAAGTTTTTTGATTCTAGTACCGTAGGCCAGGGTGGTGAAGTACCGTTTATCTACCCCTTTTCACCTTTGTCACTGTCTAAAATAAAAGAACCCGAGGTTTTAGTGACACCTGCCACTGACGTCGGTGTTTTAATTTTCTACGAGGAACCTTCTTTTCGATACTGTTTGTATCTGTCGTATAATTTCTCGTCTCTGTAATTAAACGACTGTTTCCAGGTATGTCAGTTTCGATACCAAAAAGGTAATCAGTACATACCTGCACTCTCAACCTGGTATTTTTTCCGACTCACGGTTTCTTGACTACGAAAAATTAACACCACAACCTCTTCTGAGAACTCTCAGGGAACCTGACATTCCTCTAGTTTGGTCAGTTAGGATTTCCTTTAATTGGGACTTACAGGTGACCTTCTTGGTTGTGACTTCGACTTTGAGATTATGAAACCGGTGTAATACACTTCTTGACTAAGTAACCTTTTCTGAGACTACGACCCTTTCTAACTCCCGCCTTCCTCTTCCCCTGGCCCCTCCTACTCTACCAACCTACCGTAGTGACTGAGTTACCTGTACTCAAACCCTTTTGAGGTCCTCTGTCACTTCCTGTTCCTTCGGACCGCACGACGTCAAGTCCCCCAGCGTTTCAGTCTGTGCTAAGTCGCTGATTTGTTGTCATTGTTGTTTAAAGTTTAATGGTGTCCAATCCCTGGTGACCTAGGAAGGGCCTCTCGTCTTGAGTGTGAACAGTTTGTGTGCACGGAATGGGCCATCGAGGGTAGTGTGTGGGTACCAGGACTTGTCATCCACGGTAACAAGGGTACAGATTCAACCGTAGAAAGTGTAAAACATTCGTTTGTACGTAATAGGACTCTTTACTTCCTCCTCCTTCATAGACGTCGTGTTTTCCTAAGGGTGACACGTCGGTGTAAAGGACTGACGACGGTGTAGGATTACTGTGTGTTGTAGGGAAATAAGTACAGTTACTCGTGTAGAGTCTTGGTATTACACGTTTCGTAGTAATGGTTTGGGAAAAAAGGGTTAAAAAAACTGGTATTTGAGATTTTTCTTTATGTAAAATAGGACGTTCATTGTGTATACATATACATTTTATATATACATATGATATTCGGATGAATACTTATGTTACGTGACACTGTAAAAGGTAAAATAAAGTAGAAAAGAAAATTTTACGTCTAGAGATAGGTGATTTACCTAAAGTACTGGAATAACACAACCTTGGATGTTAAACTTTCGTATACTATAAAGTGTCTTTTCACTACGAAACATCTTTTATTATTTTAAGATAGATTTCTTCTCTTTGAAGGTTGAAGATCCGTTTTTTCAACTTCTCCTTATTATAAAAACGAAGAAAATTGAAAGTTGACGGTCCTGTAAAATTTTCGTAAAATAGAGTCGTTTACTCGTAAAGATGTTTTTGGGTAGAGTTTTGTAACACCTGGTAATAAGGGGAATATGACTTCTTCTTTTTTTTACCTCCAACTTTTCCATAACTAGAGTGGGTGGGTGGAAGGTACAGGTCATAAATTTTTACGTGTACAAACCCTTAATTTTAAACCGACACAGAAGACCCTGAAGGGACCACCATGTCACGCATTCTTAGGCGGACGGTTATGTCCCCTGTGTCCAACCTAGGAACCAGACCCTTCTACGAGGGTGTACGAGTCCTCGTGGACTCGGGCACTCGGTGTTGATGACTTGGACGCACACGAGACGGTGTTCTCTTCGGTGGTGTTATTCGTGTACATGGCGTTGTTCCTCACCGGCGACGACTGGTGTTGACCTCTCTCGAACACGTGTCGTTCCTTCGGGTCGGGTCGGTTTTTGTTTATTTATTTATGTAAAATTTTTATTCTAAACCGACATAGAACATTTCTTAAAACTTCAACATGACGAAGTTTAATAATGGGAGGACCGTTCCACTGACACTTCTAATTTACTCTATTATACTAACATTTCATTTTATTTTTTTTTTTTTTTTCTCTATTATACTCCCTTCCGAGGGTGACAGGAAGCCCAAGAACCCAATAGAAAGGGCCCTGCACGGACTTGAGACACACTGGGCCCCCGAGTAAGTGACTTGTGGACGGGAAGACCCACTGTCTCCTCTCTCCTAGGGTGTTTCTCAAATGACCAAGGTAATCATTGTTATTTTTAGTAATGTTTGATCCTAAGACCTCACAGACCCAACTCATAAAGTCAATAAGGAGGTTATCTATTAATACCACTCGAAAGGTATGGTCCGTACTACACGGGTACACGTCTCTGATACCCTACATGTTTTTTTTGTCCTCTGTGTTGATGTCGGGAGTACCGCGGACATCAGTTTATTCTCGAATCTCCAACACTTTTATGAAGTGCAAGGTAATTACAATGTATCGGACAAGGGAATAGACATTTCACTTCATTCTAATCTAGTCACCAAGAGTTTTGACTTCTAAAGTGTCTGTTTTTTCCGAAAGTATTTTCTTTGACTTTTTTTTTTCGTTTACTAGAGTGTTAAGATATTTCACTTACTTAGTAGTGAAATTTTTTTTTTAATGTATCGGAGTAAAAAGGGAAAATGATATATTCGGTCAAAAACAGGACCTTAAACTCCGAGGGAGTCCTGAACAGGTCGAGACTGAAACATCTTAAGAAACCAAAAGAAAACGTCGTTGATGAATGTACATTTCACTTTTCATTTTCCCAATCAGTGAGTCAGCACAGACTGGGAAATATTGAGGTACTTGACGGTTCGAGGACAGGAACCCTAAAGGGTCCGTTCTTATGACCTCACCCAACGGTAAACGAAGAGGTTCCCTAGAAGGGTTGGGTCCCTAACTTGAACCCAGTGGACGCGACGTCCGTCTAAGAAATGGTAGACTCGGTGATCCCTTCAAGATAAATGTACATTTAAGATGGGTATACAGGGGGTCTTAACGTCTGTCCGGTCTGTGGACAGGGATCCTCTTAGTAATGTCCCAGGAAATACTCTTTTAGAATCATGTGTGTTGTTTAAGACCGAGGTGGGAACTGGGACTCACGACTTTTCACGTTTCCCTGGTTCAGGACCACTGGTCTTCCGTCTTTCCTTGTCAACAACTCCTCGGTGGTGTCCGGATCGGGTTTTGAACCACGAAAGGGTGCGTGATGAACTTGTAGTGTTGGTAAGATCCTCTTTATATAGAAGGAGAAATAGAGTTGAAAAGTCAACCTCCTTTGACTCAAGTCTCTTTAATTCATAGTGCGGGTTACAGTGTGTCGTTCATTAGTCTTAAATTTGAGTCTAGATGAATAACGGTGTTAGTGTGGAATGACCGTCCTTCTCTGTAATTTTTGTCTTACTTACGTCTTTCCGAAGTTCTCTAAATACACTGAAAACTGTACTCTCTTTAGACTTTGATGCAAGTTTTTAAGTCTGGAAACCACCCTTACATTTAACCACGTCAGTGGTACCTTTTATCTTATCTCCACGGAGTTTTCGGATTTTGATGTTGATGATATACTGGGTCGTTATGATGAGGATCCCTATACAGACTTTTTTTCTCTAGTAATTGAATTTTCAATGCACGTGAGTTTACTACAAATATTGTCGTAATAAATATTATTGGTTCTACACCTTCATTAGATTCGCAGGCAGTTGTCTGCTTACCTATTTCTTCTACACTAATTGTGTGGATGTGCGCACCCATGCCCGTGTATGTTACTTTGTGCTGAGTCGGCATTTTTTCTTATTTTCAAACGGTAAACGTTGTTGTACTTTCTTGAGCCTCCCATAATACGAATCACTTTATTCAGTCTGTCTCGTTCTGTTTATCACGTATCGTAGTGAATATATACTTTAGATTTTTTTATTTGATCACTTATATTGTCTTGTCTGAGTGTGTAGATCTCTTGTTTGGTCATCAATGGTTACCCCTCTTCCTTCATCCCTCCCCGTTCAATGCCATCCTCCAATTCCCCGTGCTTGATGGTACATACTTTATTTATTCGGTGGTCCTATAGAATATGTCGTGTCTTTTATGTCGGTTTTAAAATATTATTGATATTTACCTTATATTAGAAATTTTTAACACTTAGTGATACAACATGTGGCCTTTAGAAATATAATATGTCATGTTATGGAACTATTCTTTTTTTTCTGTTAAGTCTATCGAATGATTTATATTGTGAGATAAAATCTCAGTCGTCCAACCGTGGAGAAATTGATCCAGAGAAAAGACTAGTCGAATCGTTTGTAGAAGAAGAGACGGAGACCTGAGGAAGATAAGAAATGGGATCCTTGCTCTTGTCGTTCGGGGGCTGGGTGGAGGTAAGTGTGAGGATCCTCTTTCGAAACGAAGACCGGGTTAAGAGGTAGGTAGGAAGTAGTTAAATTGTTCGGAAATAATTGTACATAGTCCACAATACAATCCGTGTCTTATTTTGTGTAGGGAAGAACTTCCTCGGGTTCCTTATCTCATCTATGACTGAAATGTTGACCTGTGAGTGGGTCTCGGTTTCCTCCCCTCTTAGGTCCCTCCGAAGGACCTTCTCCTCTACACATTTTGTCGAGAACACCCTCTGTTCACGGGACAGTGTGTCTCTTCTTTTCCGTGTTCTGACGTCCGTCACCTTGTTCCCTCGTCCTTCGTCCAGGGTGCACCTGGGTGGTCGAGAGAGAGGTTTGGGCAAGCAGGACCGTGGTTCGGGTAATGTCGGGGTCGAGGGGTGCGGCCCTGGAAGGTGTTGAGGAACGGGAGGATATCGGGAAGGGAGGTCACTTAGGGACTCAGGACAGATCAGAGGAAGATTCAGAGAGTTTATAGAGGGGAAGGAAGAGATAGGAGTGAGGGGAGTGCCGTCGGTGGTAAAGAGGAACCAAGGACGTTGTCGGAGGTTTACCTGTAGTGAAAGGTAAACGAGGTAACTTAAGTGAGTCGTGCCTCCTAGATCGTAGATCTGACTGAGATGTCGCCCCTGGCCCCACCCCCCGTCCCGCCACCATCGTCGTCCAACCACCCTTGGTAGACTAGGACAGTAATAGGACGAATTCAGGAAGTGATCTAGGATCACGGAAGGACTAATTCTGTTTTGGAGGATTGTCCTAAATGTTCTGGGAACCACCAGACCGGAGGCGAGTGGAAGGATTGGAGTAGAGACTAGAAGTCAAGGAGTATTCGACACCGAATACTCGGATCAACGGGTCGTGGTGGTGGACCCCTCGAAAATTTTTTTTTGGGTTATAGTGTCAGGGTGAAGGTCTGTGACACTGACTTAATGAGTCCCCTTCTGGGGCTCGTAGGCCCCTAAGATTTCGAGGGAAACACTATAATCACACGTCGGTGTCGACTCTTGTGACGAGATCAGGTTGTGTAGAATGTCCAAACGGCGCGTTCGGGTCGGAGACGGTAGTCTCCGGGACCTCGATAGGACCGAACTCCGGTCCCAGAAAGGCAGAGTAAGTGACGTCATAAAGGACGTGGGTCTTTTAGCGTGGCACTCGCTAAGACGAAAGAGGGAAGTGGACTACTGTGAGTAAGAAATTCTAGGTCGAATCTGAAGGATTGTCTGTGAGGGAGAGAACTACGGGGACAAGCCCCTGTCCACTAGGACACACTCGAGTCGCGGATCTAAAGGGGGTCATATCGTACATGGGGGGTGGACCACGAGCAGACGTAGGGTGTCCATCAGACATTCGAGGCTCCCTCTGGACAGACACACAAGTAGTCATTTCGTGGAGGTGGGGGCCCTTCACGGATCGTGTCTCAGTCACGACTAAATTATTCACACCGTCCTTATTCACCTTCACGTCCTCGTGTTCACACCCACATTACCGTCTCCTACCATACTGACCCCACTATCGTTACCCCATCTACTCGCCCTCCGTGCGACCCCTGTCCAGCACTCCCGGTCCGCAGGAGTGGTTTCTGAGACTTGTCTCAGCCTGTTGTCCCTCGGTCCCGTTTAAAATCCATTTCACTGTGTTCGTTGAACTTAAAATCCCGTCACTCACCGACTCCGTGTCTCACGACCCCCTCCAGTCCCTCCGGGTCACCAGTCCCTGGTCTACCTTTAGATATCGTTATCGGGTGGATAACTTCTTCTACTCCTCCCCCGAGTCCGGACTTCTGTCCCCCGACCGACTCTGTCTTCTGGGTCTCTCTCCCCCTCCCTTAGCTCTCACAAACCTCCGAACCACCGGGGCACTCCTCCTTACTCCGAGACACCTACTGACTAAAGGACGAGTCTTCTGATGTTGACTCCACTCCTAACACTGGTCTACGTCATAGTATTGGTCTGTCCCCATACTTTTCTTGGACTACCGAAGGTAAGTTCAGAGAAAAAGAGCTAAAAAAACAACAACAAACCAAACTATACCTGGTAAAAAATTTTCAGAAATGACTTAAACAATGTTATAACGAAGACGAAATACAAAACCAAAGAACCGGTTCTCCGTACACCCTAGTATCGAGGGACGGGTCCCTACCTTAGGTGTGGGGACCGTGACCTTCCGTTTCGGGGTTGGAGACCTGGCGGTTCCTTCAGGGTGGAGCTAACTTCAGAATCGCAGTGGAGAATGAGCGAGAGACAGGATACCTTCAGTGGAAGTGGAATAAAGAAGTGGACGAGTTACGCCCATTGTTCATCATGGTAATAGTGTCCCTACAACGCTTCCGACTTTCCTCATTATCCACATGTACGAGTCGATGACGGACCGTGTTCATTTGCGGTATCCGCTCAAGTGTTTTAATAAATATATGTTACACGGCATAATAGACGATTCTCAATACTAGACGGTTGTTAAGGGGGGGAGGGAGACTTCTGGACACGAGGTGGGTAGTTCTCGACCTTAGATAAAGAGGAACAGAACTTAGACCCGTCGAGACACTAAACGAAACTGGTTTACTTCACTGTAACATGGTTAAGGCCGAATTCGGACTTCTCTCGACCACCGTGAATGAAAACCGGGAACCCTTCGGTCGGTGGTACGTTTCGACCTCGGGTTATCGTTATAATCCTTCCTCTGACTTCGTTCTCTATCCGACCCACCTCCCCTGCTCCACGTCATGGTTCCGACTTCTGTATACTCTCTCCGACAGAACTCCGAGGTCTGGCTCAAGTCGGGTGTCTTAACACTCTTTATTCAATGACGATAAAGTTTGGTCATTCAAAACCCAAGCAAACGATGTGTCGTTATTTGACTTTGAATGCATAGCTTCTTTTTTCCTGTAGTGACCCTGTTATTCCTGAAGGAAACTTCGGTAGAATTTTATCCATAAAACCTGTCACCTTTATAGCTCTGTATCTTTGTAGATCTTTTCACAACCTTCAGGTTCAAACCCGAGTCCTCTCTTCGTCCTCCTCGGTCCCTAAGGTCTTAGTTAGTCGTATTCCTGTCCTGAACCACGGGACCCTCCTCCTCCTCTCGAGTGGTCCCCTCCACACTCCTTGGTCTTTGACCATGGTCCTGTCTTTAGACCGGGGTGCCTATGAATCCCCTGTCGACCTCTCTTCGACCATTTCTTCTACTTCTTATCACTGGTCCCTACCTCTCTCTTGTGTGTCTTGGTCCCTCGACATGAGACTCTTCCCGAATAGGTCACGACTCTCGATGTTTCTTGTTGCCTGAACTTGTAATCCTCCCTTACCCCTAAAGGGTGACTTCGTCGTCTCCGTCTTTGGTCCACTATTCCCTAATTCCTCCCTTATTCTATCTCTTAGACTTGTATCGTTTCCATCTACTGACAAGAATTTTCAGACAACAATGTCAACTTGGGTCTCTTTGTTCTCTGATCTAACCGTCGACGGTCCCCACCCTACCCTCTACCTGTTTCCACCAGTTTTCTATGTTTGAAGGTCCGTGAAGCGACCACCATTTCACCTATCCTCAGGGTGGACGACTACGTCCTCTGTGTCCAACCTAGGGACCAGACCTTTCTAAGGTGTACGATACCCCGTTGATTCGGGCACCCGATGTTGATGCCTCGGACACGAGGAGTTGTTCTCTTCGGGAGTGTTACTCTTCGGGTACGTGGCTTTCTTACTCATCGGGGTCAAGTGACGTTGATCTCTTTCGCGCCCGTTACTTCTGGCTTGTGTCGGTCTTTGTTTATCTTTCAATGTTTGAAAGTCAATGTTCTACTCATTCAAGACCTTTACATTGTATACCGTACAACTGATGTCAATTGTTACGACAACAACTCAGGGATTCAGCCCAGTCTGAGAAAAAGCTAGATACCTGACATCGGGCGATCCGGTTCAGGGGACGTGACCGTTCACCCAAGAAATGGTGACTCGGTGGTCCCTTCGGGGTGTCAATTGTTGCGTACGCGGGGTCACCGAGTCAGTATATATATCATTTTCTTCCTGACTAGGAAGGTAGTAATCTTCCAGACTACGACTTCGACTTCTAGGTCATGAGACCGATGGACTACGTTTCTCGACTGAATAACCTTTTGTGAAACTACGACCCTCTCTAACTCCCGTTCTCTTCTTTCCCCTTTGTCTCCTACTCTACCAACCTACCGTAGTGACTGAGTCACCTGAACTTGAACTCGATTGAGTTCCTCTCACTTCCTGTCCCCTCGGACCGTACGACGTCAGGGACCCGAACGTTTCTCAACCTGTACTGAATCGTTGACTTGTTGTTGTTGTTTATGGTTGTGTGTGTGTGTGTGTGTGTGTGTGTTCAGTTTATTAGTGTTACTCATGGAATTTGAGTGTGTTATATAGAGTTGTTTCGGTCCTTTTTTTATTTGGGCTAATGGAGAGGGTGTTTTAAAAAAAGTTTTTCAACTTATTTTATATATCAGATAAAATTATCCCTGAAGGGACCACCAGGTCACCAATTCTTAGACGGAAGGTTACGTCCCCTATGTCCGAGTTAGGGACCAGTCCCTCGGTTCTAGGGTGTACGACGTCCCGTTGATTCGAACACGGATACGAGGTGTTGTTTCTCGGGCTTGTTACGTTAATTCTGGACTCCGTCGGATCATTTATTTATTTATTAAAAAATTTTTAAATAAATATTTATAAAAAATTTTATGTATAAAAATTTTTTCAGATAACTGTTTTCTCCCTTTTTTCATAAAGGAACCCATGTACTTTCCTGTTTTTCTTTTGACAAAATTCACCTCCCTTGAACGAACAAGTCTTCTCTTTGGTTTCTTCGTCGTAATTTCTAGGACTTCTTTGTCTCCTACCCCCACCGAGTTCCAAGGTCCTTTACCCTCTCTGCGTCTAGTCCACCTCCACAACCGGAACTTCTTCTTCCCGTTCTCCGTTTCTCCACCTAGAAGTGTCTCTCCATTATTCTCCCTCCGTTCCACACCAAGGAGAGACCCCCGGAACGACAGGTACCCTAAGAGGTCCGTTCTTATGACCTCATCCTCCGGTACGGGAAAAGGTCCCCTAGAAGGGTTGGGTCCAGAGGTCGTGACACCCGTCTATGAAATAACAGACTCGGTGGTCCCTTCGGGTTCTTATGACGTCACCCATCGGATAGGGAAGAGGTCCCCTTGAAGTCTGGTTCCTTAGTTTGGCCCCAGAGGACGTAACGAAATGGTCGACTCGATGAGTCCTTCGGGGGCTCTTCTCGTCCAATTCCAGTAGACGACTGTCCGTCGCACCCAGAACCTTCTGACTGTATTCAAAGACTTCTAAAACCTCTCTTACGTCCTCCCCGGTGTCCTCAGTTCAAAGGTCTGGAAAGATCTCTTCGGGGTGGTGTTCTTAAGGACGGAAGACTCGGAGTCCGACAGGTGTGGTCGAAGAGAGGAGATGGGACGGGGGTCGGGACGAGGTAGGGGACTCAGTCAGAGACCGGATCTACCGGGGGACCTTCCAACGAGGAAGTAAGAGTTCATAAACGACTGGTAGGTGTGGTAGTCGGGACGGAGGGACCCGTTGTGAGAGAGAGAGAAGGGTGTTCTATAGGTTTGTAAGGGGGACGAAAAGTCTATGGAGTGTGGAGAAAGGAAAGTGTGGGTCGTCTCCTGGGGCGATGGGTGAGTGTCTCCCGTGTCTGTGGTAGTCTGAGTAGTTTGTACGTTCAAATGGTTGTCGACGTGGGAGAGGGCGACTGTGTAGTTGACTTTTGACGTCAAACTAATCCTCCAGAACCGGTTGTAAAATTTTATGTTATTTTTCTTATCTTTTATCGTAGATGATATATAGGGTTCTCATAAACGACAAAGAATTTCGAACACAAAGTTAATACTACGTAGACGATGACACTCAACTCTCGTTTACCAAACGCATACAAACTTTTGAAAGTGTTATTTTTCAATTATGTTATCGCGACGGTATCTCTTTCGACAGGAAGGGAAATAGGTACCGATTAGGAGTGTGGACACAAAACACAGGGTAGAGGAGGTCAGTAAAGTCCCGGGAATCCAATACAGAAAAAAAAAAGACATTTTTGGTCTTTATGGAGTAACCGGAGGGACGTGGCGGACAAATAAGGGAGGAGGGAGGAGTGTCTGAGGAGGTTTCTCAATGTACCTAAGCCGTAGACGAGGGCGGGGAGGGAGAGTGGATAGGGGACGCCGGAGGACGAGGGTCGTGAGGACCTATGCCGAGAGGTGTTTCACTGGTCACTGGGGACTCGGCTGTATGGATCTCCTGTGGACGGTCCCAAGTGACTGAGGTACAAGTAAGGACAAGGAGGAAGGTCGGTCTCGAGTTGGGACGGACGAGGCCTTCTGAAGTGACTGGAGGGTTGTTCCAGTTTGGAGGGTACTCCCCGTGGGTGACAAGGAGACAGGAAGGATTATCGACAGTTAACAGTGACAATGTTAAAGTGTAAACACATTAATAGACGGGGTCTAATCCGGAGGAGTTCCTCCTTTCCCTGAGACGGATAGAACTGCGTGAACCGTCGGTCTCTTGGAGGGTCCGAGTCGCGACCCGTACCTAGGTATTCGTCGTCGTCGGGGACACGATCCAGAATCGTCATGTTACTCCTTCCCTGTAGGGTCTTTCACTACCCTCGACTCCTCCACTTCTTTCGGTCCCCGTCTCCTCCTTCCGTCTTCGACGAGGGTAAGACGAAGGGTCTGGTTCCATCTCGGAAAAGGTCTTGTCGTACACGGACGTGCCGACTGTGGGGAGTGACCGAAACACAGTCTTTTCAGTCGGTGGGTCTGACCTTTTAACCGATATATAAAGTATGGACTGTGCGTGTTGAACATCACTTCGGAAAATTGGATGATGTGTAAGTTATAAACGACTTTCTACTTATCCCCTGTGGATGAAGACCTTAGGTCGATGGTCTTTTGTCTCCGCCCCAAACAAATAAACGGGTCCTTACCGGACGTGTCCCAAGGACTATTTGTGGTTTCTTGTGTTTTCCGGAGTAAGAAACGATAGACTGGTGTGGGTTTCTGCCAAAATAACACAATGGACGAAAGTAAGGAATCAATGACTAAAAGACACCGTATAGTGATGTGTTTATAAGAGAATTCCTACAATTTTCTAGTTTATTTATGTTGTTCCTAAATTTTGATGTTTGTATCATACCTCTACGTTGGTCTTTCAAGTTTGACACCCTTTGAGATAATTTGTTTGCTAGTAAAAAGAGTTGTTTTGTGAACTCTCTCTCCACCTCCTAAATTTTCACTAATTTCTGTGTATTATTGGTCCGTGTGACATATCTTCAAACCTAGGAATAAATTTATTTCATGAAAAATTTTCCTTTAATATTAGACTCTTTACACTTATAACCAAACCTAGTCACCAAGGGGATTGTCGGACTTTGAGTCTATTATTACCTCTTTGTCAGTGGTGAAAGAACCTGACACCGAGTCGTCATTTTCTTAGACGGACGTTACGTCCTCTGAACGTCCTCTACGTTCAAACTCGGGACCCAACCCTTCTAGGGGACCTCCTCCTTTACCGTTGGGTGAGGTCGTAAGAACAGACCTTTTAGGTTTCCTGTCTCCTCGGACCACCCGATGTCAGGTATTCCAACCTTTCTCAACTTGTACTGACTGATTTGTTGTTGTTGCTTATGATAACACCAACACAAAAATTTTTCTGTCGGAATTAGAAAACCTCTATGTATAACTTTATAAACACTTAACATTTTATAATTTATTATATTTCAAACCCTAAGTAAAATTTTATTCGTTCAATGTTGGTCTTTACCTTGTTGACTAACCAAATTTTAACCCTTTTCTCATACTGTTCCGACATATAACAGTGGGACGAATAAATTAAATATACGTGTCATGTAGTACTCTTTACGAACCGACCTACTTAGTGTTCGACATTAGTTCTGACGGTCCTCTTTATAGTTGTTGGAATCTATACGTCTACTACGGTGATATTACCGTCTTTCACTTCTCCTTGATTTTTCGGAGAACTACTTCCACTTTCTCCTTTCACTTTTACGACCGAACTTTGAGTTGTAATTTTTTGATTCTAGTACCGTAGGTCAGGGTAGTGAAGTACCGTTTGTCTTTCCCTTTTTCACCTTCGTCACTGGCTAAAATAAAAGAACCCGACGTTTTAGTGACGTTTACCACTGACGTCGGTGCTTTAATTTTCTACGAACGAGGAACCTTCCTCTCGATACTGTTTGGATCCGTCGTATAATTTTTCGTCTCTGTAGTGAAATGACTGTTTCCAGGTATATCAGTTTCGACATCAAAAAGGTCACCAGTACATGTCTACACCTCAACCTAGTGTTTCTTCCATATCTCGGTTTCTTAACTACGAAAACTTGACACCACGACCTCTTCTGAGAACTCTCAGGGAACCTGTCTTTCCTCTAGTTAGGACTTACATCTAGAATTTCCTTTTAGTTGGGACTTATAAGTAACCTTCTGATGACGATTTCGACTTCGAGATTATGAAAAACGTGGACTACACTTCTCGACCGAGTGACCTTTTCTAGGACTACGACCCTTTCTGACTTCTGTTTTCCTCTTTCTCTACTGTCTCCTACTTTACTAATGTATCGTAGTGATAGAGTTATCTGTACCTAATCTCCTTTGGGACCCTTTATAGCCTCCTGTCTCCTCGCACCGAACGACGTCAGGTACTCCGGTGTCTCTTAGTCTGTGCTGAATCGTTGACTTGTTGCTGCTCTTTTTTAGTCTCACTCCACCTCACCCTTTCACCGATCCCAAAATCTTCTTTGTTCTGACGGTCAACACTTAACGACTTCAACCCACTATCCATGTACATTTGTGAGAGGAGAGATGAAAAATTTAAAAGTCTTTCAATTTTTTACATAGATTGTTTATCTTGGTAATTTCGTAGATTTAAAAACAATTTATTAAAAATTTCAGACCTTGTGTAATGTTAAGAAAGTGAAAGGTTCTACAGATTACCTGTCGTCAAGAAGCTAAGTGTTCGAAACATTTCGTAGGCACTTTCGCCCTAGGTCTTGAGTACCCGTCGAACGGAAGACGGTGTAAAGGTGACATTTCGTAATGGGAAGGTAGTCTTGTCCGTACAGGAAGACTCCTCGACCCCGGGAAAGTTCCTACGTGTGACTTAGTTGGCGGGAGTTCACAGTATTTCTTCTGCGTGTGTGTCGGACCGTTGCGGAAGGATGACGAGAGCTTTACATCGAAATTTGGATACAGAACTGGTGGATGGGACCGAACGTCGACACGACCCCAGACAGTTCTTGACAGTTCGGGCTGGCGGAAGTACTATGTCACCAACTCTTAGTGGACCCTGTGTCCAAGTAAGGGACCAGACCCTTCTAGGGTGTATGGTATCTCGTGATTCGGACACACGATGGTGATGACTCGGACACGAAGTCTCGGACTCCCGACGTTGATGACGTCGGACCCGTGTGGATATCAGGTACGAGGTGTTGTCTTCGGTGGTCTTCGGGTGTGTGACGGTGCTTCTCCGCGAGGGTGAGTGCTGTTGATCTCTCTCGGGCTCACGTCGTCACCTCTGGGTCGTGTTAGTTTTTATGTACTATTTATGTAACATCTAATATTTTTACTATATAATATTATTTACTATTTATGTAATATATAATATTTTTTCTTGTAAGTTCGGTCACGAAGTGTTACTGGTCTGAAGACTGGGGACAGGTAAGGGTGACCTCGGAGTGTAATCAGAAACTTCCGTGGAGGATGTGTGACTACCGTAGGGAGAGGTCATGAGAACGACCTTTTAGGGTACCTACCTCCTCGGACCATCCGATGTCAGGTACCCCAGCGTTTCTCATCCTGTTTTGATTCGCTGAAGTGAAAGAAAGAAAGAAAGGGTGTGGGACCCAGACGTCCCACTGGGTAAGTAAGGACGGGAAATGACGGGGAAAAAGTAATTTCAGACTTGATTGGTTGAATTTTATGAACCTTTGAAGGTTTTAGATGACCTGGGATAGGGGTTTGGTGAGTGACCCGTATTCACTTCAAGAAGTTTCCCAAATTACCGGAAGGTAAGGTGAAGTCTATGTCTGTTGTGATAGGGGATGGGGGTCCCAGTGACATCGATTAAGTTTTTGCAACAGAGTGAGGACAACGTTGTGGGTTCGGGTTATTTGGAACAAACGATGTTTGAAGAATTTACGTTTGCCTTGTCTGACATGACGACTTTATGAATCCACTCCGTCCAGTCTAAAAAGAGGGATCGTTTTATTTGGAGATTTGGAAGGGATCCCCGAAGGGTCCACCGAGTCTGCCATTTCACAGACGGACGTCACGCCCTCTGGGCCCAAGCTAGGGACCCAACCCTTCTAGGGGACCTCTTCCTTTGCCGTTCGGTGAGGTCATGAGAACGGACCTTTTAAGAAACCTGATTCCTCGGACCATCCGATGCCAGGTACGCCAGCGTTTCTCAGCCTTTGCTGACTCGCTGAAGTGAAGTTTGGAAGGGACCAATTTAGTTAAGAAGTGTTTTATTTAGTCGATAACGTAAGGGGGTATACTGGGTTTCTGTTCTATTGGTCAATATAAAGCAAGTGGGCGGAAGCTTTGTATGAAGTGTGTGTGTGTGTGTGTGTGTGTAGAGGTAGATAGGACAGGTACTTTGTTGCGTTTAATTTTAAATAGAATGTATGATGTTCGCGTTCGTGTCTACAAAACTCGTTGCAGTAAAAGTAGTCCACGTACAGATGTTTGTGTGTTGTTAAGGTAGGGGCTCACCTTAGACGGTTTGTCGCACTGGACGCGACTGAAAGTCGCCTCTTTGAGCCCTTAAATACAAACCAAAAGTAAAATTTACTCTTCCTTTCCTCCTCTCACCCATAACTTTTTCACCCTCTCTTTAGAATTAGGAGAGTAAAGGAGGGGAAAAAAAAAGACGTAGTTTTACGTCCATATAGTCATGGTAAAGTTCACTGTCAAAGAGCCCGTCAATTGATGGGGCTGCCTCCAACCTTTGGCCCCCACCTCTATTTCCACCTTGGCCGCTGACATTCCTGCCCCTCCCAGTCTCCGGGGCCGCGAGTCGGCTCGTGCGCTCCACGGGTCGCGGCCGACGGCCGGCGCGGGCCCAAGAGCGGGTCGGGCGACAAGTCCCAAAACGGTCGCTAACGCGGCAGGTCCGACGGGTGAGTGTGGAGACCGACCAGGGCTGAAGTCGCCTCCGAGTAAATGAAGGCCACTATTTAGGGAGGGTGGTGGAGATTTTTATTACATTGTAAAGGGGGTAGTGATAGGATTGGTGGCTGCCGGGGTGTCTGCCGGCGGCTCAGGCCCCGACCCCAAAGTCGGGGGGCGCGCCGGTCGTCGCCGGTCGACCCGTCCCTCACTGCCGGGTCCCCCCAATCCCGCACCCTCCTTCTCCCTCCCCCACACCTCAGAGTGGGACGGGGGCGGGGGTGGGGTGGGAAAGCTGACGTCGTTAACCGTTTTTTTCTTTATCATTAGGCAAAAATCTGAGGAGGTCCCGGGGGACCTGGGCCGACGTCACTCCTGGAGTCAGAGAGGGCATGCACGGGAAGCGGAAGAGGGCGGGCCCATTGACGGAAGCCCTTAGGTCCTCGGGGTCCGGTGCGCCTTGACGTCGCCGCGCCCCCACCCATCCTCCCAAATCCCCGCCGTTCTTACCCAACCCCCTTCCCCACCACCTTCCTTTTTCTTTCTTTTTTTGGTTCTCTGTACGTTCGCCGAGGGATCGGTCGACAAGGTCGACGGCGAAGGTGGGCGCGGCCGGCCCGCCACATTATAAGAGGGGGGGGAGGTAGAAAGAGTGGTGATGGACAGGGGGGGTGGGTGGGTGGTGTGCGTGTGTAAGGGGGGTGGTCAACGCCTAGAGGCCGGACAATCCCCCATCATCCCTCCTCGACCCCCCCTCCCCCTCAGGACGCTCAAAGATTGGAACAAGAATATTTGTTTGGGTGTACACGTCGACGGCGACGACGTTGAGTGGGGTGTTAGGGCCTATATTCAGGACGGGGAAATTCTTCTTTTTTTCGAAGGGGGCGGACGGAGGGTGGGGTGGGTAGGTGGTCCTGGAAACAGAGGGGTGGGGGAGACAGTCAGACGGGGCGGGGTGTAGGGGCGGGGGAGGTCACGTCTCCTTGGTTACCCGCTTCTTTTATTCCGGCCCCAGACTGCAGTCGTACGGGCCGGTTAGTGTCCCGCGCAACCACCCTCCGGAACGCTTCCCGCGCGGGCCTCCTTCCTTCCGTCCTCTTTCCTTCGAACTTCAGTTCTACCTCTGACCACCAAACAGGCGTCGACGGGATCGCTTGCCCCTGAACCCTAGGGTCGCTCTCGCCTGGGACCACGGGCTCGCCGAAGTCTTCGCTCTTGTACTCGCCGTTGACCTCCATCTTTCCGCTTTCGTTTTCGCCGTCCTGGTCCTCCACCTTCCCCTCTTCTCGCTGAAAAAGCGGCGACGGAAGCGAGCCCTCGCTAGCCGGCACCTTCTCGAAGACCTTTCGCCCCTGAGGCAGCTCGCCGACCTCCTCCGCCGGCGAGCCAACGTCCCCGAAGTCTTTGAATATTTGCTGAGCCAAAACAAGGACCGGCGGATGCTAAACGCCGTTCGCGTTCTCCACGACCGCGCCGACGTCCGCCGGGACCGGTTCGCCGCGGTCCTCGAAGTCGGATTCTTCGCAAAGCGAAAGTTCTGGGCGTTCTTCCTACGACGAAGTCGGTGCGTTCATCTAAGCCGAGGGTAGCGGGGCCGCCGCCTCC
Organism: Capra ibex; assembly: GCA_006410555.1. Classification (NCBI taxonomy): domain Eukaryota; kingdom Metazoa; phylum Chordata; class Mammalia; order Artiodactyla; family Bovidae; genus Capra; species Capra ibex. Next base: position 28,389,899 of record SJYO01000647.1, read on the forward strand.
CGTAGGACTGGAGGGGCGGCGGGAACTTCCTCCTCCCTCTAAAGCTGAGGTCGACCTAGACGCCGAAGAGGTTAGACGTCAGGGTTCAAAACCTCTTCTCTCGACTCCTCGACGTGGTCGTCCTGCAGGAAAACTGGGTCGACTCTTTGACGTGCTAGTTTGAGATACCGTTAGGGTTGTGGGACGCCGACTGGTTCCGGGTTCCGACATGCGACGAGACGCCAGGTCACAGGTGGAGGCACAAGGACCTCCTGACGTCACTGACGCACGACCGGCACCGGACGGTCGTCGAGGCGCATGTGTGGTGTTTTCTGTGGGCGTAGAAGAACGTCCACTGGTCGTCCCGGTAGTACCTCCTGACGTGGCCCTAGGTCAAGCGGGGGATGTGGACCTCGATGGGACCGTAGCTGTTCCTGAAGCTCCCGAGACCAAATCTGTTCTTGTTTTTATTGACCTTGCTGCAACTGCTAAAGTTGACCGACCGGGCCCTACACCGGAGAGGCTTGACCTCACAAGAAGGACTTCTTCTCGCTTCCTAGGTCACCCTGATTCGTCAACAGTGAGAAGTGAAGGTGGTTTATGAAGGGACACCCTGACTCCGGCCGAGAACCCTGGGGTTTCAAATGACATCAGTACGATACAAAACTAATAAAATTCTGAAACTCCAACACTTATCCGAAGATGAAAACTAAAGGTAATTTAAAAACCGTCCACATCGTGAAATTTCTTAAAAACAATAAAACCATGACGGATCCTGGATAACAATCTACCACTATGAAACTTCGACATTCCCCTTTTTCACACCAACATACAACCAAAAATTACTAAACACCACAAATTTTGAATACGAACTATTTCATCCAGAAATTATTTATAAACAAATTATTTGCTTAAGTCATCCCGAGATCATCCTCGGTCAATCAGACATTGATTCCATAGTCTGGACAAATTTTACGGTAATTGGTTCTCGAAAAAACTGAACGTCCAAATTGAAGGTATTCATAAAAAATCACCTAGCTACCTTCCTGAGAATGGCCCAGAAGTCGATGTTCAACCGAACCCAAAAACCGTAGGTCGATGAGTAAGTGAACCTAGGATTCAAAACCGTTACCCGAGGTTCTCGGAGTACTCGGAATTGGTGGGTATTTCGGTGTCATCAAGGTCGACGGTCAAAAACACGTGAATCTTACAATAACTGTGGTAACATTCGTGGAATGACCACAGGAGTCTTAGAATACTCCATCCAAGACAATTACGTTAAAAAGTTCATTCCTTTGTCTATTCATTCAATGGGCTTCCGGTGTGTCGACCTCACCACCCGACATAAACTTTGGTCCATGAGACCGAGGTCTCGGGTCGAATTAGTGAGGATCTATAACTATTACCTCAACCCTTCTTTCGAAGGTTTTAATTCTTCCCGTTTATCATAGATAAGAGTATAAGATTTTCTTGACTCCGTTTGTATGCCGACTCAGAATTAAAAAACTGAGTAAAACGACATTAAGAGACGACAATGTTTAAACCGAAAGACGAGACATGTGATGTTGAGTAATAATTTACCTTTCAACATACTAAAAGTTTTTCCAAAAAACCCAGATCACCGAAACATTGACCCACACGAAAAATAAAGTATTGATGATGTTCATAATTCCACGAATTTATAGAGTTTATAATATACAAGAGAAAACAAGGTTTTTTCCTAAATGTCACCGAAGACCCTATACACTTTATATTGTTTTACTATTTACTGTTCCTCCTTGGTCCCATCTCACTGTTTGACGTACGTCCGTCCTTACTTCGGTTATTTGTTTACATCGACGGTTTGAGCCAAGGAATCGACCCACACTTACGTCTAATAAAAAAAGGAGTTGGTAATTGACTGAACTTTTCCCTAGGATTAGTCAAAGTGTTAAACGTAGTAAATGTTTGTTCTCCCTTTTTATAGTAAATCAACCCTCTTAATCAAGACTATTATTTTTCTCTGTTGTATATTAATTTAGGAGTTGGTATAGAAATGTAATCTTTGAACATATAGGATTTCGATAAGGGGATCTCTGACTATCAAATGTGTTCACGTGAATTCCTATTTGGTACGAATTTATTTTTTCCAAATTTTTCTTATTTATTTGGTACGAAAAGAAAAAACCGGTGTGTCGGACCGTAAGTCCTAGAATCAAGGGACTGGTCCCCAACTTGGGCCCGGAACCGACACTTTCGAACCTCAGGGTCGGTGACCTGACAGCCCCTTAATGGGTTCTTATTTGGTACGAACACTGTGATTACCCGAACGTTAAGTAAAGACACCTGACCAGTAAAAATATCCTTTCAAATGAAACGATTAATTTAGATTTTTTATTCAATGGAACTCAGAACATTTGGAATACCGTCATACTTGGTATCATTACGAACAATTAGAGTCGCATCGAAAGAGACGACGAGTTTTTCGGACAGGACGGAAGGACTTACTACGGTTCAGAGAGTCTGGGAAAGGATGAAAAAAAAAAGTCGGTACGGAAGGTCAAACAACTCCCCTGGAATCAAGGGCCTGGTCCCTAACTTGAACCCCGGGGACGTCACCTTAGGATTGGTGACCTGGTGGTCCCTTCAGGGTCGGGGAAGAATTCAAGTGTTACTACATGGACATTGAGACGGTTGTTGGGCTGGTCAATGTCCGATAGGTTGATCGAGGGTGTTACAGGGAGTCATAAACTTTTGTAAAGGTAGAAACGACTAGAAGGAGCGATCTCCGTTCAGAGAACGGGTCTCGAAGGAGAAGGCGAGCACCTTGGTTGGAGGATACCGAGAGTGAGGGAAAGGTGTCCGGAAAAAGAAAATTCTATGGGGTAGGACTCTAGGAGGTGGGATGTACAGTGACTTACTACGAGGTCGAGGAAAGAACACACAGACTGTAGAATTTTGTCGACACAGGTGAAATATAGGTGCGAGGGAAAGTCAGAATCATTAAAATTGAGAAGAGACGACTTTCACGCGAAACTACTAGAAACAACAAATCAGCGGGTCAAAACACTGGAGTACCTAACCCTGAAAAGGTCCGTTCTTATGACCTCACCTATATAATCACCGAACTAGTGGTTTAGATGACCGAGGAAGGGGAGGGGAGTTGAATCGGAAAAATGAGACCCATGTCACATGAGAAACACAAACTCCATATCAAATGTGAATAGGAACTTGAAGAGAGGAACTGGTATTCGAAAGAGATTGGACAAAGGTCATCCTGCCGAAGGGAAGTAACCCTAAGACCATTAAATATCGGAAATTTATATTCACTACGGGTTTCAAAACTCGTAGTTTTGAAACGAAAAAATTTTTTTATAAATGAATAAACCGACACAGCCCAGAATCAACATCGTGTGTCCTGAAACAAACGACGTACCCTCTAGAAGTAATGCCATACGTCCTAGAAATCAAAGTCGTACGCCCTAGATCAAGGGACTGGTCCCTAACTTGGGTCTGGGAGTGTAACCCTCGTGTCTCAGAATTGGTGACCTGGTGGTCCCGTCAGGAGAAATCGAAGAAAAACATAAGTAAGAGAGTCTCAGAGTCGAGAGTTGGATACACGTGTCAGCCCAAACACGGAGTTCGGAGTTGGGAATAACCCGAATGGACTGAAAGTCTAAGGTTTAAGAATAAAAAGAAAAAAAGACAACAAAAGGAAACCGACACTAGAATCAAGGGAGCGATCCCTATCTTGGACCCGGATGTCGTCACTTTCACGGTGTAGGATTGGTTACCTGGTGGTCCTTTAAGGGAGTTTAAGGTATATAACAATTTTCAGAGGCAAAAAGTGAAAAAGAGTGGGTTCAAGGTACAAGTTCCTACAGTGAGAAGAGGTCCGTGGGTTACGAATGGTCCAGATCACTGTCTGAAATAAAACCCTCCGAGGTTTTAGTGACGTCTACCACTGACGTCGGTACCTTAATTTTCTACGAATGAGGAACCTTCTTTTCAATATTGGTTGGATCTATCGTATAATTTTTCGTCCCTGTAATGAAACGATTGTTTCCAGGTGGATCAGTTTCGATACCAAAAAGGTCATCAGAACATACGTCCACTCTCAACCTGATATTTCTTTCGACTCGCGTCTTCTTAACTACGAAAACTTGACACCACAAACTCTTCTGAGACTTCTCAGGGAACCTGACGTTCCTCTAGGTTGGTCAGGTAGGATTTTCTTTAGTCAGGACTTATAAGTAACCTTCCTGACTACGACTTCGACTTTGAGGTTATGAAATCGGTAGACTACTCTTGACTGAGTAACCTTTTCTGGGACTACGATCCTTTCTGACTTCCGCCCTCTTCCCCTGTTGTCTCCTACTCTACCAACCTACCGTAGTGACTGAGTTACCTGTACTCAAACTCATTTGAGGTCCTCGACCACTACGTGTCCCTCCGGACCACACGACGTCAGGTACCCCAACGTCTCAGCCTATGCTGACTCGGCGACTTGATTTGACTTGACATGACTTCGACCACTTCAGGTGTTCGTTCCGACGACGTTCTTTCAGTGATCCCTCACCCCCTGGTCTACTGAACCGTCTGTTTAAGTCTATAAATTTTTTGTGACCTGTTCTGTTCGTGTTGCAAAAAACGTCAAAGGTAGACCAGGGACTCAACCGGTCACTACTCACTACGGGTTTAGTACAGTCAAGGTAAGGGTCCAGAGTGGATAATTAGGACAGGAGAGTTCAGAAGGACGATAAAGTCCTTCTATCTGGGATAGAGAAAGGGAATACGAATTTGACCCTACCTAAAAAAAAAAAATGTTTCTGTTTTTTTTTTTTGGTGGGTTTAGATATAATTGTTTAGTACGACCACGATGACGACGACGATTCAGTGAAGTCAGCACAGACTGAGACACGCTGGGGTCTCTGCCGTCGGGTGGTCCGAGGAGGCAGGGACCCTAAGAGGTCCGTTCTTGTGACCTCACCCATATAATTTCAGCATGGAGACTTAATTTTAGTAACTAAATTTCAGTGAAATTCCAAAATAATTTGTTTAGATTACTGTTAGTAGTAACGTCACTCCCGTATAAGTGGTAATCACATTACTGGTATATAAAAGTGATTCTAGTTGAGACCTTTTCGTTATTTTAACGTCTCGTCAGTTAGTTAGTCTCGAATAATTTGTAGTAAATACTAGTCAATACAATTTATGTTATCGTGTCATAATCTACGAACACACTTACGAGTCAGGGAGTCAACACAGACTGAGAAACGTTGGGGTGCCTGACATCGGACGGTCCGAGGAGACAGGTACCTTAGAAGGTCTGTTCTTATGACCTCGTCAACTGTCTTTTGTTGTTTTAAGACATTTCGTTAATAGGAAGTTATTTTTCTTTTATTTAATTAAAATTTTTCTTATGACCTCACCTAACGGTAAAGGAAGAGGTCCCCTAGAAGGGTTGGGTCCTTAGGTTGGACACCGAGGACGTAACTGTCCGTCTAAGAAATGATGATTCGGTGGACCCTACGAGGGTGCTATAATACACTCATAACATATTAATATTTTCACAGTGACATCTCAGAGTTAGCGTTTTCTTGTCCTCTTTTACCAGTTAAATGAATCTTCAAAATTATGATTTCAAGACTGACGGTGCGTTCTCAGTAATAAATTGTTGTTGGTGTTTTTTTTTTTATCAACACAATTAGTCCGTCTTTACTTGTTTTTGTCATTCTACATTTCTAAGTTGAAGGATACCGATTACAATGAAGAATCATTATGTTACAAAATCTTTGTAGTACCTTAATGACATCGTGGTGCCTTTGACCTGTCGATTTAATGTAAATTAAGTTTTCAAAATAATGTGTGAGTGTGATAAACTGATAAAAGAAACGAATATCTCATTCATTTAACCGGTAATGTTAATCTACTTACCAGGTAATAAACGGTAGAAATTCAAAGTTTCTTCCTGTCCCTACCTGAAGGGACCACCATGTCACCTATCCTTGGGTGGACGGTTACGTCCCGTGTACCCAAACTAGGGACCAGACCCTTCTAAGATGTACGGCTTCTCGTTGATTCGGGTAGGTGGTGTTGGTGTACACGGATCTCGGGCACGAGGTCTTGTCCTCTCCGATGGTGTCACTCTTCGACCACGGGACGTTGATCTCTTTCGGGGGCCCGTCGTCGGTTCTGGGTCACGTCGGTTTTTCTTTCTTTATGTATCTTTTCCTTCCCGTGCCTGCTATACTGTGTTTTCGGTACAAGCTAAGTTGACTTATTTATAAACTCTTAGGTGATGTGTGGAAAAGGTGCAACCCGCGATTCTCGTGTTTCCATTCGTTCCATTCACACACGAGAAGGAACTACCTCCGATGTCGGATCAACTTCTAGTCTATTTACTTTCTTGTCAGTACTTTCTCTTTGGGACTCCCGAGGTCATCCCAGCACGGGATAATGATATTGAAGAGGACCGATCTTCCTTGAATTCATTCAGAAGATATAGTTGGTAGTTGGGTCCCAGACTTAAGGGACCTGCTGTCGTGACGGGTGCTGGATGAGTCTAGACGTCGTCAGTGTCTTCCTTCGTTAATGAGAAGTTTCCGGACGGAAGGTTTAAACGTCTATGACATGTGAGACTTGGAACTCCTGCCTGTTCTTGTTCGTTTCTTAAACTTCGGTAAAGGAGTGGACCATTGGTTTGAGTCATAAGACACGTTCGTAAATTCATGAAGTAATGTTTTATAAAAAATCAAACACAAATCAAGTGGTTCTTTCACTATGTATTGAAAACCTTGACTATTTTTCCATCTACAAACTAAGACTCTACTATCTCGTTGCCTAAAAGTTTTGTCTAGTAAGTACATGTCCGTAGTTTTTAATTTTACAGGAAGAAAGAAAACTAGGATTACTAAGTCAAAAGAAGTCCCTCGTTGGTGGAAATTGGACAAAGGAAACATAAAAAAACCAGACACGTCAATGTTTAAATACACGTTATATGAAAAGACAGGAGGGTGGGGTCATCTTCGTGTGATACACATGTGAACCCGTGAAACGGAAACAGGAATTGCAATATAACCTCTAGAAGGGTGTATTCATACATCGGTAGAGTAAGAGAAATTGACGACATATCACAAGGGAATACACCTTACACCGTATGAATAAATTGGTCACAGGTTGACTACTTGTAAATCCAACAAACGTTAGAAATGGGTCATCTTTTTACGATATTACTCATAGGAGTATGTACTTAATAAATCGTACACATGTCACCCATAATTCCTTATCCGATTCATGGAGGTTTACCTTAACGACCTATTTATCCAATATTTTGTAAATAATACAACTAAACAACAACAACCCAATGATTCAGCACAGACTGAGAAAAGCTGGGGTACCTGACGTCGTACGGTCCGAGGGGACAGGAAATGGTAGAGGACCTCAAACCAGCTTAAGTACAGGTAACTCAGGCACTACGATAAATTGGTAAAGAAGGAGACGGTTGAATATACAACTGTCTATAATAGTTTGACGGAAGACTTCTCCAAATAGTTATATGTATGAGTAATAGTTTCTAGCTCTAGCGTAGAAATGACTGTGTGACACAATAGTTTAAAAATCTAGGAACGGTTAGACTTCCAATGTTTCACAATAGAAGGACATTATCATTAAGAGAGGATTAAACAGAGGGGTGGAGATCAAAGATTTGGTAAGACGTACTTCGACGGTTTAAACAAAAGAATTTCGTACAGTGAGGACCGGATTTTGGAAGACTCTAAGGGTCTCGGACGATCTGACAGACCGGACCCTCCGTTCATGGAAGTGGTGGCCGAAAATCGGATGACAAAGATGTACTACAGAATGACAAAGTAGTGTGTGTGAAGTACGAGGTTGATCAGACTCGATTATGGGTAATTAGTTTGTGTGCCATAGTCACTCCCCGGACCGTCCTTTGTCTACCGTATGAACTTTGTCTATTAAACTCTTCTCGGATTGTGTCCTCGATAAATGTTTCGGTACCCGTCTCAAACCCTTTTCATTATTCTCTATCACGTTGTGGACAATAGTGAGGATCTCGACTTCCCTGATTTGAAAAGGGACTTAGGTCTTTCTCTCGTGTGGTGACCTGTCTCACCACCGGAAGTCACCTGCCTACGTCGGTTAGACGACACTGAACATCCACCCTCTCGTTGTACTTAAAGAGTTGAGAGAGGGTACTACGGAAGGTGATCGACTCGGGTCAATTTTAAAATCCCGTTCCTCCAGCCGACTACGTCAGGGAGACCCAGTTGAGGGTCTTGTGTCTCGAGGTCCCACCTCCTTTCACTTCCAATCTACACCTCCTTGTTGGCCTTATATAAACCATGTGTAAGACGGTAAGAAGGGTCGAATAATAGTTCATCAAGGGTGTATCGAACTGAGGTACTCGTGAACGGTTTTAAAACTAGTTTGATTAACGGTGGAGGAAACCCTTCAGAAGATCCTAAAGAGAGTCAGAGAAACTCTTGTTTCTTACTATAAAACTCTGTTATCCTCGTTCTTTTATTTATTTGTTTACTCAGTCAGAGACTCCAGTTCAAAGGAAGAGGTCATCCCCGTTAAAAATTCCCTTTCTTTTTCTATACTTCTTTACCTATGTACATCCGGTTAAACCAGCTAAAAGGACACTATTGTCTTGAAATCTTCCGGACCCTCGTACTAGTCTATTTCTCTTAATCCAGGTCGTTATGAAAGTCGTTAGTCAGAGAAAATTCTTCAAATTCTTTTCTATAGTTTCCTTTTTGAAGGATATTTTTCTTGTTCACTTCGCAGGTCGCGGTTATGTTTTCATGGTTTTGAATGTCACCTCAATCGACATTAGAAACTCCTCTTCCTTTACCTCCTCCCTCCTTTTCCCCTCCCGGTAAGTGCGTGTAGAGTGACCAATACCTTTAAAGGTTCTTCCTTCGGACCTTACAACTTTCTAAAAATTCCAGGAACTCGTTAATCTTTCGAATACCTGTAAGTGATTCCTGTAATGTAACTTCGACATCAAATTCTTTGTAATCGTTTGGATCGAACATGTATTTTGAAGGAGTTTTTCTTATAGTTGTTGAATTTGTATAAACGAAATACAAGGAACATATAAATATAAAATACAAGTAAAGAAAAGTAGAAGTCAAAACCGTAAAAATACCATCCTTTACACAAAGGACGTGACCTTTATACTCACTCTAGACTTCATCGGACTGAACACTGCCTGTCATTCCTTTGTTAGTCAGACAAGTCAGGTCATCGAGGATACTGATCCTACACAGGGGTCCCCCGAATTATTTTTCACGACCCTGAAGGACTACCGGGTGACCAATTCTTAGGTGGAACTTCACGTCCCTTGAGTCAAAGTTAGGGATCAACCCTTTGATTCTAGGGTGCATGACGTCTCTTTGATTCGGGGACGGACGTTGATGACTCAGACGTGTGGTGTCGACCTCTCAAACACTCGACGTCACTTTCCAGGGTGTACTGTGTTCCTTCTAGGACGCACAACGTTGATTCTGAGGTACGTCGATTTATTTAGTTATTTATAAATTTTCACGACGAAAATTGAGTGTCTATGTCTCTTGTTTGATCACCAATGGTCACCCCTTTCCGTTCCCCCATCCCTTAATTCTCTATGTGTGTTGTTTTATATTTGATTCCCGAAGGGACCATCGAGTCTACCATTTCTTAGGTGGACGTCACTCCCTCTGAACCCAAGTTAGGGACCCAACTCTTCTAGGGGACCTTCTCCCGTACCGTTGGGTGGGGTCATAAGAACGGACCTCTCAGAGGTACCTGTCTCCCCGGACCACCCGAGATACCAGGTACCCCAGTGTCTCAGACTGTGCTGACTCACTGATTCTTGTCGTGTTCGTTGTGCCTATATGACATGTTTTGCCCCTTACATCGTTTTCAAATTTTTACTGATATTTACCTCATATTAGAAATTTTTTTGTTTATTCTCGTGAAAGATAATAAAATTCATCATAGTCCCATTGTCCTCCCCGGTGGCTGGCGAGTATAAGGAACCTAAAAGTAAGGAACCACGGGGTCATCTGAAAGTCGACGGTCCTAAACCAGGGATCCCAAGACCAAGGGTCTCGACAACCTTCGGTTCAACGACAGGACCACGCCGTCCGGCCTTCTCGATTTCGTGACGAGGGACCCTGGTTAATTTACCACCAGTCCTCAGGCACTTCCCTTGTCAAGACTCCACACAAAGGACCCCCTCTAGGAGTTCCACCTTCGGCCGAAGTATCGTGTGACAAATAATCGGAGGGAAGGACATAGTGAAGGAGTGGAGGGATGACCGCAATGGACTTGGAACGTCACCAAAAAGCGTATGCCGAAAATAATACCACTCCATCGAAAGAAGATAAGGACTAAACGAGTCACAAAAATAGTTCTAGTAAGAACACAAACTAGTCTCAAAGTCTTTATTTCTCGATATGGCAGGTCATGTCATCGACACGGCAAGTCATGTCATCGGTGATCAACTCACACTGTGTCTCGTAAACTTTACCTGATCAGTGTCGACTCTACACGGAACCCATATTTCGTTTGTCGTCGAAACCTTCTGACTTATACTTTTTTGTATTTCACTGAATAATTATATAAAATAATTATTGTACAACTTTACTATTATAAAACTTTTACAACATAACGTATGTAAGTCTAATTAAGATGGAAAAAAAAATGACCCATGTCTCGTAGATTTTACGCCGAACGAAATATAAAGATAACTTGTTACGACGAGATCTCGTCCGTAATGTCGACCTCCCACTTTGGACCGGGCAGTAGACAAAAACATTTATTTCAAAATAACCTTTTCTTGGTACGAGTGATCAAATGTATACCAGACACCGACGACAGTGTGATGTTTCCGTCTTCACTCCTCAATCGACCGACAGTGTCTGCCTGTACGTCTCCCTATAAAAGAACGATAAATTGAGAAAGATTTTTATAAGAAAGCATTATCAAGAATACCAGAACGAAACAAGCAATAATAGTTTAGTCTCGAACACAAGTAATACCTCAAAAGTTCAAATTTGACCAAGGTTACCAGGACGAACCATAAAAAAAAATTTAAAATAATTAAAAACCGACACGACCCAGAAACAACGAAAGCGGGTCCGAAAGAGGTCAACGCCGCTCACCTCCCATGAGAAACAACCCCACGTGTCCGAGATCCGTGAACCCGAAGTGATCAACGTCGAATGCCCGAGTCATCAAAGCGGAACACCCGGGATCTCCTCCCTGAGTCATCATTCACCACGTGCCCGATTCGACTAGACACCGTACATCTTAGATGGACCTGTTCCATAGTTTGGGTACTGGGACTGTAACCGACCGTCTGAAAATAGGTGAGACGGTGGTCCTTTCAGGGGACTTCTCATTGGCCCTGATAGAGACTTTCTCCCTCCCCTTTCTAAGTACTCTTTTCTAAAAACAACGAAACGTCAAGGTAGGAAATACATCATTTACTTGTAATAAGAAATACGACAAATACATACTATATAAATTGTTCTTCTTTCTTTTCTTCTTCCTTCCCTCTTTATTTTTCTCGAGTCTCATTTCTCAGTCTTACTATTTCCTCTATCCAATTCTTTTGTTCTTAGTCGATTAAGGAGTTTCTCGGTCCCACACGGAGTAAGAAGGAACCCATCCTTTACGTCCCTCTGCTAGAGAACCCAAGAAGAAGAAGACAAAAAAAAAAAAGGGAAATTAACATATTTAAGTAATAAAAGTAAGGTAATTTCCTTCATCATTCTTTCTTTTTGATTAGTGAGGATTAAGTTGATTGGATACGATAAGAGAAATATTATCTAAATGTCTCAGATCTGAATGTAGGTAACCAAGTCGCCCTTTCTATCAGTCGAAAGGGGTAGGAGAAGGTCTCTACGTAGAAAGGAGGTGTCAAACGAAAAGAACCGAGCAAGGAGTAGTATAGGACGGAACGAAGGATGAACTTTTCATACCGGTCCTTGTACAGACTGCAGAGAGAACGGAAAGATATATGAAATTGTAGGACTCACTCAGATGGGACTCTCGACTTTAGAGAGCAGGTAGGTGATTTCAGTAAGAGAAAAACCGGTGATCCCCTGTTGGTGACTGAACACCGATGAGGTGTCGCGGGGCGGAGTCCCACATGTGAAACCCCAGTAGACTCCTCTTTTTCCAGGAACTGATTAACCAAATAGGGACGTCTCGATAAAATTTGAAAACAAAGACAAAAATCACAGTTTAGAAAGAAGAGGAAGGGAAACTAAAAGAGTATACGTATACACGAGGATTATCTAAGAGACTATCGGAGTGTTAGTAGGTGCAGGGAAAAGAGACCCTTGTTAACAGGAGTCTAAAACACGTATACTCCATACTTATACCAGTATAAAGACCAACAGGCTTACAGGAGAGAATCCGCCTCCCTCTTGAAACGTCGTGTAAGATAAGTCACAGGGACTACTACTTCTCAACTTTAGGAAACTCCCAGGTTTCGATAAATCTTCGACTTAGAATCGATACTCTTCACCAGACTGTTATTTTATTGTTCCGACTAAAAGGGGTATTCCGAGTCTTGGACCAGAGTCTCTAGTCAGGGTTTGACCTCAAGTTTGAACCCAGGTCGTTACCGTATTCGCAAAACAAACGACGCCACTGATGTAGCCTTCCCTTTATTGTTTTTAGTACAGGGTAACGAAACAGGAGTGTGGAGTAAATACGTATCTCTTTATGAGAAAACTAACAAGGAATCACTGAATTTCTCCTCTAGAATTTCTCACGCATCTACCACTGAGCTCATCTTAGGTGTGTCTTCCCTCGTTTCCTCTCAGGTCCAACCTCTAAGCTGGGAGAATGACGGAACTCGAGTACGTGGATAATAAGATTAGTACCGTTGAAGGAATCCTAAGTCACCTGTCCTTAAACTCCTGTTCTACCCAAACAAGAATTTTGAGGAACATGAATACGTATCTGACAAGACTCTTCAGCTTAACGTAATAGTAACCCTTACACGTGAATTTTAAAATTATGTCTATCTATTTAATGAGAGAGTTTACCGACGTCTTTGAATGTCAGAATTCATTTATAAGGTTAATTTTTCACCCGTTTTCACGATCTGTCTGTAAGTGGTTTCTTCTATATGTCTATTGTGCATTCGTATACTTTTCTACGAAACGTAGCATACGGTAACCCTTTACGTTCAATTTTGATCGCTCTACGGTGTTGTGTGGATAGTTTTGTCGATTTTAGGTCTTGTGATTGTTGTGGTTTACGTCGATCCCACACCTCGTTACCCTTGAGAGTAAGTAACGACCACCCTACGTTTTATCATGTCGATGAAGTCTTCTATTAAACCGTCCAAAAATGTTTCGATTTGTATCAGAGTGGTATACTAGGTCGTTAACGTGAGGATCTATAAATGGGTTTACTCAACTTTTGAATACAGGTGCGTTTTTGAACGTCTGGTCTCAAAACCATCGTCGAGATAAACATTAACGGGGTTTAACCTTCGTTAGTTCAACGGGAAGTTATCTACTTAACTATTTGTACGGTACTATGTAAGTATAATTACCTTATAATAAGTCACTATTTATCTTTACTCGATAATGGGGGACTCATAAGTAACCTTCCTGACTACTACTTCGACTTCGAAGTTATGAGATCGGTGGACTACACTTCTTGGCTGAGTGGCCTTCTTTTGAGACTACGACCCTTTCTGACTTCCGTTTACTCTTCCCCTGCCGTCTCCTACTCTACCAATCTATCGTAGTGGTTGAGTTACCTGTACTTAAACTCGTCTGAGACCCTCTGTCACTTCCTGTCTTTTCGGACCGTACGACGTCAGGTACCCCAGTGTTTCTCAGTCTGTTGAATCACTTACTTGTTGTAGTTCGGTGTTTTTCTACCTCCTTGTAATTCGTGTATAACACTTCCCTTTCTTTGGACAGACTTTTTCAATGTAAGACATACTAAGGTTGTTATACTGTACCTTTTCCACTTTGACTTCTCTGTCATCGACAGATCCTAACCCGTCCCTCCCCTCCGTCTTACTTCTCCTATAGATCTCGTCACTCTCGTAAGACATGTTATGATATACTGTATTCTTACTATATTATGATATACTATAATATACTACCTAAAGGGACTACCGAGTCTACCATTTCTGAGACGGGTGTTACGTCCTCTGGCCCCAAGTTAGGGACCAGGTCTTATAGGGGACCTCTTCCCTTACCGTTGGGTGAGGTGATAAGAACGGACTTCTTAGGGTACCTACCTCCCCGGACCGCCCGATATCAGGTGTCCCAGCGTTTCTCAGACTGTGCTGACTCTTTGATTGTGATTATACTTTATTACCACCTTTGTACGGTAACACGTAAATCGTTTTGGGTGTCTTGGTACGTTGTGTTTCTCAATTGGGATTACATTTGATACCTGAAATCAATTATTGGATGGCTTTGACTGAGTAGTCAACATTATTTACAATAGTGTGTTCACATTCTACAATTTATATCCCTTCGACCAACCTCCTTTCGTCATAAATCTTTGAGACATAAAAGACAAGTAAGAAAACATTTGGATTTTGACGAGATCCTTTATTTTGGATAATGAATTTTTTTTATTATTTAAATGTCTAAGTAGTTCCTACATGTAGAGTAAAGACAATAGAAACAAATGCGACCACTGTCTTAAAACTGTCCACAAGTTAGACTACCCAGTTCATACCAGAAAATAACAACAAAACTAACGTAACGGGTAAACAAGATGAATCTAACTGTACAAAAGGTCTAGGAACCTGGAAGGTCTAAGTGAACAATATTTAGTGGACAAGTAAAGGAAACGGACAAAAAAGTCAACTAACAACTAAAAAATTCTACACCTTGACGCCGTCGAAAAAAAAAAAAAAGTGTACAACGTTTGCAAAAGAGTGTTAGACAGTAAACAAAAAGTTGAACCTACTACTAGCGAAAACAGGGTAAACAACAACAAATCAATGATTCAGGACAGGTTGAGAAACGGTGGGTAATCTGACAGAGTTTAAAACTTCCTCAAATCGGACCTTTACACGAAGACCCCTCTGTGTACTACACTAGACTCGATCTGAACGTCTACTTCGGGTAAGGAGACCGGTCAGAGCAGAAAGAACGAGGACTACGAGGTTCGACTTGGATCTCGAGAGACGAGGTCCCACAGGTACCTCCGCGAAGAACTCGTACAAGACTTTGACCGTGCCGAAATAGATTACCCTACTTCGACCGATTTCTCTAATCGTTCTACAGAACACCTAGGGTGAAAATTAGACGTCGGAAGTCCGACAGGGAAAAGCCAACCCTTCCCTCGATGTCACTGCTGCCCCTCCTGACCTGGGAAGTACTCGACGCTGAGACTCCAGGGACGAGGGTGAGCACCCAATTGTCCCCAGGGCCCGATCCCCCGTGTTGTACCCGTCGGGGGTCCCGTCGAGGGACGTCGAACCTGGTAGACGTGGAAAGGGTTCCGGGACTCAGAAGTCGGAGACCCGAATAACTCCAGTCCTCACTCTAGACACGACACCCTCCGATGGGCCTGACGTGGGACGTTCATACCGCGACGACTTTCAGTTTAAACTGGTCTTCTTCGCCCAGTTCAACCGGGTTCCCGAGACCGAGTACTTGACCAAGAGGCAAAACCGACCATAGTAGTAGAAACCGAATCCCGATAAGGACTTCTAACTTGAGGCCTTCTCTTCGCTACACTACTTGTTAAGACTCTCGGTAAAACACGGGTTAAGGAACTAGCCCCACCCCCACGACAGGACACAGAAGTTAAGAGACCGACCGTTCTAGACAATGCTGCGGGACCTGGGACGGTTCATGCGGTTCACCTTCGGGACCGACTTCGGTATGGACCGGCACACACAGGAGAAGTTGCACCGGGAGAAGGACCACCGGGAGACGACGAAGGAGGACGCCCCGAGCGACCTCTCGTGCGACCGGGTGCCCGATTTCTTGCCGTACTTTAAGATGGCCCTGTGTCTGTGGGGCCCGGCCACAAAGTACTTCTTCTGGTAACTGTACGACGTCTAACTCAAGTTCACGACGCCGTTGTTGCCGAAAGCCCTGACCAAACTCTAAGTCACCTAGTCGTTGGCGATAGACCTAAAAAGGAGGTTTCTTCAGTTTCTCACTCACCGGAGGTCAGGACCGCAGTCTCATTACCCATGTGTCTCTAGGGTCGGAGACTGAGGGGGGACAAGTCACGGAAAAGGAAAGGTAACCCGTGAGACGCAGATGTTGAATAATGACCACACACACACTCCCACTTGAACTAACCTGTATGTCTTAACAGTTATCAGATAGTAAAAAATGGATAGTTTAATCGTCGTAATATGTCAAGTTGAATTACAAACCGATTCTGCCCTTCTATCGCAGTTCAATATCTTCGTCGAACTTACGACCACCGGTCCCCTCTGGGTCGGTCCTGACAGACGAAGTATGTCCTCTCTACCCAGCGTATATGACTCGACTATAGACCGACGAACGGAGTAAGTGAGTTTCACTTACCTAAGTCAGGGTGTTCGTATGTAAAGACCCGACAAGGGAACAAAAGGTTGAAAAGTTGGGACTCGTAGGTAAGAGTTCCACAAACAGGGACCTATACCACCTTTCTCGTCTCCTACCCCCGTCAGTCCCCCAGATTCGACCTCGAAACAGAGATGACAAGTAATCTACCCCTGGAACCTGTTCCGGAAACTGTGGAACCCGGGGGAGGAACTGGCAGAGAGAGAAAAATTTCAATGAATAACGACACGGCCCAGAAACAACGACCCGTACCTGAAAGAGATCAACGCCGTTCTCCCCAGATGACAGACGAGAGATCAACTCCACACGTCCGAAGAGTGACACACCGAAGACACACCTCGTGTCCGAGACCTCACGTGCCCGAAGTCATCAACACCGCGTACCCGAACCACCGGGGAGCCGTATACCTTAGAAGGGACTGATCCCTAACTTGGACACAGGGGACGTAACCGTCCTCCCAAGAATTGGTGACCTGGTGGTCCTTGAGGACAAACGGGTAGAAAATTTACTTCCGTGGTTTTATGTGTTGGAACCACAAATAGAGGATCGAGATAGATCTGGGACCGTATGTTACCCACGAGTTATTTACGGACGACCACAAATGATGAATTCATTATTATCACGTTGAACTATTTCACAAAGATTTTACAAGAACCGAACACATTTTCATTGTAGGACTCCCCCTACATTCCCTTACAAGGTCTCCTCTGAGAGTGAGAAACATGACTGGGACCGTATGGGGAGAAGGGTCTCTGGGTAGTAAGCTCGGAACTCAGTAAAAGGGCCCTTTCCAACCGGTCGGGATTCGACCGTCGAGAGGGGGTGGAGAAGAAAGACAGGCTGAGAGAGATAGGGGACCGACTCCGACCCCCAAGTCAACGAGGGGGTCCGCCAAATAGGAGACTCACTCCGACCACTCAGTCCCCCTGTACGTGGGCCCTGTGCCCGTGTGACCGACGTCCTGCACCCACTTCGGGTCTGTTGCGACCACTCGGGGTCTCCCTTCCCTTCAGGCTTACTTCCAGTGACGACCCCTGACATAAAAGAGACACCCTCCCCTAATGAAGATATTTAGGGAACAGTTCCTCCGAACATTTGGTGAGACGGGAAGGATCCCCTGTCCAGACGTCCCTGTCGTGATTCACGGTACTAAATATATACGGTGGGGTCTTCCACACTTCGGTCCCCCTGTTCGTCTCAAGACCCCCGACCCCTCTCACCCTCAACTACCATCTTGGTCGAAAACACTACCCGTCATTCCCCAAAGAGTAGGAGAGACAGTAAAAGGAACTTGCAGAAGACGTCCCAGTCAGGAACTGTTCTGAATGTCCTAGAGAGACATTAGGGGTTTAGGGGAAGACAAGGTCCCATCTCGTTGTAAGGTCCGGCGAAGTGAGGGTCACCAGCCGTATAGGTTGAACAATCCGGTCGTAATGTGAACTAGTTTTAGTGGAGTCACGGGGTATGGTTGAATAACCACACTTTGACAGGATTGAGGTGACTGAACCTTTTTTAAAAGAGACGACGTGTGTGTGTGTGTATACCAGTGTTGTACTTCTCTTTGACTTGTAGGGATTGACTCGGACCGTGAACACCCGAGTCGGTTCGTACCTGTCTACCAACCAAAACCCTCTAAAGAGTGTCCTTAGAAATTCCAGTTACCGACCAAGGACTTCCAAGGACTAGTACCTCTAGTTCACCTTATTACGTTCTACAAAATGTTCTCAAATGTTCGGAAACTGGGTGGGGGCGGGGGAGTGGGGTCGGACGGGACAACGACACAACGACCCCGAGACCCCTCCTTTTCGTAGGAATAAACCACCCGTGTTTTGGAAAGGACCCCTCAAACATAATAAAAATCAACAACAATAGAGATAAAACATCTTTAAACTCGGAGTCTCCCCAATTCCCTACAAGGATTTTAGAGTGTCGTCCTTCATCGTCCGACCCTGACCCCCACCCCACCCTGTCTAAAAACCTTTTGTTTGTTTGGTCGAAATACCTGTCATATGAGGTATGTGGTGTGTTGAGTGGGTAGATTTCACTCGTCAAGTTACCAAAAATCATAAGTGTCTCGACACGTCGGTCCTGACTCCGACTAAAATCTTGCACAAGTCGTAGAGCGTCTCTTTGCGACGTGGGAAGTCACGAGTGAGGCTGGAGGGGACGGGGGTTCGGGTTCATCGGCGATGAGGCGAAAGACAGAGATATCCGAAGGGACAAGACCGGTGAAGTAAAGGTTACCTGAGTCCACCCCAAACAGGAAGCCCCAGACCGAGAAGCCAGTCGTGTGACAATATTCTAAAGTGGGCACAGCGTAGTCATAGTCGCGAGCAAGGAAGAAGACGACCCTGCGACGGGGCGACTCCCCTCCCGGTCGAGAACTAAGACGAGAAAGGTGAGAAGGGGCTACTGACTTTGGAGACCTCCCCCGGCCAAACGGAGTCCAGCAGGGAGGAGGACAGAGACAGAACAAGAAAGGAAGGAAGAGGTCTCCGTGTCACCTTCCACATTATGTCCGAGTTGTTTGTGGACACCTAGCACCACCCGAACGATAGGAAGGTACGGACCTAGAGTCTAGTAGTGCTCCGGGGGGTCTTCGGTCCTGGGGCGAGAGCTCTGAGGGACACCCGACACCGTGGGCCCTGTCCTGACACGAGTGAAGAGGACACTAATGAAAGAGAGAGGGAAGGGTCGATATCATGTGAACGACATATAACCCAAGAGATACACATAATTGGGTTAATTTGAGGTGGTGGGGCAGTCTCTGAAATAACAGCAGAGAGTCCGCTCTTTTGTCTCCGAGAGTCTCCAGTTCGCTAAACGGTCCCAAGGTGTCCACAGTGAGTCGACCGTGTGTCCGTGCCGTCCCCCGACAATATTGACCCCCTCCAGGAGTCTCCTCAGGTCCTTATGGCGGAGGGAGTCTCTGAGAACTCAAAAGTCTCGTTCCTTAACCCTATATCTAAACCTTAAGAATTGGTCTTGACGAAAATAATAATAAAAACGTAAAGTTGAAAATTACATCTTTTAAAGTTCGTAAGTGTCTTCATCTCTCTAATATTCTTTAGGGGTACATGGATAGTGGCATAAAACTATTTACATTTGTTAGAGGGAAAGAGTAAGGTAGTGATGACGGGAGTGAGGGGGTTTTGTGTGTAGGTTCATGATTGGTCCGGGCTGGAACGAATCGAAGGCTCTAGTCTGCTCTAGCCCGCGCAGGTCCCACCATACCGGTATCTGTTCTCTATTTCTCCTAGACACAAAAAACCGGAAAAACAAAAACAAATTGTCTACGTGTTATCATTAGTACAGGTGATTGTGATGATAGTAGATTATGGGACAGACACAAGTCATAAGAGACTAACAGAGTTCTACAGAAAATGTCAACCAAACAAGTTTAGTCCTAGATTTAGTGTGGAACATAAACCAACAATCCTCTGGATTGTTGGAAAGAATGAGAATTGCAATGGAAAAAGTACGGTACACGCAGAACCTCCTTCAGTCGGTGAACAGGACGTCTTAAGGAGTGTAAGACCCGAACCCAGCAACGTCGGTTCTCGACAGCAGTAGATTGCACAAGACAGAGGAAACAAGGACACATTTGGTCATCACCGCGATTCCACGCCGACCTAAGTCCAAGTCAAAACCGTTCTTGTGGATCATCCCACGACGTTACCGTGGTCCACTCTGCACTACAGAAGTCTGTCAAATATTATTATTAAAAAAAAAAGCAAGTGTGGTGACCGTACACCCAGGAATTAAGGGGTTGGTCCCCACCTTGACACGGGAGACGTCACCTTCGTACCTCAGAACTGGTAACTTGGTGGTCTCTTCAGGGATATGAGTAAGGAAATTCCAAAGAAGGACAAAAGTACTGACCGACTCGAAGTCCCAGAACCCTACTCTCCGTCTCGTACTTCTTCGAGTCTCCGGAACCGTGGCAGTCGGACTCCCCTGACATTCGGTCCTTCCGGACCGGACCCCGGGAGTCAGACTCCCTCTTCGACCGTGACTCGAGAACGTGAAATGACAAGAAAGGTACCTTGGGCGTCCTGTCATTTGAGAAGGATTTGTTAATTCTCTATAGAGTTTTTAAGAGCTGGAACCGATCCTCTAGGGACTCCGTCCCGACACAGAGGGGAGTCTGACCTCGAGGGATTCCCACCCCGACACAGAGGGAGTCTGGCCCTGAGGGACTCCGGGAGTCTGACCCCGAGGGACTCCGTCCCGACACAGAGGGGAGTCTGACCCCGAGGGACTCCGACCCGACACAGGGGAGTCTGACCCCGAGGGACTCCGTCCGGAAACAGAGGGGAGTCTGACCTCGAGGGATTCCGTCCCGACACAGGGGAGAGTCTCACCTCGAGGGACTCCCACCCCGGCACAGAAGGAGTCTGGCCCCGGGGGACTCCGGGAGTCTGACCCCGAGGGACTCCGACCCGGCACAGAGGGGAGTCTGGCCCCGAGGGACAAAGAGGGCGACTCTGACCTGAGAGACCACGTCCAGATCGAGAGAGTAGTCCGGTCAAGAGGGACTTTCGTCACGTCACAGAGGAGAGTGACTCTCACAGAGAGAGAGTCTCACCCCGAAGGAACCCTTTCCGACCCAGGGGAGGAAAGGGGGACGGGAAGTCTCTTTATGATTATGACGTGAACGACATATGGTCCAAGGATACACATAATTGGGTTAATTAGAGGTGGTGTGGTGACAGTCTCTGAAATAACAGTAAAGAGTGCACTCCTTTTACTCCGAGAGTCTCCAGTTCGCTAAAAGGTTCAACAGGGTGTCCACAGTGAGTCGACCGTGTGCCCGACCCTTAAGTGAGTAATAGTCAAGTGTGAGGACCTAGGGAGGAGAGGGAGGATACGAACAAAAGTATACCACAAGGAATAACTAAATAGTTAAGTGGATGATTTAATATAAAAAAGGTCCTTTTAAGGTTACACTACTAAAAGGATTTAACATAGAACCGACACTCTCTCACTCGATCTTGTTTCGGAATGGAATTAGTTCTGGGGATGTTGGGAACCACTCGGGACTCGTCTCTAAACATCGAACCCTTTACGAGACTATATTTATCGGTCGAGTGGTTGATTCCTCGAGAGGAGACGGACTGAAACAGAATTCTCCCACTCACTCACCTCGGAATTAGACACCAACCTTGACCCCACTCACGATTTATTTGTTCTGTCATGAGGACTCCCTCCCCCTCCCAATCAACGTCTCTATACCCTGGGGTTCTCCAGGATCCGACCCCCTTCGGGTCACAGTTAGTTCGGTCCCGACGGGAGGGAATCCGGGGTCATACGGAGTCCCTCCTACTCCGTCCAGACATCCGGAATGGGGTCAACTCCCTTTGTACCCCTCACGTGTCCTCTTTACTACCATCCGTTCCTTCCCGAGGACCCTGTCTCTTGTCACCACTCTTGTGTGTGGAAAGATTCCTTCAAATCGATCTTTTCCCGAAGGGACCATCGAGTTGACCATTTTTTAGGCGGACGTTACGTCCTCTGGGGTCAAGCTAAGGACCTAGCCCTTCTAGAGGACCTCTTCCCTAACCGATGAGGTCATAAGACTGGACCTCTTAAGGTACCTGACATATCAGGTACCCCAGTGTTTCTCAACCTATGCTTACTCACTGAATATGAGGAGATCGATCTTTCTCGGTTGTCCGTCCTTCCGGGACCTCTGAGACTCCTTTGAGACTCCCCTCTCCACCCTTTGACGACACCCGACCAGAAGGTGAAGGACACATTGAACCCACTCCCGAACGGGACGAGACCCGGGGTAAAAGAGGAACCATCTTGTCAGGTCACCCGACGTCCCAGGGGGGTCTACCGGTTCTCACCCCTCCTAGGTCGTGAGAGAGTCTCGGACACAGGACCCGTAGGTGACTGACGGAGTAGAGTGGGAGGGGTGTCAGAGACTAGCAGGGTGGAGTGTGTCAGGTGTCGAGTGTACACGTCTAAACCCTGAGTTTCCGGTCGAGAGACGCGACATTGGGTAACGGGAGGTACCCCTACGACCCGGACCGGATCCATCCTCACCCAAGGTCCCCACTGACGTCCAGTCTTTGTTCCTGTTTGTCGTAGACACAAACCCCTGGTCCCGATACCCCCGTCGACCGGGGAGTCCTACCCCGACCCTCGGGGTTCCACTTCCAACGACGAGGTCAAGGTGGGACCGGTTACCTCGGAGCACGGTGTGTCCGGACAAGTCTACCGACGAGGGGCCGTGAGTCCCATCCACTCGAAGTCGTCGCTGGGGAGGACAGGAACCTGTCTACGGCGGGTCGGGGT
The DNA here is from genome assembly GCA_006410555.1 of Capra ibex. Classification (NCBI taxonomy): domain Eukaryota; kingdom Metazoa; phylum Chordata; class Mammalia; order Artiodactyla; family Bovidae; genus Capra; species Capra ibex. The sequence goes on from SJYO01000647.1 coordinate 28,412,737, forward strand.
CGGTTCCCGGTCGCCCCTCGAGACGGGAATTCCCGACCCAGTGTCGTCCCCGAGGGGAGAAGAGGTGTCGGCCGTCCCGGGTGTGGTGGGCGAGTGCGCACCGACGAGGGGTCGCCTTATCTCACTAGACAAGGTGGGAGTGTCGACGAGGGACTCCTGTGTGTCCAAAGGACGTTTTCGAGAACAAGTCAGTGGGTCGGGTCGGGGCCGGGTCCTCAGGTGTAAACGACGTGTCAATTATACATGGTCCGTGAGAAGATTCGGAAAAATGTACCTAGGGAAGTGTGTCAGGAGTACAGGTCAAGTAAAATGTCTATTCATTCGACTCTGGGTGTTCCCCTTCCACCAGGTCTCCCTACCTAGACCTCATTTGATTCCGACAAGACGAGAGTAGTGCCAGGATCAGGATCTGGTGGACACGTAGGTCCCGGTCCACACGACACCCAGGACAGGTACTTCGTCTCCGGTCCCTGACGTCCCGTCCACCTTTATACCAGCGGTACTGGGTCCGTGCCTAACAAGACCTTGGTTCCTCCGGTGTGGCACATCATACCGTACCAGAATTGGTATGGCTAGTCGTCTGTCAAGTGGCTTCTCTTTGGTGTTTACCTAGAATTTTGTATAGTTTTCTAAGGGTTAATGTGAATATTACTCTTTTTTTTTTTCTTTAAATCTTGTTGAAACCTCTATAATAAAAAGTAGATAGTCCAAAACCGTTTCTAGTTTTTGTCCTGAACACACCCANGTCCGTGCCTAACAAGACCTTGGTTCCTCCGGTGTGGCACATCATACCGTACCAGAATTGGTATGGCTAGTCGTCTGTCAAGTGGCTTCTCTTTGGTGTTTACCTAGAATTTTGTATAGTTTTCTAAGGGTTAATGTGAATATTACTCTTTTTTTTTTTTTCTTTAAATCTTGTTGAAACCTCTATAATAAAAAGTAGATAGTCCAAAACCTTTTCTAGTTTTTGTCCTGAACACACCCACACCGGTCACCTCTACAGTGACATGTTAGGGGGTCTCCTCTGTCTGCCGTCTCGAACCCACGTTGGTGTCTACCCGGGACTACGTCTCTGAGGAGAGGATCGTTGACTACGAGATCTATACCAGGGTCATACACTTGACTGGGACATGTACGAACATAGTTGTGCTTTGACCCTCTTAGGGGCTACAGGTAGTCATCCCTTGAACTATCATGGGGTACCCGATAGACGTGTGACCCCTATGGTACGTGGAGTAATTTTGGACCTCTTGTGAGGGGTGACTGTCTATACTTTCCAGAGGTTCCATAGCAATTCCCTTTTTTACTACCAAATTCCGTCACAGTTATATTACACTGGTAACCCATTTTTGTTTTGTTTGTCCTTCTTAAAAACGTTTTAGACTTAAACGAACAGGTACACACTCCGGAGACATCTTCCTGTCTGTCTCGACCGGTGTCACTCCCGTGAACCTCCGGTTCTCTGTTCTCTCACCCTCTTAAAAAAGTTAGTTCCTCTATAATGAATCTTCGATTCGTAATTTTACAAAAAAAGACCGACTCACCGTACGCCTTTGAATCAAGGGACTGGTCCCTAGTTTGGGTACGGGGGACATCCCCTTCTCACGTCAGAATTGGTCACCTGGAGGTCCCTTCAGGGACTTGTAGAAAATTAAAAAGTTTTTTATAAATAAATAGACCGACACGGTCCAGAATCGACACCGTGGACCCTAGAAGTCAGAGACAACACCGTCCACCCTAGATCAAGGAACTGGTCCCTAACTTAGGTCCGGGTGACGTAACCCTCCTGTCAGACTTGGTGACTTGGTGGTCTCTTCAGGAACTTGCAGAAAAATTCTCATATTAATTAATGGTAAAGTTACTCGTAACCTCTATTGAAGAAAATGCTCGTTGATGTACGAGGGACAAGAATACAACATTTTCAGACGACAATAATACATTATTACGGAACGTTAATTTTTTATTTGAAATTTTTTGTGTAAAAAATAAGTTCTGTTGCACGTGTATTAGTTCACACGTTTAGAATTCACGTGTCGATGTATTTGAAAAAAAAAAAATTAAAAACCGACGTGGTACTCCGAACATCTTAGTGTCAAGGGACTGATCCCTAACTTGGACACGGGGGACGTCACTTTCACGTCTCAAAATTAGTGACCTGGTGGTCCCTTCAGGGACGGGGAAAATTTAAAACTTAGGTGTATTTACGTACCACACGAGACGACGACGATTCAGTGAACTCAGCACAGACTGAGACACGCTGGGGTATCTGCCGTCGGGTGGTTGGTTTATATTTATTTACCTCTTTACACTTTCAACCCGTTTGACGTAGGAAGTCCACTTATTTCGAGAAGGTGGGTCGTCCCTTCCCACCCCGTCCCGAGTAACACCTACCTCTCGTTCGGTGCCCGTTTCTGAGTAAGGAACGGGGACGACGTTTCCGGGTCCCGGCCTCGTCCGGAAGCCCTTTGTAGACGATCTGTCTTGACTAGACCGGTCTCCCCCACGACCAACCATAGGTCTCGACATTCCTCCTCTACTCCAGTCTCTTCCCCGACCCCCGATTACGACTACCAGTGTTTACGGTCCGTCTCGGAACAGAGTGTGAATGGTGGAAAGGACGCCGAGAGTAGGATGGTCGGACCGTGTCGAGGTTCTTTAGTGACGTACGGTCCGGGACCGTCGTGTATCTCAACAACCCACTAAAAAAAACGTATTTAGAAATAGAACCTGAAATATTTTTGGCTACACCACGAGGTATCTGACCCCAGTTTACAACAGATGTCACGTGGTAGGTACAAGATTGTGTGTATTATCGAAGGTCCTCATGTCACGAGCACAACTAGAACACAAGTCAACCCAATTTTGTTGCCCGTTATTTTCTTACTTGTGTAAGGATTACATACACTAAGTGAGAACAGATTTACGGGGCAGGACACTGAAGGAAGGATAGCTGTGACGATCAATAGGGTCCTAGAACTTCTTTGTGACTTGGTGATTATCGGATGGGAGACCGTCTAGTCATGTCACTTGTCGTGAGAGCTAGAGTCAAAATGGTTTCCAACGAGTCTCCGAAGGTCCCGCAAAGTCCTAGTCGTCCAGGTGTCTCAGGAACTTTACAGAACATACTAAAACACCTTAGAGGAAACGATATGTTCCCGATCTTATGTCTACAAGGAATAAATGAACGAAGAACCAAATAGTAGACAGAGTTGGGAGATTAAAATTCGAGGTCCTTCGACCCCGGAACCGAAAGACCCGGTGAGGAGGTAGAAGTCGTCGACCTTATCACCGACCGTACATCGACTACTTCTCGTTTAATCAAGAACTCTTCTTACTCCCTTACTTATAGCGTCTAAAAGTCTCTTCTCCCTACTCTCTTTGACCGTGGACGACTCTTCAGGTCCTCCGGCCAGAGTTCGGTTGATAGACAAAGAAGACGTCAGCGTAGTTCTCGTTGCACCTACCCGCCATGGACCACCTGCCGCAGGGGAAGTCGACGACGTTGGGGTTGAGTGGCGCCGGGACGTAGGTCATGGTCGAGTGGTTGTTGAGACGTGTGATGTCGATGCTGGTGGTCTGTCTTCTCGAGTTAGACACCGACGCACCGACGTCCCGACGGGACGACTCGATAATGTCGTTGGAGTACTTATGGTATCCACGACACTGCGAGGAGCAGACCGAGAAACTCCATCCGGGACCAGTTGCTCCCCCGTTCTGTTCTCCCTGAGTGGACGGGGTGACCCTAAGTACCCCACCTCGACCCGGGCCCTGAGGGAGGACCCTTGGTCGGGAGACGACCGTACGTCCGTCCGGGTCCGAACTTGTGACCGTGAGGTGAAAAACAAAGACAGGATGGTGAATTTCTTCTCAACTTTACGTATCGTGTATTTTAGCTAGTAAAATTTCGCTTGTTAAGCCTCCGTAAACCATGTAATTGTCACAACACGCTGATGGTGGAAATAGAACAAGGTCTTATGAAGGTGGTGGGGGAGTTTTTTTGGAGTGTCAGTAATACGTCAGTGTGGGGAGGTCGGGAGGACGATTCGGGGACCGTCGGTGGGTAAAAACAAGACAGGAACGCCGAAATAGATAAGACCTGTAAAGTATATTTACCTTAGAACATTATATACTGGAAAGTACAGACTGAAGAAAGTGAAACCTACAAAAACTCCGAGTAGGACACAGAGGTGTAAAACGTGGACTCCAGAGTCTTTGAATAAATTGGAGAGACAAAATCCCCTGGCTGTCGTGAATCGAGACCCCGATGACCCTCCGTTGTCCTCAATGTCCGTGTAACTAAACACGAAGAGAAACTTTAAGACCATCGTCAAATGGCCCATAAGACTAATAGACATCCAAGTAAAAGGTAGTGGATAAACCAAATTAAGGAGAGACATCGACATCCCGAACCCTACATCGTTCGGGAGTAAGTAAGTAAACAACTTCTTTATTAAGAGTTTGTGGACTCACGACCCGCGACAGGACCCACGACTTCTTCTCGGGTACAGTTCCTCCCCATTTGACTCCATCATGTCTCCCACTGATTACCCGAGGACGAAACTCGACTGTCGTCCTTCGGGTCGGATGTTTTCGATTTAAGTGTTTCGGTCCTTATAATCCACTCCTTTGACGGGTAGTCTCTAAGTGACTTTCAAAGGGAATTCATTCAGATAGAAATCACGATACCTTTAAGTGTCCATCGACACAAGAGTAGACTCTGTGTCGTGAAGATTGAGTGGTACAGTGTGGTCTCCCCAACTTGACGGACGACTTCCCCCTACTCTTCCCCTCCCTCCGGAAGAGTGTGACTCCCTTTGCGTTCGTATAAGTACCTCTAAATGACCAGGGACCGAGGAACTCCGTCTCAGAGTCCTTACTCAGAATCCTTACTCACCCATGTTACTCTTCTTTTCCAATCTTCCATCTTACTCCTATCTTCCGATCTTCTAGCGTAGGAACTTTTGGGTACTTTTCTTCTTTCCTATTGACTTCAGTCACCCCTTTACCTGAAGGTGACCGACGGAGAGGCGAATAGGTGAAAAGGTCTTTAGGTCGTTGACGAATTCTTCTCCTTCAAACGACCCTTGTCCCTCAAACGTACGGGGACTGAAACCGAACTCCGAAAATCACCCGTCTGAGACACTACCCGTGTTCCCACCGACTCGACTATTCTAAGACGGGAGTCGGAACGGGAGGACCCAAAGTGTTAGATCACTCCTATACTGTGGAGTTATTATTAAGATCACGTTTTAAGTATCACACCGTCCTCCGGAAGAACTCCTTTCTTCCTTTCTTAGTCTTACCCGTGCACCTATGGTCCTCCTGAAGGACCTCCTTCCTAGAAAAGTGACATTTTTATAGAATAATTTGAAAGTCAGTTGTTACTAATATTATTTGGGGATTTTGATGATCAATGATAATAGTACGTGATGGTATTAATATTTTATGAGGGTCTCGTAAATAAGAGTCTACAGATGACTCCGGGATAGTGGTACGTCACGGGAAGATCCCGACACTGTCGTCCACTTGGTCTGCGTAGTTCCCGTGAGGACGGGAGTCCCTCACCTACAAGAGACAATCACCCGGATCCGGAGAGTGTCTGAAACGATATGATAGTTTCCTTCTCACGTTCGTTTCGTCCTCAAACACATCTTCGTTCACCGGTTGTGTCACGTCCCACTCTTCTCGTCTTTCTTATGAATGGTGCGACGGATTATTGGTTGATGTCGACGGTGTGAGGTGTGTGTGACCTCACAGTGTCGTGCGGGTACCTTGTCCACCATGAAGTAGACTTTTAGACGTTTGGTCTGTTCGTTTGACTCCGAAGGACCAGTGTGCCGACCGATCCACGGTCCCGACTCCGAACTTAGGTCCGTAAGACCGTGGTCTCAGACATCGTCACTGACGGTCACTTGTTTAGGTTTGGTTAGTGGGTGAGTGGGGGTATGATTAGTCTTATTGTCTTTATGTCCCTTTGGACATTTTTTCTACTGAAAAATAAGACAGGTCGTTTATCAACGACTCGTGGGTCATACATGGTTCGTTACACGATCCTTACTCCACCTCCACCCGTGCCTCTTCCTCGGGTCCTAATTACGGGGGGTCCTGTCCCCTCTGTATTCCCCTCCCCGTGGGGATTATGCGATCCATCTCTTTTGTCGTGTACCATTTTGACCCTTCCTCTTTCCGACCCCACCCGTCCTAGGATTCTTGGGACCTCACTGACCTTTCCCTCCTCTTGTCCCAGTCTCCACTCCGCCCCCGTCGCCCTCCACAAAGCTCGTGAGTCCGTGCCGACCCCGTCCGTCCGTCCGGGAGCAGTTGAGTCTAGGCTGTTTCGGAACAGACTTCCCGGGGGCACCAAAGACCCATTGTGGACGAGGTCGATGAAGGGACGAGGACATTCAGAGGAGAGGGGTGTGGTCCACTGGTAGTGACAACCCGATGCGATGGACGTGTGCCGCGACCTTCCGTACCGGTTGGGGCTTCTGGGGCTCACGCTCTCACTCCCGACCGAAGACCTCTTCTCGCACGGCCTCTGGACCTTCCGGCAAGACCTCTCACACTTCTTCGACCCGTTCCCATTGGTCCACCTTCGGCTCCCGCTCCTGCGTCCGGTCCGGGGCCGTCGTCCGACTGCCGGGACGCCGGGGGAGGGGAGGCTTGTGACTTTTCATCACCTGAGGTCCTTGAAACCTATGGGGGGCCTAGGGTAGTCTTAGAGGGCTGCTCCCGGCGGCAGAGTGTCTCCGAGAAGACCTACGACCCTAAATTATAAGTCCCGGGGATTTGTGAAGACAACTTAGTTACAGAGTTGGACACTCACGTGTTCAGGACGAGTCGGGGTGGCGGGCCCTGCGTGGAAGTGCCACCCGAGTACCTCCCGGAGAGTCGCCCTCTGAGACGTCAGTGTCCTTAAGCCAAGGTGGGCCTCCGGTGACCGGTGTCGACTCCCGACGAGAGGAAAGTGTTCGACCGGCAAGACCACTCGAGGTTCAACGAAGGAAGATATAGGTTCACAGTGAACCACGTATTCGGGTCCTTAAGTGTTTACATCACCTGTATGACAGTCAAAAAGTTTACGTTTCTGACTCTCCAGTCGGTGAAGTGTATTAATATCTACCACTCCCTGTCAATACAAAAAAAGTCTCATTACCAGAGAGGTTTCGTGACTCCCGAGGTTTCTCCTTAAAAGTTAGTACTCCGTTCTCTTAAATTCTCTCCCCTACAATAGGGGGTCGTTTTTGTGTCGAAAACACTTGGAAGTGTTCGGGAGTCGTGAATCGGTCCTCACTCGGTGCCCGACTCCCTCACCCCGACGACCGTCCAAGGTCTATTGCACGGCCGACTGGAGGGACCCGAACAGGCACCTTCGCGACCCAGACGCCGTTTCCTCGTTGTTACTCCGTTCTCAGGGGGCAAACCTCTGACCCGGAGTCGAGGTCACCCGGGTCCCTGCGGGTTTTCCACGACGCTGTCGGGGACCTGTTGTGCTCGGCAGGTGTCACCTCCCACCTCAGGAGACGTTCGAGACAGGACGAAGAAGGGGGTCTATAGGTAGGACGTTTCCCATGAAGGACTTGTGGAGACACAATTTTCTAAGAAACGTTGAAGAGAAGAAGGGTACGATCACTGACGTTTTCTTCAAAAGTGAAGGGAGGCCTTTTTTTCTCTCTTTTCTTCGAAATTCCCCTTCCTCCCTTACTAAAGTAACGACAGGACTCAGAAGTCACACCTCTATCATTCTGAAGACCACGACGGACCCGATACGTGACCCCGAGCTTGAGAGGGTCTGGTCTAGTTTCTACAAACTTATAGGACAGTCTGAAACCAGAGTCCATTAATCTGAAGACTCACACCTCTGGTTCCCTACTAGGTACACCCGTTGTGACTCCCTCAGTTCGGGAGCCTACTCCCAGGGCCTCGAGAGGTGGGGGGTCCCCACGACTCTTGGTAGGTCTTTTACGGTGAGGTCCGGGCGTGTGAACTGCTACGACAACTGTCGACATGTTATCTGTAATTTTCAATATAATATGTTTTAGTGGAACAATTTACGGACAGAATTTACATCCACGATTTACAGAAATCGTGTCCTTGGGTCTAAGAACGACTATGAACGATTGTTTTGGTTCGCCTAGGACTGTGACTTGCCTCCGTGACGAGTGCTAGTCCCTCGACAGAGTTGTCGCGCCCACAGTGGAGCAGAGACTAGCCGCTCTTGTCCCCGGTAGTCCAATAGGTTTATTAGAGTTGTAAAGGATCCTAAACCTGGTCCTGCCTTAAATCATAAAATCACACACCTTAGAGTTAAATCCCTAAATTCGTTTTTAAGGTTTAGAAGGGGGGTGGGGGGTGGGGGTGGGGTACGAGACCAGTCTTAAACTCGCGACAACTCTCCTACTCCCCACTTGTCTGGGATGTTATTTATAATCAACTAAGGCTCGTCTGACACATCCCTCGGGCCTCGACCACATGACTTAATCCCTGTGCGTCTATTGTTAGACGATCTCCTCCGGTTTCTGTGTCCTTCGAGGGAGTCGTAGGATGCAGGGTGCGGCCCCTTCACTTTGGTGACCTCCGTCACGCGAGTATGTTTCCCCCATTTAAGAGTTTCAGAGAGTGAATGTCCAGGGTCTTGTCTTTCCCTACCCCACCCCACCCCCGACACCTGACTCGGTCCCCCTCCCGCCAGAAAGTGGGGTCCAGTCCGCTCGTCTTCCGTCTCCTGTCCCGTCACTCGTGGGTAATGCATTCTTCACCAACCCGATCCGAGGTAGAACTCACAAATAAAATTTTCCTCGGAGCCCTTTTCGTTTCTTCCTTATGACCCCCTCCCTTTGGATTCGAGTCCAGAAACAGACTTACAGGACTCGACCCGACAGTGTGTCGTTTTACGTATCCGTCGTTGCGGGCTATCGACGAAAGAGTCGTATGTCTGACGTAGAGACTGACTCCACCATACGGTAGGAGTGTCAGAAGAGTCCATCGACGGTCTCCTTTGACGGGTAGAACAAACCAGGAGATGTTCGCGGGTCGTTCTGGCCCTGGTCGAAAAAGGACACAGGTTGGAGTCAGAAAGAAACGCGGTCACATTCAAGTAAAGAGGGTTCCCTGAGACAAAAAGTTTAGAACGGACGGGTTGGGACCCCCTTCCACTCTCTATTTCTGTCATAGAATCTTAAAGACAAAAATTTTGTTGATGAGGTGTCACTTCCTCGTCATTGTCGATAAGGCTTGTAAATTATCCACAGAATCATAGACACCGGAGTCGAGTTCTGGTGTGTCGGAGGACGTCGTAACAGTTCGGGTCCTGACTCGGGGTTCAGTTATTTGGGACTCATTGGAGTTAAGTCCAATTATTCTAATCCGCGAACGAGGCGTGTGAGGGGGCGGAGAAGAGAGGAAGACGTCCGTGGACATTGCGATCCGGTCGTCCAGACGTCGAATCAGTCCCCGTCCGTACCCCACCACGTCCTGTTAGTCCCGGAGACTGGACGATGGTCTAGGTTTCCGTCACGTCGGTCGGTCGTCGTGACACACACTTCCCGATCCAGACACACCCTTATTGTACCTTCAAGACCCCCTCCTACGGGAGGACCAGAATTCTCCTGCTCTAACCGACCTTCTCTCCTTTATAGTCTCGAACTAAGGACTCCCGCAACATAGAACAGGAGATTTAGTCTCCTACGTCCAATTCACCGTTTCACTTCTTCGAGTACACTCGGACGATATTTCTTTTCAGCGGGTTACAGAAAATGGACTACTGGCGCATTTGTAGACGTGTTATCTCGAGCTGAGTCGTTGCCTTTTGGGCCTGCCGGGAGTTTTCGTAGTCAGAAGAATCTCTCTTCGGTCTGAGTTTTGCGATGCACACTATATAAATAGATTGTGAGACCTTCTGCGTTCTGTTTCCCTCTCTTTTTTTAATGACCAACAAACCCCAGTGCTAACCCCTTCCACGGGTTTTTCCCCGTGTTCTCTTGAATCCCACTACGTTGCCTTGGTTTGACTCACACCAAACAATCTTTTGTGGACATACGTAAACAGTTTTACATATTTTAGTAGGTGATCTTTCCCACTTAAAGTGATAAACCTTTTATTTGAAGGTGTTTGGACTGAATTCTTTTTTGTCTTCATCCCTGTTTCATTCTTCCCTCGTACAGTCTCCCTGAATTACTCAGGACCTTGAAACTACAATCCTAGTCCCTTCCCTCATTTGATCCTCGTAATTACTGGTCCTCTGTCTCCTTCGTGTCACCTTTGACAAAATAAACTACGAAAGGAAAATTCTCCTAAAAGTTCTCGTGAGCATCCGTTGCTGAGGGAACGTTTACGTCGTGCGTCGAAGGAACCACATACACAGACCCCTGACATTCTTCCTGGACCGTTAGTGATCCATTCTTCTCCGTTCTCCTCAAATTTGGACCTTTGTCGAAGGTCGACCCTCTCCGCAACTCCCGGGACAAGGGGGTCACTAAACTCCAGGTTCTATCAAGTCTTTCCAGTGTTCGACAGTATCAGTTAGTTATACTCTGAATTAGTCGACTTTACTACTCGTTCGAAAGAAGTCTTCCAGTTTTATCAAACCGATTGTCGGTATTAATAACTGTGATTATTATATTCGTAGAATTTAAAGTTCGATTATGTCTACAGGGTGAAATAAACATCGTTCCACTGTACCCCCTGTTAAGGTGACGTAAAGTGACATACTTTGTTTTCTTTCCTTTACATCCGTCTGGGTTTCATTACAGTTGTGGATTTCGTAAATAAACCTATAGAAATTTGAAAAATGTATACTATGTAAGGGTTAAAATGTTCAACAGGTGTCTATTATTTCAATATCGGTTAAATAATTTGTCTATACTAAAAAGGGACTATACCTTTCGTACAAATATATTTGTAAAGATGTTATTTGTATTATGTACGCCTTGTTTAGTATTCTGATTCTACTAAGGAATCAACCCCTTCTGTTAACCGAATTACTATGTGTGTGGTCTTCTACTTTCCCACACAACGATGAACTACATTTAAGTGAAAGAGAGTCTGAGGGACTGGAAGAGTCTTTTGTCTTAGGTCCTTGTGGGAGACGATTGTCGTCCGAATATACTTCAGTCAAAATTTTCAACTTCATAACAATACTAAATCACTTCTTCAAATATTAGGATGATGTCTCCCTCTTTGGACCAAAATAAGTCTCAAATTCGAACCAATTGTTGACCTCTTTTCGGTTTTCTTCGACCTGAATTTTCGATTTCCTCACGCCTACACTGGTTCGGGTTTTATTTGTAATTTTAGTACTACGGTAGGTGTCTGGTGTGGTGGTCTTTCCCTCTTTCCGGTCTTCTCCCCCCAGTCGCGACCCAAGATTGCACCTAAAAGGAGGACAGCCCGTTCTTCGCGGAGGAGAGTCTACCCACTCAGACAGGGTCCGTTCTTCCCAGTTCAAGTAGGAAAGTCTCCTTCCCCAAGAAGTGTGTGGTGGGGCCACTTCATCGCTCACACCGAAGACGTGGGGGTGACGGAAATCGACTTTCAGACCTAAAGACCGGAAGGAGGACCCACATGACACCTCCCACACTTCGACTCGTCCTATGTTGAAAGTCTACGTCAAGTTTCTTTTGACTCACTTTGCCGATAGACGTAACCGATTTTTTCAGGTTCTCGGAGAATAAATAATAAGTAAGTAGGGAATCAGGGAGGAGTCTCTCTGAGGCTTGACTGAGGAGGGGGTTTAGACGGTGGTGGGAGGCGCATGGGTTCGAAAGTCGTGTGTACTAGTGCGCTCTCACCACCCACCGTACCGCACCAATACTTGATAAAATGATTCGCCGATAGTAAGATCCTTCCGTGGAGAATCATTCTTGTTATTCCAATTTTTTATTATTATTCGGACCCGTGTGTCCGACAGGGTCCTTACATGATTCACTTGATCGTCCATTTGTCGTTAAGTAGATAAGGTCTTTTACGACCTTCCCACCCACCCCCACTCCCTTAAAGTTTTGTGACTTAAGAGTAAAAAAGACGTTCACGAACTAAGATCTACTTATGTGAGAAAGTTGAATCAGAATCTTTATTGTCTTATATAATAGACTTTTTAATCCTATGACAATTCAAAAGTTTTTCGGGAAATTTTGCTCATAAAAAAGGAGTTTCGGTTTTCGGAACGTTTTTCTTTTTCTTTTTTTTTCTCCACCCTTAGGTTGGAACATGTCAGGCCTTTTAGTCGACCGTGTATTTCTGTGGTGGTAGAGGGGAAACCTAAGGGTGTCCGAGGAGGTCGTTCTCACAGGGGGTTGGGGGAGTGTCGGTCACCTTTGTCCCTTACGGTGAAAGTTTTATGTGAAGAAACGAATCTCCATCCCAGGGTAGTCGACACCCATGTGACTAGGTCGGGGTTCCAACTCTCAGTGACTCACCCTGGTCCTTCACGCTGGGGGTTTTCTGGTCTCTGAAACGAAGGACGGCGACGACTTAGTCGAAGGCCGGACCTCAAGGGACACGAGTCATTACACTGTACCGAGTCTACTGACCCCTTGTCAGTTTGCGTCAGTCTACGGGCGTTTACCCGACTCAGGTCGGGTCCTTCTCTTCGAGGAAGGACCTAAGCTTTTAAGTTCTTCAATACAAACTTCCTGTGTCGTTTGCTAGGTTCTTTTAGACGACCGTCTTTTACTAAAAGTAGTCAAGGACCTCGGTCTTCGATATTTTTATTTTTGACCCCCCCCCCGCCCCCCCCTTCGAATTTATTAAGTAAAGGTTTAAGTCTTCTTCGATAAAGGATAAAAGAAAGAACTTTTCGGTCGACCAAATGTTTTTAGGTTCAAGTACATAAACCATCACTGCATCGATATCCACGACGGTCAGTTACGGTTGGTCACAGACCAAACGAAGGACACGCACAGGTTAAAGGAGACACTACGACACGACCACGGTCTCGAAGACTTAGAAGAACTTAGCGAGAGACGTGTTTACATTTCCTAAAGGGGCAGATCTTTCTTCTGTGTACAGTGAGTCCTCCGTAAACCACCACATAAGTAGATAAGATGAGGTTGGAAAGGACCAAATCCTTTTCAATTGCTCAAATAACCCAAATCTAGGAGACGTTTTAAAGAGAAACCGTCCGTAGACACCGATAATCATACCATCGAGACTGGCAAACGATCCTCGTCGACTTCCCCTCATTCACGTCTTTTCTTCTCTTTTTGTTTTGTTTGAACGTGACTGAGTCCGACCCCACTCCTTGTCCTCCCACCGCAACTCGTCCTCGATTTGCAACTCTCCGATTTTGATACGGAAGTAACAGGTAAAACAACCATTTTACATTTTGTCCCTCACCGTCCCCCCTCCTACTTTTGTAATGTGTCCATTTTTACAAGAAGGTTCATACAGAAAGTCTAGGTTACAAATTCGTTTCGTCGGTTTGTACTTATTGAGACCACAGGTTGCATTGGTCTGTTGTCCTCAACCACTCGGACTCCGGAACCGAGGGCTGAGTCTCGTGGTCAGGAGAGTTGAGAGGTAGGTCCCGAGGAGGAGGATTCTCGGGTGCAAAGAAAAAAGAAAAAAAAAGACAAACCGAGTAAAGAAAAAAGTAAGTCAGAGGGTGAATAAGTAGGTTGTCATAAATAAATCTTGGACAATATACGATCAAGTGACAGGGCCGGTGTATTTAAATCGGGTCCTCTGTCTGTCCGTCATCCTTCCATTGTGTCACTGAGGCCCAGTCTTGCACCCGATTCTTCTTTTACCTCGACCGGTCACGCTGTCTGGATGAGTCTCCGGTGCGATCGGTCCCTCCGGTCCTCCTGAAGAGACTCCTCCACCGTGATCTGACTCCGGTCGTCCTCAGTCGGTGCACGAATCCACCGTGTCCTGTTTCCCCCTACCATCCCCACCGTGTCTCAGTAATCTTGATGTGGTCCTTGAGTAGACCTTATTCGTTCCTTATGGGTGTTCAGTCTTCTCTGTTTTTCTTTTGAGAGTCAATGGTCACCAATATGTTGTTTAGTGGGGTTTCAATTCCCGAGACTCCGTAAAGAGTCTCGTGGTCCAACTTGGTAGTTGACCACCGTGTTCACATACGAACGCCAGTCAGTTCACAGAGCCCTCGGGTTGATGAATAGAACGGAACCAAAGGTCCGGAAGTTGAAGACGAGGGGTTCGGACCCTTGGATGTACATCCAATTCTAAAAATGGGGTAAAACCGTTTTTATTTGTCAGACTTTTAAGAAATTATCACGAATTTCCTTGACGACAAGCAGATAACGAAAACTACGTTATCCACGATGGTCTCATCTTATGACGGAGTTTATGACAAATAACGAGGCATACAAGATTCAGAAACAGGGGGTCTAAGAATACATCATTCCATTCACGAAGAGAAGAGTCAATTCTAAACGAAAAACAGTGGACTTCTTATGGCCCAGAGTGTATGTTCTGACGTGTTCAGTGTCACGCGAGAGGGACGTCGCGAACTACGGCGTCCTGGTAAGTTGTCAAGAGACCTCACTCTGTACCCTTTTTACAGACGGGGTAAAAGAGGGGGAATACATAGCACTACCAGGAGTACTGAAAGACTCCCGATCGTTACCCTTACCGTTCGGTCTGTCGTTCCCCTCGAAGGAACTTTCTCAGGTGTCTGTTGTCGGTGAACACGATTACGGGACCCGTCCATCGTCCGTCCGGAGACCTGGTGTCCCAAGTAGCCCTAGTGGAGTCCGTCGGTTACATCAAGGGGTCCTACCCGGAATGGACTCAGGGACCAGTCAGAGGGGTATCAGTAGTTCCATTCCTCCTCTTATTTTTGTCGGAAACCAAAACGGTCGATTTTTGTCATGAACTGTAAGAGCATGAGACATCTCTCTGGTTAAATACATAATCCTTGGTTCTAAACCTAAGTCAATGTTTACCTGACTTCAGGATCTCTTTAGTTGTTTTGGTGGTCTTCATACCCCAATTGTCTATGTTTGGTAATATGTATTTTATCTACTTGTTAGTCCTAAATGACATGTCGTGTCCCTTAATATGGGTCATTGAATATTATTGGATATTACTTTATATTAGACGTTTTTTTGTTTTGTTTTTTGGGGATGTAGTGACACTACATGTGGACTTTGATGACGTTATAGGATTCAGTTGATATGTAATTATTTATTTATATTTGTTTGTTTTGATCACAACCTTCCGTTCGTCACCTTAAATATCGTCTCTGTGAACTATCAAAGTCCACCTGTCACTTCCCTGAATCGGTATATATATATACGTAGGTAAGAGAGGGGTTGAGGGGAGAGTTGTGTACGGATTCATAATTTTATTGATTTTCCTGATATGACAATAGTTATAGTCCTCCTTCTCCCTGTAAATCCTAATCTAAAGTTGTTGAGTATATTTTGACCGTAACTTTTTTAAGTTATACTCTTTCAATTGAAGATTTTCATCAATGACTACATAGTTAGTGATAATACTCTTTTAATAAGTAATTTTTTTACTATATGTCTGTAATATTTAATACAACTGGATTTGTATTTCGTTGGGGTTGAACTGGTTTTCGTAAGACTTTATATGACTTGTTTCATTTTACGATGAAAGCATAAATTTTTTTTCAAAGGACCAAGACAACTCTCCAAACGAATTGAAGAAGACCACAAGCATTAAGTCGAATTAAGTTGTAAATGACTCTTGGACATCATATAACCCCCATGATTCTACACGGATTTTAGATACAGGGTCTCCTCGAGTTTGAGTGCAGTGAAGAAAGGAAGTCTGGGACGCTACCGAAGGTCGAGTGAGTCTCTACAGTTCCCCTGTGTGGTTCGGGTACTGAGAGGGATGACAGGAGCGATCAGGTCACCGTCATCGGAGGTACGACAAATAAAAAAAAAACCGGTAGGACGTATCGACCACCCTAGAATCAAGGACCTGGCCCCTAACTTGGGTACGGGAGCCGTCGCTTTCGAACCTCAGGATGAGTGACCTGACGGTCCCTTAAGGGAGAAAAGAATTTATTTAAAATGACTCCATGTTAAAAAATTTATTTTACATAGGTAAAAATTTTGTCAAACTTCTTAAAACAGGAAAGGTAAAGAACTTGTACCGTCCGTGTCAAGTCAAGTCAAGTCAACGAGTCAGCACAGGCTGAGAAACGCTGGGGTACTTAGCGTCGTGCGATCCGGAGGGACAGGTAGTGGTTGAGGACCTCAAGTGAGTCTGAGTACAGGTAGCTCAGTCACTACGGTAGGTCGGTAGAGTAGGAGCCAGCAGGGGAAGAGGAGGCCGGGGGTTAGGGAGGGTCGTAGTCCCAGAAAACCGTCCGTATGGGGGGTCGTTAAGACGTGAACGACGTGTAACGTGGGATCTTACAAGAGGGGAGAAGAAATCCAAAAATAAGTTCTGTGGAAGGGTCCCTGAAAAGACCAAAGGATAGATATTATTTTAGGTGGAGTCGACGGTAAAGTATAAGGGGAGGGACGGAATAAAAAAGAGAAGACGTACCCAGTGAAAGATTTAAGAATAAAAGATAGAGGGAGTGCTCTTTTACTCGTGGTACTTTTGTCTCTAAAAACAGACAACACAAATGGTGACGTAAGAGTTACGGAGCATGTGTCAGTGATTATTCATAGACGACATGTGACGACTTATGTGTGTTGATGGACGTAGTCGGACACGAAACACACTTAGGACGGTAACATTGTTTTCTTCATTAATTAAGACTGACACAGACCCATCTTTTAGTTTCTGTCGATCGTCAAAGTGTAATCTTGCTCCGCGTTTCTTTCTTCTTATCGTGACAGTACCCCTACCTTTACTGTTACCTTCTTAGTCGTGTCTCAATCGTACTCAGTTTATACTCCACACCTCTGTTCCGAGGGGCAAAAGGAGTTTACTTAGTTTTCCCACCGGAGATTAGGAGAAGTTACATCGTCAAAGAACACAGGTAAGGAGTTGTCCGTAGATGACACCGTCTAGATTCGATCTTTCGAGAAAGGACCCGGAATGGAGTCCTTCTACGGGTGGGGTCTTGGTGTCCTCATCCACACTCGTCACGTGCGGGGGTGCAGGAGGGGAAGGTTGAGGCAGACCGTCGTTATCGAGACCCTCGTGTCGTCCCAAGGTGTATGTTCCGTGTCTCAACCCCGAGACGAGAACAGTGGTGGCCTAAATCCCGTGGAAGTCCCTTACTTTCTTCATGTTCACTTCTGATTTCTCGACTACCACCATTTTGGTAGGACCCTTTGTTAAGACGTTATAGTTCACATCTCGGTATGTCTGATGTCGGGTCCGTTTAGGTGAGACCTTATCTGTCGTAGAGTGTGTCTGTGGGGTTGTAGTCCATGACGTTTGTCAGTTGACCTCTCTCCTCTTTATTGTAATACTTGTCCTCCCTTTTGTCCATTTACGACGATGAGAGTCTATTACTTTGCGATCCGTTGTCACTTTTCACTACTTATTTTTTAATACATACAGTCTACACATTTATTTAGAATGTTAGTTACGGTCACTTTTTTCGGTGTCCTTCTCCATGTTACAATAAAATTTCGAATTTTATTACTATATACGTTATATTATATATGACGAATCCTTATATTGATAGATCAATTACACAATGAATTTCACGTTTACCAAATCTATTTGACATTACTTAGTTTGAACAAGGAGTCGTAGGACAAAGAGTATAAAATAAGACATTCTATCACCCTAGTAAGAAAGTACTCAATTTATCACATTTCAGGAGGACTACAATGTTAAAGAGATGGGTTTGACTTCTCTTGTCGCTTTAGAGAGTGTAAGACACCTCCCTTGTTCACAAATGTCACCGTCCTTTGCGAGTTATTTGATTATAGTTTTGAATGCTCTTTAATCTACGAACTAATTACTCCGACGACATTAGGAGGCCTTCCAGATAATTAAACAATCTAAGAGAACCTATTGATCTTTGTTTTGTTTTCGGTGTGTTTTTGAGTCAATTATCCTCCTGTGTAACAAATTCAGTGAGAACTGAATCAGTTTATTTCCCTTTTACCCACGATGGTGTCGTCATTCTTCGATATCGTTCTTTAAACGTCACGTGAGAATTTATTGTGTCCCAGACTCCTGAGTGTAAAATGAACTTCTTGAGTCGTATTTTTGACAGTCCCGTTGTCTGTCGCGAGGTGTGCACGTGGAACGAGGGAGGGGTGGAGGACGGGCGTCGGTTCTCCGGACCGTCAGAGGTCGGATGGAATATCGTAGAGAAAGCGGAAGGTCCATAGAAAATTGAAGTTACAATACTGTGGTTGAAATTACACTTACCTCCTTTTTTATCTTGTTTTGTAAAATGAAAACTTCCCGATCTTGATTTACATGCTCCTTTATTTATAGAGGTGATGACAAGAGACAGGTCCGTTTAGATGAATACGATAAGTAACCCGGACCGTTTTTAGAATAGTGTTTCCATTTGGGAATTGATTCTTCCGGATTACTTAGTCTTCTTAACTTAAAACGGTCCGAGTGATAGACTCTTAAAACATTTTATACACAAAGGTTTATATATATATATAAATAACGTTGTATTTCTTCTTTTAACATAGTAATGGAAAGTTAGTCATTAAAATAATAGAGGAATAAAAGAACTTTTTCTGTTTCCTCCAACAAACCGTCCCTTTCTATCAATGTATCTACAAGTTTTACCGAACAAGGTCTTCGACATTTATCTCTTCCTTTCTCTATGTCTACATTGTTAATTCTCGTCTAAGATATAATCTCATTCGTTGTCGTCTCAAATTTTGTTTTTTTTCGTGTTCTCCCTTCTCAAGTTAAAACGATCCATGTATTGGATATCCTTCATTTATTTTACCGTGTCCTTCCTTAGGTGTCTCAGTCCGCTGAGGAAATAATTTGACCGGTGTTAAAGAACTACAAAGTTATAATAGTATACGTTTTACCCTGTGGACAGGACACACTATACGAAATACCCCAATAAACACTTGTAATTTACTGCTTTTATTGTATACTCCTCGAGGTCTTTTCATATTTTCGTCATGTCTTTATATTCTGGTGAAATAGTGACTCTCTACCTAAATTTGTAAGTGAATTAGTAGTGACGTTTACTGATCCTTCAGATTTGACAAGGGAGTTACCACGGACCTGTTGATCTATCTATCTCTACGATAAGTTGTTTGAACATCTCTCACTGTAATGTACATCCACGGGGTGTGGGACCCGGTCCGTGATGCTCTATGTCATTTGTCAGATGGACATATGATGAAAATTCTTTACTTGACTTCGTCTTGTGTCTCTTATTGACCCTTTATCGTTTAATTGAGGATATATTTTTAGTCTAAATACACGTTAATACTTATAAGACTTGGAGTTACGGTGTACAAAGCACAATTTTTGGTGGACTTAAAGTCAAAAGAGAAAAATTTTAGACTTCTTGGGTAAAATATTTATTATATATGACCTTGTAAAATTGTAGACTGTCGGTTTGATATAAAAATATGTACATGTTTTAGTCATGTAAGGAATCTAGGTTTATTTTAGTCTATAAATGTATTTATACGTAAATTAAGACATTAAAACATGTAGTCGTGAGTTGATCGATGCTAGATTTCAAAATCATTCAAAATTAAAAACGTTACGTGAAATTAAGACTTTAACGACCTCACTTTCTGTTATGTGTAAAGGATGTAAAACTTTATTTAATCTTTAATGGAACTTAAAGTCCACCCCTTCCTTGAGGTAAATTCATTACCTTTTTGTTTCGTCTTGTGGAGTCTTTTCCGTACTAAGGTCGAAACTGTAAGGAGGTGTCTACGGTTGGTCTACCGTAAAGAAAGTTCCGTGATTTCTTCTCTTTTTACTATTCACCCTTTGAATTAAATTTTCACTAAGTAAGACCAATATCGTGTCACACTTTTGTCTATTGACGATAAACCTTCACTGTCGTCTAACCACAGTTTCCACACCCATCGGGACTGATAATGTCCATATTGACCACTATATGGAAGGTGTGACAATAATTTTAAATATTTTCATTATATCGATGTATTTCTCTTTTAGACCTTTTATTTTTTGATAGACAATAAGACATTGAAACTATAATCGCTCATAAGAAGACCGTTTGATAAAAGTATGATTAGTCAGATTGTGTCAATATTCACATTGTACTTTAAATTTTAATTGTATTTTTTTGGGGTGTAAAAAGTTTTATGGTGTTTGGTATTAAAAATAGTCTCAAAATTATAAGACCTATTATGGATAGTATTGGATATGATTTAATGAGGGGACATCCGTTTGAGAATCTAACGAAATTTGAGAAACGATTATATTTATTATAGTCACATGTGACAAAACAGATGTCCAAAAAGATATCCACCTAATAAAACAATCATACCTAAGAGTCTTTACCCTATTAAATCAATTTTCTTGTGTGTCATGCCAAGGACTCTAGATGATAATCTTTCGGTTCACTTTAACAACATTGGCTTAGTGTCGTCGGAGTTATTGTACTCCAAGACTCTCGAAGATGGTCGGGACCTATAATAGAATTTTTACACACCCTTCGTGTCATATACTGGAAAGAACGTCTCTAAAGGTTAGTACAATCATATAATTTTCAAGCCCTCAGGACGTCTAGGGGGGGAAGAAAAAATTCATACAGTTGTCTGTCGTTAAAGGAAATAAATCGTTTGTTTGAGGTAAAGGGGGGGAGAAAAAGACTGTACTCGTGTAACGCCATAAATAGATAAACGCCGACACGACCCGGAAGCGACGACGTGCACCCGAAAGAGACCGACACCACTCACCCCCGCTGAGAGGTCAACACCACGCACCCGAAGAGTAACGTCACCGAAGAGAACGACACCTCGGGTCCGAGATCCACACGCCCGAAGTCATCGACACCGCGTCCCCGAATCAACGAGACGT
This sequence comes from Capra ibex, assembly GCA_006410555.1. Taxonomy (NCBI): domain Eukaryota; kingdom Metazoa; phylum Chordata; class Mammalia; order Artiodactyla; family Bovidae; genus Capra; species Capra ibex. The sequence goes on from SJYO01000647.1 coordinate 28,433,641, forward strand.
CGAACACCTTAGGAGGGTCTGGTCCCTAACTTGGGTACAGGGGACGTAATCGTCCGCCTAAGGATAGGTGACGCGGTGGTGCCTTCGGGGTTTACTTAAGGAAAAAGTACAATAGTGGAGGGTTATAGACCCCTTGACGGATATGAGAATGTATATTCTCATACATACTAGAGTGGAAGGACATATGACGACTTAGTAAAATATGTTTCGTTCTTGACGATTAAGAAGAAGAAACGGTCGTCGTAAAAGAACTAGGTACGGTGAGAAAAGACTTTCTGTTCCGTTATAATCGTGGGACGTAAACGGATGATTCACCTAACGACTGGTGTAGTAAATTCGTGAGTTTATATAAGTGTGTCAGTGTACATTATACTTTTATGAGGGTGCTTTGTGTGTCTTGAAATTAGGGAGTCCAGACTCGTGTCAAATGATAGTATTGTTCCTTGGAGAATCCGTCTTCTGCACTTACACGGGGTCCCACGGCCCGTCGTTCACCACTCATTTTAGACGATTTATATGTCAGACACCATGAGTTTATAATGATTTGTACACTTTAATTTTTTTTTATTCATATTTATAAGTGTAGTGATTCCCTAAAAATTGTCTTCCCTTTAACAAAGTTTTTAAAAGTGTACTCCTATTTGTCTAAAAACAACAAATAAAATGACAAATGGTAATGTTCATCGGAATAATATTTAAATACATAATAAGAGTAGGTTCGCGGAAAAGGAAGTCGTGAAAAAAAAAAAAATTCGACTCTTTTGAGTTAATAAAGGAAATTCTTAGCCTACTTTTCCTCAATGGACATGTACTCCATTCATTCTAGACTTGCTGCACGCGGTACCACTGGTCTACCTTTTACACTTCCAGGGGTCACGGTTCCGACTAGGGACTTTTCAGGACTGTGACGTCGCTTCCCTTCCGTTCGTGGTTCGGGTGGACCTGTCGTTTGTGTCCCAGTCTGTGTGGCGGAAGGGACAGTGACGCCTTGTGTAGACGTGAAGGAATTACACTAGGAAAACACTTGAGTCAAGGGGTTCTTTAGACAACAAGAATTTCCCATGCACGCAATCTTTAAGGTGATCCGGACTGATTTCTGTTAATGAATCTTGTAATAATAGAGTAAATAGGTCACTAAGGGGATATATGTAAATAACAATTATTATTGTTTTTATTTCGAACTTTAGAAAGATCCATCATTCGTCGCCTTTTTCGTACTTAAAACCTGGGTGTTTCTAGATCCATACTTAGGATCTAAGATAACACTCGGAAAATCTATTAAGAAGACTCAGAATCAAAGGGACAACCATTTGACCTCTATTATACACAAAAATTATGGAATCACCATTCCTACATTTCTGATTTACTCCTTCTTACACTTTCGTCAGTCCACGGGTGAGTTACGATCGAGGTAACACTCAGAGGACGGCGGACATACTACCACAGCCACCACCATCAAGAGTCCTCTCTACCCTTGTTATTGTTACCGATTATAAATGATCCCTGTGTAACGAGATTCTCGTGACGTAACTAATAGGGTGACTCAAAACTGTGTTAGTATAGTCCATCCATAATTGATTGAATTTCCGTATCTTAGACTACGGGTTTTCACTAATTCCCCGTCGTGAACCCCGACGACACACACCACCATATGAGTCACAGGACACTTTCCCTCGGACTAATTCCCCCCCGACTTGAAGTCGGTACGTGACGAACCAGTCACGACTAGATCGTGGTCTTACATGAACGAGTCTTCTGTACTGAACGGGATTTAGTGTGTTTCCCTGACACACAATGATTCATCACCTTGGTTTTCCGACATAGACGAGGTTTGGTGACATACCCAACCGTCGTCGGGAATGTAATACTCACAATAAAAATGAAGAAATAACATTTTTCGTATCGCTCCAATGTCATGACTGGAGTCAGTGTTCCGTTTTTACTCTCTCTGACCTAATCTGTGGGTCCAGTTCAGAGAGTTGGTCTAAGAAATTGTAAAAAAAAAAAATTTCATAGAAGTCTTTTCTTAATATGAGTCTTCATCAATTTCTTGTTATCTACTATTAAGGAGAACAGACGGAGATGTAATGAGGTCAGATTCTATTTCGATGTCTCACACTGTCTCTCTTAAAGTTTGTGTTTAATATTTTATGGGTGGTTATTTACTTTGTACAGCTATAGATTATACGTACCTTCCAGAGACACCAACAGTGGTCCTTGGTTACGACTATAAATTTCTTTTTGTGCTCTAGTATAAAATATATAGTTACATTCATAATTTAATAAAAATTGTACGTATATTGGATCGAACTTAAATAAAAAACGTTCGATATTTACTTAAGTATCGATCTTGAACGTATATTCTGTTTGTCATAATGGTTTTATAAAAAAGTATCACCTCCCTTCAAAGTAATGATTTTTGGTTTAATGCCTTCTACTCTTTAATGGGATTGTGGATACCATGTACATAATTATGAATGTACGTTTTTCAAATGTTTTCACAGGAACGTGGTGACTGTCACTGTGGTGACAGGTTACTCGAGGTCGTTTAGAACAATCACTGGACTCTGTCAGTAGGACTTTGTCTCTGACTGTGTCAATTGTTTCTTCGGTCGTATACTTCGTCGAGAGAAGATCCTTACGAGCAAGTTTCGTATCGATCAACTTCCTTTCAACCTTCGTGTTACTTTAGAGATCTACCATACCATGACTTAGAATACTGCAGAAATGACTATACAGAGATTGCACTTTACTTACCTTATCTTTTATAGATTAACATACGACTTATTTTGTTTCAATAGAGGATAGTGGTACGACGATCAAGACATACCTTTTCAATTCTTCCTATGTGCGGAATTCTGTCTGTCATATGTTGTCTCTGAGAGTCCTTACACTTCGTCATAAAGAAACATAAATCAGATTTCTTTATGTGATTTTACACCCTTTATGAGGGTTATGACCCCTTTGAAGTACCTTCTACCGACATATTTTGGTCCCACAGTCATTTGTAGTTTTTGACAATACCCCTGATACATCGTTGTTACTCTTTTGAAATTTCAATTCTTATATCATCCTTGTTTTGATGTACATTTATAGATAATATTATTTTCATATTTGTACGATTACTTTTTTCTGTTTACCCCCTAACTGAATTCAAAAGAAGGATGAAGAGATAAAAGATTTAAAAGATATTACAACAAACCAAGTCATCTATAACTCCTGGATGGTATGTGATCAGAACCAAAACTTCTAGAATTTTACTTTTGAGTTGTCGGAATTCCCACCCTTCCCTTTCTTTTCCCTCCACCCCTGTTGATGTCCTCCGTCCTAGGGTCTACTCGCTATAGGGTAAGTCCCGACTCTTTAACGGGTCCCTTCTGTTTCGAACTTCTCGAAGAATTTCTCCTCGACAGACGAAACCCGTGAACTCGTCTCCGTTTTCGGACCTTGATCGTAGACCCCTGGTCATTACTAAGACGTTAGGACCTGTTACCTACACCTCTGACCGTCCTTCACTCACTATTACCTCTTTATTGTAAATTCTGCATACTGACCCCTATGAAAAACCTCTTGGGGAGACTATCATACAATCCTCTTTCACTCTAAGTCCCATCTCTTAGAATAATAATATATTAATATTATTATAATTGGTTATTAATTTGATTATATAATATTAATATTTGTATTGTATTAATATTATTAATGTTACTATTTTCTATATTAATATTTATATAATTATAACTATAATATTATTATAATAGTAATAATAATATTATTAGAATAGTAATACCAATAATAATAGTATTATTAGATCCGTACTTTTCTATGTCCCGACTTGGTTTATTTGACTTATCTTCTTTGTCCTGTTTAAAGTCCTCTCCCTTTAAGTTTAAACGTCCTCTTCTTAAGTTGTTAGAGACGGGACTAGTTGGCCTGTACTTGTAGGTCTGGTTTACTACGTAGGTTTTCATGGAGGTCCTAAGACTGGACCAGTGGACCTACCTGTCAACCACCGTAATTGATTCTGTGACTTATGTCCTTCTTTTTAAAAATTCGACCTAACAAGTTAGACTCCACGGAAATCCTCTAGGTCCACTCTTTTTATTTCGTCTGTCATACCATTGTCCAGTCCGAACCTCTAGATGTCCACCCTTAGTAAACCTTCATTGAGTTTAGTCTCAGTATCTGTCCCGACTGGGCCCTTCTTATAGTACTGACTCAGTACCCGGTTTGAGACCCCCAAATTTTATTATGAATGTCCTGTTTCCTCCCTTTTGTCTACCTCTTCGTCGATGGTCGTTCTATCCCTCTTTTGGTCCTTACAGTGTCTTTAGTTGTCCACCTCTCTTTCTATTTGGTGGACTGCTTCCAGGGAATAGTAGACTATATCCTCCGTTTCCAGTTAGTTCTATTTTTCACCTTCAGTTTTTTTATCTTCAAATAGGGATTACCGATATATGATATATGAAGTTTTTTAATTTAAAGAGAATCTTTAAAGAGTATCTTTTTATTTGAATCTATTTTATATTTGTTTAGTTTATATTACAATATATTTTTCCGATGAGATATAGTCACCAACGGTCGGAAAAACCGTGGTCCCTAACCAAAACACCTGTTAAAAAGGTGTCTGTCCCCACCGTCCCACTCCCACCCCTACCTACCAAGGTCGCCATTAGTTCACTACCGTTCACCGTCTACTTCGAAGCGAGCGAACGGACATAAGTGGAGGACGAGACGACGGGTCAAGGATTGTCCTGGTCATGTCAAACGTCGGTCTCCAACCCCTGGGGACGGGATGTACTGGTTCAACCCTAATAAAGTCCCTACGTTCCGACTGACCATATTGTTACTTATATTTGGCTAATGTGTGTTAGTATAATCGTCTCTTTGTCTGTCCCACGGTTTCTCCACACTTCATATATCTTAGATCTTTTACCTTCTTGACGGAATTTTTGGTCTATTTTATCTGAGATAAGATATGTAAACACTGACGGAATAGTCGTATAAATAGTTGAGAAATAAATGATGTCGTTTTTTTACAGTGTCAGTTGTGACTATCAGTATAGGATAGGTAGTGTATAGTCGATTCTGATATCATTTGACGATAAGATAACTAAATGATATTTTTATGTTAAGTCCCGTCAAAATTATGGTCCTGCATGAGGATTTATAAGGTTGAGTTTCGCTGGGTCCACAGACATAAAAAATTTTTGAGGTTTCTAGCCAGAATATAGTCACCAAGAGTTAAGACCGGAGCCCGTTTCGAAAATTTTTTATAATTACGGACCCCGGGTAGAAGTCTGTAAGACTAAATTGACTGGACTTCATCTCGGATCCGTAAAAATTTTCGAGGAGTCCACTACAATGCACTTATTTTAATGTACGGGAAAGTGTTGACATTCAAACTTGTCATTCGTCATCTACTTCGACTATCATCGATGTGCCATTTTTACTCGTTCGAAATCGACATATAAGGAAGTGAGAAGATCCGTAATTTAATGAGACAAGACTGTAATTAAACATAAATAAATGTGTGACGAATGTTGTCCATCAGTTTATACCATCTCCTATACAAGACAAGTCATAAAGGCTGATATCGTGACTTTTAAGTTCTTGTTCGTGAAACAAGAATCAAAGGAGGGGGTAGAAAAATGTACAAATTGGTTTTCTCTACTTCAGATAAATTTACTTTTTAGTACTTTTTAATTTAACGTTTGTAATGACGAAGTTATAACAATATCTTTTACCCAAAATGATGTTTTCCTTACTTAGATACGAATTTGTTGGTAGTATCCAAAAAACCTAATTTTTCTCTTCTTGTTGGATTAAAGATGAAAGGGTAAGGTACCTAGCTCATTTGACTATTGAATGGTCAGATGTTCCGTTTCCTGGTTTGTTACCAAATAGAAGTAGTGAATTTTAAGAAAGACACCAATTTTTATTATTTCTACTATTTAAAATACGAAACATATAAAGTTCAAAATTTTTTTCATTTTTTGGTAAGAAAGACGTCTTTCGTATTATAACAGTCCAAAACTTTAGAAAATTCAGGAAAGTGTTCTTAATTGACACGTACTCTTTATTTTCACTTTTATGAAATTGACTGATCTTCGATATTGGTGGTGATTTTACTCACGAGAACACCGACACCAATTAAATATTTGACAGTTAGATTATAAAACAGTCATATGATGTAAAGGACGAAGTTTCAAAAATATAATAACGAATTCTTACAACGGGTGAAATTTATAGAGTAAATTTATGTCTTTAGACATGTGTTGAGTACAGTTACATACGAAATCTAAATTTCTGTGTTAAGAACTCCATGATGAAGTACGGTCAGTCTTACCGACGATAGGTTTTCAGATGTTTGTTATTTACGACCTCTCCCGCACCTCTTTTCCCTTGGGAGAATGTGACAACCACCCTTCCGTTTGATTATGTCGGTGATACCTCTTGTCACACCTCTAAGGAAGTTTTTGACCTTTATCTTGACGGGATGCTGGGTCGTTAGGGTGACGACCCGTATGTGTGGCTCCTTTGGTCTTAAGTTTCTCTGTACACATGGGGTTACAAGTAGCGTCGTGACAAATATTATCGGTCCTGTACCTTCGTTGGATCTACAGGTAGTCGTCTAGTTACCTATTCTTTCGACACCATGTATATATGTTACCTCATAATGAGTCGGTAATCTTTCTTATGTAAACTTAGTCAAGATTACTCCACCTACTTTGACCTCGGACAATATGTCTCACTTCATTCGGTCTTTCTTTTTGTGCTTATATCATATGATTGCGTATATATACCTTAAATCTTTCTACCATTGCTATTGGGACATACGCTCTGTCGTTTTCTTTGTGTCTACATATCTTGTCAGAAAACCTGAGACACCCTCTCCCTCTCCCACCCTACTAAGCCCTCTTACCGTAACTTTGTACATTTAATAGTATACACTTTGCTTAGCGGTCAGGTCCAAACTACGTACTATGTCCTACGAACCCCGATCACGTGACCCTACTGGGTCTCCCTACCATGCCCCTCCCTCCACCCTCCCCCCAAGTCCTACCCCTTTTGCACATGTGGGTACCGTCTAAGTACAACTACGTACCGTTTTGGTTATGTTATAACATTTCATTAATCGGAGGTTAATTTTATTTATTTAAATATAATTTTTTCTGTTAAGATTTAGAGAATGGATACGAAACCTACCATATACGTGTTGATGGGGTTGTGTAATACCCGTGTGCCCCTAGGAGAAGTAACCCTACTTGAAAATTAGGGTGGAATATTCATCGTCAAGGTTTGCAACGATCGTAAAGAAAATACGAAAGTCTTATTCCCAAGGACTTCACTTGTACGTATCGTAATCGAGTGTTGTTACACGAGTGTAGTTAGTTTACCGAGTCAAAGAATTGTCGATAGAAGATACAACCTTAACTTGGGGAATTTGATAGATTTCTGTCAACATACTTTTCCCCCTTAATTTCTGTACGTCTGTCAGGGACGGACTCTTATCAATACAAGTTGAACCCAACCACCACTACTCCGTGTTCGGGCTTTTGTTCTATAATCCGACTTCCAGATGTATAATTTGATGTCCTGGGAACTGGAGAAGGAGGTAGAGTTCTTGTAGTCGTTACATGTGGGTGACGGTAACTAAAATCAAAGAGGTCGCTACTTAGGAGTACCTTTTCGGTCGAAAATGTGTTACTGTAAAAGCCTCAGGGTTCTTTTTTTCTGACCATCCCCGGACTAGAGGAGTGACGCTCCGAGTAGACAGTCCTGTGAGGTTGGACGGGTGGTCCATAGGTGACTCGAAGGATCACTGAATAAGAACTTGTCAGTGGGTTCCCGGTTATTTGTAAATTCCTTTCTTAGTTTGTGGCTTCTCTCTTTGTGGCTTTGTCTCTTCGTCTTTTTCCTTGAGTCCCTTCCTCTCTGTCACGTCTTCTGTCGTTTAATTAATTCTTTTTTAATCCCTAGTCAGGTTCCCCCAGTTGTTACTCGATTGTCATCCAAATCGAGCTTCTTGTCTTTTAGGTTCTTCTCTTTTAATAGATTCCTTTTTGGTCTTTTTTAAGAGTCTTAACATCCTACACTGAGAAGTTTCTCGGACAACTTTTATGTGTATCGCTTTACTTACTTCTTTCTAAGTGGTGGTTCCTTATAGTGTATCTTTAAGGTCTTGTGACCCTTAATTACTCTACTGGTGTTGTCAAAGGTCTTCATTATTTTAATGTTTCCTTATCCTTAGTCCACAATTAAAGAGTTATCCACGACGACGACGACGATTCAGGGAAGTCAGTACAGGCTGAGAATCGTTGGGGTACCTGACGTCGGATGGTCCGAGGAGACGGGTACCCTAAAAGGTCCGTTCTTGTGACCTCACCCAACGGTACAGGAAGAGGTTACGTACTTTCACTTTTCACTTTCACTTCACGATGTTCAATCATTTTATTACACAAGTTGTAAATCTACACTTCAATTAAGATTGGATATTAAGATATGGTTTGGTAGGTAGTTCGTATACCTATGTTCTTGACATAAAAGTCTGTACCTTTTAAATTGTAGGTCCGCGGAAAAGAGTCCTTAGACGACTCCCTACGTTGCACTCCCTCATTTACTTCTTTCTCTTCCTATGTTCTAGGTCGTTTGTTCTCCTCGTACCGGTCCCGCTCACAATCCCATTCTCAACACGGGACAGGACTAACCACGCTCTTCTGTCTCCGACAAGAAAAAAAGATTTACTCTCGGTGTTCGAAGTTGTAAAACAAAGGTGTTTTGTAGATTTTTAATTTTAAAATTTTACTGGAGTTAATAAAAATTTTCACTATGAAATGTAACATCATTAATCGTTTTTCCCGATTCTCAAGATTTTGTTCTCTTAATTTTTTTCTAACGGAACGTTTGTCAGTCAGTGGTTCATCGTATAAAGAACCGGGATCACTCGACACCAATGAGGGGGTCCCGATCACGATGAATGAACCCCACCAAGTCCTGTTGAGTCACTCGTCTCATGATCTTATTGCCGTGAAGACGATGACGTCTTCGAATCTTTTGTGACTTTATGTCATTCAAACTTCAATAAGGTATAATCGAGTCCCTCGGTACTGTTAGAACTCTCCGTTGATCCGTTCACGATCGTAGAAGTCTCAGTACTCAACAAGTGGAACCTGGGCTTCTTTCTGTAAGAAGAACCCAAATATGGTAACATCTTTAGGAAAAGAAGTAGGTCAGATAATCTAAAGGGTATAATTTTTTATGTCTGGGGATTTAATTTTTAATATAAACTATATGATACTTCAAAGATTCAGTGAGGAAATTTACATGACTGTTTCGTTTAATTAAAATTAACAATAAACAATCCGTCATTATAACCTCAGAAAAGAGGAAGTTTACACAAATCAAAAGAGGGGAAAAAGGTCTTACCTTAAAGGAAATAATTTTTTTAATCTAAAACTCAGAAACCCATTCGCAGAGAACTGATTATAATTCTTATATTTAATGGAAACGGTTGTCACACGTACGTATTATACGGGTGTCGATGGTCATACATAAGGTGTTCTGTCTAGTCCCACGTACTTATTACCTAGTATTAAAAGACGTAATACTTTGTTTGTTTTTTGTATTCTCTTTTGAGTTCGTAAATTATAAGGATATTATTTACATGTTACGATTTGACACTTTAGGAATGATTCTCGAACATTTGAAGTTTACTTTACGATCAAATAAGGAAACTCTATGGTTATTAAATACGTTCTGGGATCTAATAAATCTTGTGTCCTGAGAGATTAAAAGTAATGGGACTCGTTTAATTACTTTGAAGGAACTTGACACTTGACTTTGACCTTAGGACAACAACAATTCAGCGAGTCAAAACAGACTGAGAGTCGATACAGACTGAGAAACGCTGGGATACCTGACATCGGGGGACATCCGAAGAGACAGGTACCGTAAAAGGTCCGTTCTTATGACCTCCCCCAACAGTAAAGGAAGAGGTCCCTTAAGACATAAATTCATGTAGATTAAAAAACTTGTGTAGTGTAAAAGTCCCGTGACTCTCTGAGAATAAAGGGTGTTTACTACCGCGACAGAAATTACGGAAGTCCCGTCGACCGAGTGTTACTAGAGCTTGTTTTTTTCTACAGGACCGTCATCACCCCGCGAGGGATCTCCTCTAAGACGCATTCCTGTGAGTACGTCTCTTCTCGGTGTTAATGACATACTCAGTGTCCACGTCGTTTTATGGTCCTGTCGTCGGGTAAGTGTGTCCGAAGACAAGACCGTGATTAAAAATATAAGTTTCCTCTACTTTTTACTTCTGTTTGTATTTCACAGATCGACCGAAGAAGCCCTTAAGAACCTTAAGAGATGTATTTAATCATATTAAAATCTTTAAGAGATTGTCATTTTAATGAGTAAAGTTAAACGAAATATATTATCTTATCTCGTTTAAGTGTCGTATTTCTTTTAGAAATTACTGGATTTGACACTTTCAGAATTTTTTTTAGGTGAATATCGGTCAGTCAAAAAGGTTCGTCCATTGTTTGATTTATGTCCACTATTGAAATAGAATTCGGATCTTACTTTAGACATTTGGTAGACCATGTTTACTAGTAAAGAAGTCTACTTCGTCTGGTTAAAAAGAATTGTTCCCCCGAACTCTCGGTGTGAGACTTCCGAAAGGTACATCTCTTTTCCGTTAAAATGGTCACCCGAGAGTTTGAAGGAAGATCAGAATGTTACACTTTTCGCGACCAATTTGTTCGCGGAACCTTAAATTCTGTGTTAAGGACAAGAGTGGTTCAAATGACCATAGTGACTCCGTGTACGTGTATATTTGTTTATCTTCTCATCTTTGTATTTTCATAGATACCACAAGTGTCCCACATCGGGTCTACGGGGACGTCCTTACTTACTGAATGAGGTAGTCGACAATTTTCTCCCGTGAGTTGACAATAGGGAGAAATTCTCTGAAACGAGTCCCAGTGTGACGAAACGAGTTCCAGTGTGGAGAAAGGTCTCCGTCGGGTGTTAGTCAAATAATAGTCACAGTCCCGTATTTTTTGGGTGAGGGAATGGGGTTGAGTCCTGTCGAAACTCGAGATAGATCGAGGTCTCGTGGATACCCCAACCGATTCCAGAAGACCCTTGACATGGTGTCGAGTTGAAGAGGCAGACCGGTTTGGACGAAGGAAGGGGAGGTAAGGTGTCTATGACTAAGGTTCTGAGGACTTCTTAGGACACGATGTGCCATCAAAGACAGAGTTATTAGATTTACTCTTAGACCGAGTTCCTGACGAAGAGTGTTCCGAATGAGTAGTCCTAAAGTGGGACCTTGGTAGGTACTCTTTTTTAATAATAACAGTAAAGTCACACAGTTGATTAATAACCTTGAAATGTTCATACTTCTTACCCTTTCTCACAATTCATGGTTTCGTACAATTACAAGATAGTGTTTCCTGTCGAGAGGAGACTTAGGGACGATAAACAGTCGACACATGAAGTCCGTACTAATAAATTGGCGACCTTGTAAAGACGTAAACGATTCACTCCTTAAGGGTGGGTTCAATGGACGGGTCCTATGGTCGTTCGGATGTCTCAATAGTAGTCTAATTATTTTAGAGACATACAGTGAATGGTATGATTCACCGTCAGTGATAATTATCCCGTCAACTCCTGTATCGATACTGAATGGACCTAGGACTTACTTAAATGAAGATAGAAAACTATTGTGTCAACTAGAGACGTGTTTACGACGGTCCTGGTAACGGAACGAAAGACGTAAGTGGAGAACGAGAAGGACTGTGTTATATGTCCACTGTGTGACAGAGACAAGTCCCTGGGCTCAGACACAACCCGGGTTACGACATTCTCAGTATAGACTTTGGTGTCCCGACGTTATTTTTCCAATACTCTTATTAATTACTCGGATTCTTCAAAGATATCTTAGTGTCTTGTCACTGAAATCCATGCGTGTATGAATTTTGTGTCAAAACTACTGAACTAAACTCTCTGTTTCAGAAAGTATAGATAATTTAATAGAGGAGGTCAAGAGTGTCGTTAGGTTATATATTGTGTCTTCGGTCTACGATTCAATTGACTCGGAGCACATGAGTAAGTAAATACTTACAATTCCCAAAAAACTTATTGAATGTAAAATTCGTATGTGTCCTTAATAAGATAGATATCAGTCTCTGGACGAGTATTAATATACGATTAATCGAGTCTAAAGATTCTAATTTAGGAGATTGATGTACCGGTGTGTTAAAAAGATAGTTGAGAAGATTTAATGAGATCCTAATTCACATGAATATTTCTTTTTTCCCCTAAGGGGTCACCGAGTCGTCATTTCTTAGAGGGACGGAACGTTCTCTGTGTCCTCTACACCCAAACTAGGGATCCAACCCTTCTAAGGGACCTCTTCCTTTACCGTTGGGTGAGGTTATAAGAACGGACCTGTTAGAGTACCTCTCTCCTCGGACCACCCGATGTCAGGTACCCCAGTGTCTCAGTCTATGTTGACTTCACTGAATCGTGTGTGAGTACGTACGTTTTTTCTTTTTTTATTTTGGTTTGGTTTGGTTTGTAGGAGGAGTTGACTCTTGGTGACCAGCTCGCAAAGTTTTTGACACTAATTAAAAATGGGTAATAGTTCATGTCGTCTCTATCTCCTTAGGTCAAGATTGCAGACGACTTTCTCAAGAAACAAGAGTAGTTATTTCACGGCGACGTAGAGTCTGTAGACTCGGTACTAGAAAAGAGACGCATTAGACCGTTAGAGTCGAAAAGAGAAGGAGAGTCGAAACAGAAACAGAGAGCTTGAGACTTTAATGTGAAGTAAATTAATCTGGTGATCTCCGATTTACGTATAAAAAGGGGGTTTCCTCTATATAAAAATAACATTTATGATTAATCTAAAAATTAGTTGAATTGTACGATTTCTTTTTTTTTTCATCAGGTTTTCTAACGATGTTTTTATTTGTTTGTCACGGTGTTAAAGAAACCTAAATGTACAAACACTTATTATAGTTGATGGTTAAATGACGTCTATTTAGATTAACGAATTTCGCTGGGACGGTGTTGCAAAGTCATAACGGTGTGAAATGTAGAAGATGGAGAAGGTAATGCCAAGGAAGACGGAGACGGTGTCCTGACCACCTACTTGAGAGGGAGTTGAAGAATTGTCGTAACTTTCAGATACTCTTTTTCATAGTCAATGAGACTTCGATACTTTGTAATATTTTAAATTTCTATTTGTAAATTATAAAAAGTGTTTTTCGTCTCGCTACATCCTTTGAAATGGAAATTATAGGTGAATTAGTATAGAAACACCTGAAGATCCATCCCTCGTAAGACGTCACAAAGGTCGTATCGATCATATGATCCACTCAACAAACCTCGGAGTGGTCCAAGATTCCACCTTCCTTTTTGCCCGTACACTTGTTATCAATTCTGAAGTATCACGAATGATGGTCCGTTTTCTTCTATTTTACTTTAACGAATATTATAGCCGGGAAGTAAACTAATGTCCAGAAAATCTTTAAAAGTTATGAAGAGTTTTACACTGTATAAACATAAAGTGTTTGTTCGACAATTGTTGATCTTGTGAAAGTAGTAAGTTTTTGACTGTAGAATGTGGTATACTAATAAAATTCTGTCGGAGATCGTTTTAAGTTATTTTTGGGTCGACTTTCGAGATGGACTCTAAAATGTTCAGACCCTTTTACTTAATCTAGACCATTCATGTGTCCGAGACTATTTTATGTGTCCATTTATGTCTATTGTAGTATTTTAACCTAAGTTATATTAGATGAATTTTGGATATACTAGTTTATTTTCTCCAATATGATGTGAATTTTTTTAGTGACTATACAACTCAATCAAATCATTTTCAACATATGTATGAGCTATAGAAGACGCACTTCCATTTACAATACTGTACGAGGAGGTACTGTAAGAGATTTACGACAAAAAGAAGAACATCACGGTAAGGTTAATTTACATTATGGATTTTATGTTCATGTATTACAACATTCTTTTTTGTTTTTTCTTAGGTGATGACCTTTTTCTCTTTAGTTTGATAATTTCTAATTCATATCATTTTTTATTAAGTTTCATGATTAAAAACAATTTAGGTTTGAGATTTCAAGTAAAAGATTATTTCTTAAGGGTCGTTCCTTTGTTTTTAAAGATAAAGTCGATCCTTCTTTTAAGTTAACGTTTAAGAATTCCATTCAATTTTAATGATTGTCGACACTGATGGTTAAGTATATTAAAAGTCAAAATAAGGTAGGGATATGATCAGAATTTTTTGGTGACTAAGATTCCTAGTCACCAGTTTATTAATCTGGACTTTCGTAGCTAGTGTATTAATAGATTAGATATTATGATCAAATCAAAAAGATTCCTGATTTTTAGTAGAGTCTTTCTCTGTATGAAAATAGAGATTACGGTGTAGTAAATATTTCTACAAGTCGTATGGACTACTTTTTAAGTAACAATCTGAAGATTCTTATATTGATATGACTTAGGCAGACTAGAAATAACAAGAAATGGGACGAGAGGTTAAAAACTTCCTCTATGCACACACCACAGAGACTTAGAAAGGGATATGTATCCCGACGACACTAACAGTTCTGTAAACCTTCTTGTAATCACACTTGCTGCATTTCGGTTACATATGTATTCTATTTACTACAAGTAAGGAGAAAAGAGGTAACAAAGGGTGTTTAGAAAACGAGTATATTATAACTATCAGAGGTCATGTGGTGTTGAGGTACGAAAATGTAAAATAATAAAAATTAAAAACATTAGAGTAAAATAAAAAATTTGAAAAATAACAACCGCATATCGGTTAATTATTATGACACTATCAAAGTCCACTTGTCACTTCCCTGAGTCCGTATGTGTGTGCATAGGTAAGAGAGGGTTTTACACAAGGGTAGGTCGGTACGAAAGTGTAAAAATTCACATACAAATATTTGTCCTCCCCTCATATGTATATGTTTATAGAATCGGTCACCATATGAACTCCGACGATTCTGTTACCCTTTGTCATCGAAACTTCGTTCCGAGTGGAAGTAGACTTAAGATCGAAGTGACGAAACTTCGATGTACGGAAATCCCTTAAGGAGACTCGGATTGAAGTAGTAAAAATTTTACCCTTTTTTGTAATCGAAGGGAGATCTCAAAACTCCGAATGGTCGTGCCGTGTATTTTCACGGACCGTTCTTATCCGATTAAGATAATTAACTCATAATAATAGAATGAAAGATCAACTCATTGTACCTGGTCAATTAACTGAGAGTGACTTTGAACGGAAGGAGTAGATATGTCTTCTTTTTGATAGATGATAGATATATCTCCATAATACACTTAAATGACTGTATTATGAAATGCTTACTGAATGTAATTTCGATATTTCATTTTATGGTTGTTTCCAAGACTTGAACGGTGATTAATCGATATCCTGTCATTCATGGACTGAAAGTTAAAGAAGTTAACGTTTTAAATTCATAATTTACTTGAGTGTTCAAAAATTTCTCTTAATTCATTTTTTGTTTACGTTTCTATTGTGTAATATGTTTATAGTCTCATGAGATATTTGTTTCTAGTCCTGGTCAGTCACTCTCCGTCTAGACGGTTGTTCTTGTCCCATTAGTGTTGGTGCACCACATGTTTGTAGACGGTTCGAGAGTAAAAATAGGAATCTGTGTTTTTATCTTTGTTTTATGAAATAAAGTTTCATTCTATTGTGATGTAAAATTGGTTTCACGGGGTACATGTCTATAACTTTCTCATAAAACATAAAACCAAAAATGATATTTTGGTGACTTTATATTTGTTATTAACAGAAGTTTGAATGGGAAACGTCGTATCTGAGTCTGGTCTACACAGGTGATACAAGATGTCAGGTAACGTTATGACAGGAGTACTAATTGTTGTACTGTAGACTGACGTTTTACAATTGCTCTGAACGTTTGTCTCCCGTCTTACCACCGTTTTGACCTCCACCTTCACGACTTTTGTTTCTATCATAACCGAAGAAAGCATCTTGTGCGAAATTTGGTTTGGTTTGGTTTTTTTTGATACTGGAATAATGTATGAAAACTATCGAAAGTTTATTATAAACGTAGAATTTCGATATAAAATGGAAGAGTCCAGTCAATTTACGCATTTTCATCGAGGTATTTATCGTCATCATGTTTTCTTCCAGAAAGAAAAGGGATCTTTACAGACTTCTAGACTCTATTTTGGTAATTGAGTCTCCACTGAGTCGTATTCTGATACAGATATAATTGGATATAATCGGGAAATTTACAAGTAAGTAAGTCTTTCGAGTGTAAATTTAGAAAGTGAAGTGATTCCTAGTAATAGTATCAGATATGCTTTGTTGGAAATTGTTAATTCTCTGACTGTACTCTAAACCCCTTTCTAATTTTTATGGACATAGAAGAAATAAAACAGAAAAGTTAAAGGCAACTCGAAGGAGACGGATTATTTTTAATTAATTAAACCTGTGTCTTATTCATTATACTTTGTTATAGGTTTTGATGACTATATTCAATTAGGAAGAGTATGATTGAAGACTAAAATCCTTTAAAGATAGGAATTAAAACAGTAGTAGGACTTTAACTATAGTTCCAATTAAAGGGGAAGGTGATTCTCTTAGAGGGTTCACCTAAGAAAAAACCAAATTTTAAGTCCCCTTTGTACATAGTTGGTTTCAGTTTTTTAATAAATCCAAACTCGAGATAAAGTACGTAGTTTTTACTTATTTGTGACGATATATATTTTGTCTATTGGTAGTTCCTGAATGATGTATCGTGTCCCTTGATATAAGTTATAAAATATTATTTGATATTCCCATTTCATAGACTTTTTGATATATATATATATATATATATATATATATTTGTGACTTAGTGACATAACATATGGACTTTGATTGTATTGTAACATTTAGCTGATATGAAGTATTTCGAAGTACAAATTCAAAACAAATTACGGTAAACAAGTTTAGAATAAAAATTCTCATTTGACGATTTTGCGTTTTAAATTGATCAATTTAAGGTATTCAGTGGTACTCTTTCGTATTACAATTCGTGATCGTTAAGACTTTACCCACATTTTGTCCAATTGACTAATGGTATGTCCAACTACTAAACAGAAGTTTTCGGTTATTTTATGTATGTTAATCTATACACATCCATGCACATATTAATATATCTAGAGAAAATACATACGTGTTTTATGATTCCCCTTTTGGGGTATACAATTCACCACCATAATATCCATTAGACATGAAAGAAACATGGAAAATTATAAAAGGTTTAAAGGATGTTATTTTTACACAGGAAAAAGTTAGAGACACTTTTCGTCATCCTTTTTTGTTTTTGTTTTTTTAAGGTTCGTTGGGGAAGGGTTATATGAAAATTGAAAGGGTTAATGGAACCTAACGAGACGGGAACTTTTCACTATCTTTATGTTTAACTTGAGAAACCGTGTGAGACCAAAGTCAAGTATGTACGGAGCAGGACAATTAGGTCCAAAGGAAACCCCTTCTTTTTTAAGAATTAAGAGTATATGACCTGAAGGGAACACCAGGTCACCAATTCTTCGGCGGACGGTTGCGTGCGCTGTACCCAAACTAGGGACTAGACCCTTCTAAGGTGTACGGTGGTCCGTTGATTCAAACACACGACAATGATGACTTCGGTGCGAGATGTCGGACACGAAGTGTTCTTTTCGATGGTGTCACTCTTCGGACATGTTGATCTCTCTCGGTTACGTATCGTTCCTTCTGGGTCCCGTCGGTTTTTAATTTTTATTATCATTAAATTTTTAGAGTATGTGACGACCACTCATATTCGACCTTGATGAAAGACACCTAAGTAAACCATTAGATATAGGTTTCGAAATATACGTAGGTAAAAATGGATCGTACAGGTGACACCTAAATAAGATTGACCTGTACCCTTACCAGTAACACCACTGTTGTTGAACTTCAGATTGTTATTCCTTGTCCATTGTGTGTAATGCGATAGAGGTTTGTTAGTTTTTGGTAATTTTCACTACAATTGAAGATATAAAACTGTACATTTTTACAGATACTTTTCAAGATGGTTCACTTTTTTCGTCCACATTAAACCCAACTCTCTTTAAAAAATTTTATTAAATGAAATAAATATAAATAAAACCGACACGACCCAGAAACAACGATGTACCCGAAAGGGATCAACGTCTCTCGTCCCCGATGAGAGTCAACACCCCAGGTCCGACGAAGAACGTTACCAGAGAGAATAACGTCTTGACGTCGAGATCCACGTACCGAAGTCGTCGACGACGTGAACCCGAGATCTAGTGTCGTCAGCACTAGATCACACCCGAGTCATCAACACCGTGTGCCCGAACCGACAAGGTACCGTACGCCCTAGAAGAAACTAGTCCCTAATTTGGGTCCAGAGGACGTAACCATCCACCTAAGAAATGGTGACTTGTTGGACCCTTCAGGGACTCTCAGAGAAAGGATCAACAAAAAAAAAAAAAAATTATGAAGGAGATTTTTTGTACATAACAAAAATTTTAGTTATCTTTATTTCTGTGACAGTAACTTCATTCCTCGTTTCTTTTTCGTCCTAATTCTTTTACGGAGTTGTTGGAATTCCCCTTTGATCAAATGACTGACCCACTGTGTGACCTGTGGTTTCCTTCGTAGTAAGCCTCCGACTGGGTAGCGAGTCCGCCGTGTAAGTTTACCTTTGTTTCCTTTGTGTTACGTAAATGGATACTAGTCCAATTAAAGTCGATAAACTTGGATGGTCGATACTTGTGGATAAGACTTATGTTACTTTTAAGAGTAGATAGATGAAATTCAACGATTCGTATCCCGATCTAGTATTCTCTTTACAGTCACTCTTTAGATTAAGTCTTAATGTACAGACTTTTACCAACAGTGAGAGACTTTTGTTGTTAAAATAAGAATGAAGGTAGTTTCCTTTGTGAGATTCTTTTTAATTACATCTTTTATTTTAGTTTACACTTTTTTATCTTTTATTTGAGTGAACTTTACTCGTTGACGAAGTTAGTGTGAGAGGTACGGTCAGAGGAACAAGAGGATTTCCATGTCCTTTATTTACACAAAGTACAATTATTGTCATAGACGATCGTCAGACTCGTAGCACGAAAATAGAGTAATTCGAAGTATTTCGTTAACATATTTCACTTATGTGATGATAGAGGCAAAGATGTCTACTCCTTAGGTATCCTTTGTACTAATTATACGTCAACCCCTGTAAATGAACCAATCGATTGTAAGTAAGTCTAACTATGTTAATTTTTGTTCAGTGGTATACTTTAGTTCCACTGTCGAAAGTTTTCCTTACTTTATTTTTGTGTTTCATATATATTATAAATTTGTTTTAAATATAGAAATATTATAAAAGACTTTATCGATATACTTAAAGAATAGATAGAAGTAATTTTGTCGTAAAAGGTTTAGTATAGAATAAACACTGTTCTACAATTGTCCTTAACACACTTATTTTCTTAAGAGACCAGTTTTTACAAACCATCTATATCTACGGTAGTGAAACATGTTCCATAAACATAAAAATTTTACGACAAATTTAAAATAAAGAAGGATAAGATTATAGATTCACTTTGATATTAACAAGGGAGTAAAGGACGTAATTTTTCATGGACGTATGTGTTGATCTTTACCTTTACCGTTTTCATCGGGTAATTGTCTCTGGATTTTTTTTCATGTGCATTAAAAATAAGACTTATCTATAAATCACTATAATTTTTAATAATAAAAAAATCCACACTATTGACCGTTTACGTGTCCAAAAAAAGATTTTCGAACATTGAAAACCTAGTTGGAACCGTGAGGACTGTAAACCTGATCTATCCAGAAATAACACTCTCAGACAGGATATGGCATCCTACAATTCTCATAGGACCGGAGACGACTTACCTACGATCCTTGTGTGTGTGAGTCCGGACTCATCACTGTGACAGTTTACCAGGGGAGGGCCCCGTCCCCCACGGTTTTGACAGGGACTAACTCTTGGTGATAAAATCTATATATGTTAAGATAAATATCTACTTTACCATTTAGACCATAAGAGGTGTTTTATTGGGTCACTCCCACATCCCTAATCACCAGTCTCATCTTCATTCTTATTCCAGTAGACCACTTTGACCACTACCCAAGTGATATGATACAAGAGATAAGGATGTCTACAAATTTCAAAAATTTCAAACTTTATTCTGTTTCAAATTCTCTTCATAATGTTGTGGTGTTCATTTCCAAATTTAGGATCTTCTTACTTTTAATTCCAAGTCTCAAGATTAGATACAAAGTTTATACCCTTTTGTAACACTTTTTGGAAAGGGTTGACATTAACCCCAAAGACTTTTCGGGGTCCCGACTTTTTGTCCATCGTATCCTGGAATTCTAAGATCCTTCTTTTTATCGATGTTGACTAGATGCTTACGGATATACTTACAATTAAATGTAAGTGATTTTACTCTCCTTACCGAATCGTCCTTTTTATCTTACAATTAAATATAAGTGATTTTACTCTCCTTACCGAATCGTCCTTTTTATCGATATTGACTAGATGCTTACGGATATACTTACGATTAAATGTAAGTGATTTTACTCTCCTTACCGGAATCGTCTCAGAAACCTACGAAATCTTCCTTTTTTGAGATCGTTTGAAATCAAATAAGTTGTATCAACTCATCCGTAAAGATCCAATATTTGACAATAGAGATAGGTAGTGTTGAAACATGATTTGTGGGATAGTTATTAGGAAGAAATTACCTATACATTTAAGTCAAGATTCCTTGTGCAAAAGAAAATAAGTCATCGGAATAGAGAAAGTTCCGAAGTGATATTTCCTAAGATAAAGAAACGACGAAAGGTGAGGATCATGGACCATAAAAGAAAAAGATAAATAAAGATTATTCTCACTGATCTCAATATGTACACGATCGTGACGTCAAAAATGTTGACACCTTTTCCATATGTCTTCAGTTAGATATGCGTGTGATCTACCTGTCAATTTCCAAATTTATAAAGGTATATAAATACCTTCCCAAATTCCTTCCTAAAGGTATATAAAAAATTTTACATCCATGAATGTAGAAGTCCATTTCTGAAATGGTTAAGTGATACTCGGTATCCAAACTACGAGTTGACTACCTATTAGAGAGCAAATTAGAGTAGACATCGTAATTGGACAGGTTGAGGTCCTTATTTAGAGAGAGGACAGTTGTTACTTATTCATGTATATATGTGTGAATTGTTAGTATTATAAATATTCGTTATGTATAAATATTAAGTACGTTGTGTTATATAAAAAGAAAGACATGTTACCTTTTCGTTACTGACCAGTCCGTTATTTCGTCCCACTTTCGTCGAGGGTTAGTAGAAAGACTCGGAGACTGTGTTGTCCACTCACATCAGAAGTCGGTACCTCTCTCTTGAGACCAACGACAAAAGTTTCTTACTCTAGTCTTCCACCCTTCCCTGATCTTTGTCGTCGACATGGTCGTCGGATCCTTTGACGAAAGTTCAGTACACGGTACACCATCCTCCTTCCCTCGGGAGGAAACGAGAAACTAGATCACCGTTTATTCCATAGTGGAAGACTCTAGAGGAAGAAACCATAATGTAGGACTGTCGTCGGTCCTAAGAGACGAGGTCCTGACAACTCTCAGACTTTGTCACACCCTCCTCCCTCTTTCATTTCGTGTGTTGTCCTTTCTACCTCCACTGCCCTGAGTTTTATATCACTCTTGTGAACGCGTAGTGTTTCGATACCTCTCTTTACGTCGATTCTATATTTCATTGTTATTTATCGAGGATTTATAGGATAAGAACAAACGATTTAAGAGGACAGGGGACAAAATAAGGATTGAGTGTTAAAAGGTCAAATAGGACGCAATCGTCAACAGGAGCGGGGAAGAAGGTTTCGTGACATCACGACAATGGGAGTAGTAATGTCATTGGTCTCCCCTTTTATATATTTTTATATGTGAGCTTAGAGGAAGGAGATTTCGACTCCTTGACGAGTTTGTCTTCTTTGTCAAGTCTAAGATTTGATTAGTCTAAGATTTATGTCCTGAAAGGACCACTAGGTCACCAATTCTTAGACGGACGGTTGCGTCCCCTGTACCCAAGTTAAGGATCGGGCCCGTCTAAGGTACACGACACCCCGTTGATTCGGGCACACGATGTTGATGACACGAGACGTTGTTCTCTTCGGTGACGTTACCCTTCGGGCGCGTGGAGTTGATCTCTTTCGGGTGTGTGTCGTTGTTTCTGGGTCGTGTCAGTTTTATTTATTTATTTTTAAATTTTTTGAAAAATTTTTCAGTTATATTATGTATTTACAAAGTTTTATAGGTTTGAATGGTTGTTCGTAATATTACTCCATTTCGTAAAGAAGATAATCTCACAACAAGACGACTTGATTTAGGACTTTGGTAGCCCCCGTTACCTTCTCTCGTTCAAGTCTCTATTCTTATTCTTAGTAGACATAATGGAGTCTACTAATTTTATTGGTTTTTCTTACTTTCCGCGAAGAGATTGTTAACATAACACCAGAGTATTCCGTACGAGAATGGAATACCCCTCAGAGTCTTGAGTAAAAGAAGGGTATTAGACCCCATGACTTTTAGACTATTTCAAGTTTCGCCGATTCGTAATAGTAGTCCTTTACTAAACCTAGGTAGTACCTCTGTGGACAGAAAAAAATTTTACATACTTTCTTTCCTTTTCTCCTTCCAGTTTTCCCGATGATTTGTTGATCACTCTGTATAAAACCAAACGTGTTCTCTTTCGTCGAATGAGCAAGTAGTTAAGATTATTTTCTACTCCTGAGTAAATCGGGGTCAGGAATGAACACTATCGATGGTCACACCTGTCCTTAGATACGACCATTTTGTTCTGTGCGGGACTTGGGTGTATAGTATTATTGTACCTGATATGCAAGAGAAGGGAAAATTACGAGACTTAATCAACATAGGGATATTTAAGTCAAGTTCCAAAATACAGTCACAACAGTGACAGTCCCCATACTGAGGCTCTCTTTACACCATATCATTATTTTGAAAGTCATAAAAAAAATTTTACGTATAGGATAATTTGAGAAAAGTTCTTGAGTTTGATTAAAAATCATTAGTTACGATATGATTCTCTTTACGACCGAAAATTTATAATCAAAATTAAGAGAATTTTAAGGTAAACGTATCTAAGAGTTAGTTGAACTTAAAACTAAAAAAACTTGGTTATTAAAAAACTTTAAATGTAAAACATTGAATAAGATATTAAAGATTTAGGTGAGTCGTTATTATACCTTTGTGATGAGACACTGTTCGTGACACGATGTATTTACCTGCATTTTTCCTGGTTCTCTCAACAGTGTCAAATCACACCTCCTTCCTCTCCTTTATCCGTTGGTGTTAGGTCTCAATACTTACGAGACCACCCCTATTCGTAGTACGATACCCGGGAGGGGTTTTCCTATGTGTCGGTACAAAATCATACAGTCGAAAGACCTCTTTCACTACGATTTGATTTATACTTCTATACGTCCTTTTGTTCTGTCCATCGTTTGTCTTTCCTTCTCCCACCCCACATGTTGGATCCATTCCTTTCTTTCTTTGCATGTTTAAAATTCTGAATTACGTCATATACTGTTTAAGTCCCTCAAAAATTGTATCAATTCATGACTTCCGGAACTTTTAGTCAATCTCCTAAACCCCGAAATATTAGTCTCCTGTCACTTCTTTCCTATCGAAAGTCTAAAGACTGAGATTATTGACATGTCTAACAACTTGTTAAGTGGTTCCATCTCTTTGAGACTTCTATCCTTCTTCCATACCTCCTGTGTCAGAAATAAAACTTATACACTTTATGTTCTACACAAGTCCTTTGGTCTACCTTTACAAGTTAGTCAATAAAATCGGTATACTTAAACCTCGAATCATCTATTCCCGATCCGCCGAAGGAACCATCGAGTCACCATTTTATAGGCGGACATTACGTCCTCTACGTCCAAACTAGGGACCCAACCCTTCTAGAGACCTCTTCCTTTGCTATCGGGTCAGGTCACAAGAACGGACTCTTTATGGTGTCTGTCTCCTCGGACCGCCCCAATGTTTTCTCAGCCTGTGTTGAATCGCTGATTTGTTGTTGTCTATTCCCCATCTAGCTTCAATGTCTAAACTCTCACTAGGATTCACAGACCCAGGTCACTTTTATTGTTTTTCATTTTGAGGGGGTTTGGAAATTTAAAGTACGAAAATTAAGTAATGGACTTCGTAATGATATAGGAATAGTTTGTAAAGTGCAGATGTAAAGTGTAACACCATCATTATTTAGATTTTTTTTTTTTGGTTCATTAATATAACCCATTTGTCCAAAAATAAACACGTCAAGAGAGGAGAGGGGTGAGTGGTTTTCTCGTGACCGAAAACACGTACACTCATATACTTGTACGTTTGTGTGTGTGTGTTACACTAAAGGGGTCGTCACTTACGATAGAATTATCTCTAATTGATTAATCTTTAAAGGTCTAATATCATACCTTAGAGATACCTTGAAATACCAAGTGTAAAACGTCGGTTGAAAGACCCAGAGGATTATTTCAAGAAAGTTACTCTAAATACCGATAGTTTTCATCTCTTTTTAGGATATGGTTCAGAACCACTCCAAATTTTTAATTTTAGAGTTAAAGTCTCGATGTGATTGTCTTAAAATAGAAAAAATTGGGTTAAAATATTGATTTCATCCACTTTAGAACTAAAAAGTAGTACAAAAATTTTTATAGTTTGAAACAAGATTTTTACTGAAGTTCACTTTTAATTCAAGTAAAGATGAAAACTATAACAAAGAATTATTTTATACTTATTTTCGAGATTCTTTAAAAACCAAATTGTAATGTAGATAGGACAGTTTGTCAAAAATTATTTTGTAAAAATTCCAAGTAAGGGTCGCCGGTAAGTTATCAAAATTATATCTACTGAAAGCTTCTGATAATGTTGGAGGTGTCTTTGACTTCTTACCTGACTTTTGAGAAGTGTTTTAATTTTTGGTGAATGGACCAAATGCTCTCTCTTTGGCAAAGAAGAGGTGTAAGGACGTACATGAACCCGTGTATTTTGTTCTGTAGATTCTCCCACAAGATAGTTGTACCCACCCGATTCAAGTGAGACACATATGTTTTTTTGGTGTTTTAGAGTTGAGATATTTCTTCTGACCAAATCTCTACCTTTGATATATTTTATGTTCAGTTTTAATAAAATTCCATACAGACGCGCGATGAATTAAAATACACAACTGAACCGACCTGGTACCATGGGTTCAAAACTAACGGTGGTCAGATCTACAGTGACACTTCCGTAAAAAATCTACTTGATCATAAATTTAGTCATGTAGAATACTCATTTCGTGTAATGAGAGGTACTATAACCACCCGGAAAAGGTTATTCGATCTTCCGGAATTTTCTTTTCTGACTCCAAAGAGGTTCCTACTTCTTTAAGACGAAGGTCGGACGGAAACCTAAAGTCTGATATTCTAGTTGAGAATTAGACGGTCCAACGGTCCAAATAAAGTCTGAACGGTTTAAGGAACTGATACACTCGGTTTAGGGATGTTATTTAATTAGACAGAAAAGGACATATGTGTGTGTATATGTTTGTGTGTGAGTCCATATGATACATTACTAAACTATAAACGTCAAGCTAAGGACCCAGTCCTTCTAGGCCATCTCTTCCCTATCCGATGGGTGAAGTCGTAAGAACACGAAGGGGGCACCGAGTCGACCATTTCTTAGGCGGACGTTACGCCCTCTGGACCCTAGCTAGGGAGCCACCCTACTCGGGGACCTCTTCCCTTTCCGATATGGGTGAGGTCATAAGACCGGACCTCTTAAGGTACCTGACATATCAGGCACCCCACCGTTTCTCAGTCTATACTGATTCGCTGAAAGTGAAAGTGAAAGAAAGTGAAAAAGCATTAATACTTTACTAGTTGTACCATTTAGATCGTTGGTAGACAGGGGTATGTTTCAATAATGTCATAATGAGTCGTATAAGGAATACGACCTATAACATAAGAGTATTGAATAAATAATAGATTGACCTCCAGACATTATTTATCAATGAAAATTTACAAGTGTGATGAATGATCTCCATCCTCGAGACCTTTAAATATACGGTGAAGTGAAAACGAATTGTTGTGTACGTTTGGACGTACCTTTGTTTCTGTCTTCATAGAGATATCCATTTTCAGTAAATCTAAATTTCTTGTTTTTGTTTTTGTTGATTTATAAACAAGTTGAAATATAGATTGAGGGAAAGACACAGAGAAACCTCTGGATAGTATAATGTGACAATAAAAGTACTTGGAGACATAATTTCCGTACGAATCTTCGTCTCAGAATTAATGTACATAGTTGTATGTGACTAATGTAAAATGTCTTCATTTACAATCTTCACGTTTGTATCGTTTTCGTCGATTTATTGATAGTTTCGTTAAATATACAATTTGGTTAAAATTCCCAGTATTAGCTAACCTAGTACTTCAAACAAGGTAAATTTCATATCGTCGTTCTCTAGGAGGGCCGTTGACTTGTCTCTTTGACCGGTACCTTAAGTCCAGACGTGGCTAAGACTGGAGTCTTAAGTCAAGGGGTCTCGAAGGTCAAATCCTAGTTTCGGAGAAAGCGGGGATTAACGTTTCCCGAAAAGTATCGAGTAGGAATCAATTAAGACGATCGATTCTTAACAGGATAAATACAACAACAGATTTGTCTCTTACGAAAAATGTCAGAGTAGTTATCTACGTCCGGCGAACCAGTTCGGACCAAACTTCGAAAGGAGTAGGTTCTTGTGGACATAACTCTTAGGGTAAGACTGTTACACGTGAGTCGGAGGTAATCGTGTCGGAGGTTCAACAAGAACTTGACGAGACACATACAAATGAACCGAGAGGTCAATCTAATATTCGTAAGTCCGGTTCCAAACGGTTTGTGTCTTTCTATTTTACGAGTTTTATAATCTCCTGACTCCACCCATTTATGGAGCCGTTTTAATCATGTAAAAATCTCATGACTGACAAAAGGGAGACCTATTAATAGTCGTAATCGAAGACGAGTCTAAAAGTTTCCCGTCTTTTTTAGTCACCGACTCAACCTCTGGGTGAAAGGACGTAAGATCAACTTGTGATACGGTGTGGTGGTACGGTAGTGAACGGACATGACTTCTAGTTATCAAGTCGTACGTTCATAGTTATGAATACTTTTGTTTTGACCCGTACTTGTTCAATGTCCTTTTTCTAAAAACGGATGTTAGTGTTAAAGTAAGGACCATGAAAAATAACAAGATGAACATGATAAATTTAAGTGTACAGATTCAAGTTAGTTTAGTGGTGTTAAAGTTATTCTTAGATTTTTTTAACAACCTTACGATTGTAGATAACCGTTCTATTGCACCATTACGTGTCTTGTTACTTTTTTTTTTTCCGAAGTCTTTACTGTCTCCCTAACAATGATGAATAGAGTATCTGTAATTTTCCTATTATTTCCTTAAAATACTTGTTGAGGCAGAGGTGTATAAACTATTGAGTCTGCTTTACCTGGTTAAAGAACTTTTTGTGTTTGGTGGTTTTGAGTGTGTTCCTCATGTCTATTATCCTTGACAACATATAGACGACTTCTTTGACTTAGTTACTAATTAATGGATAGTTTTTTCCCTTTCATAGTCAAGGTATGATAAAATGACCACTTAAGATGGTTTGTAAATTCTTTTCTATGGTTAAGAGGTCAGAAAATGTGAACGTGTGTGTGTGTGTGTGTTTGATGAAAGTGCAATAATTTAGTGACTCGGTGTGTAAATTCGATGTAACGTTTAAGACGTTACTCACTTTTATAAATGAAATGAAAAGATGAGAGACTCAACTTTTGCCTTGATTTCCCTTGTCATACACTTGTCCGACTCTTAAGGACGTGAGTTCTTTACACCTTCTTTCAATGATACAGATATCTCTGTCTGCTCACGTACACGTCTCAAAGACCGACGGCACTCCATCGTCGAAGTTTATCAGCTCGTACACATTTATCACACATTTAGTCGATGAATGCTAATTTTTCCGGATTAAACCTTGAGTGAAGTTGGACTACTAATTTTTTAAATAGTTATTCTTTGACGAACTCTCTCTCCTTCAGATCCCACAAAAGTTAAATAATTGTTAGTGAATTCACTATCTGACTAGACTTGTTCTTGTGGAAGTTTTATTTCGAAACATTCATAAGTCATTTATGATTGGTGTTTGCTGTGAAATTTTCTGTTAAAGTCCCAAGGAAAAAATCCCTTTTTACAAAATGGACGTTCATTCGCTCTTTGACCCTCCACTTACGATTGAAAAAGAAACCTTTGTGTCATAGACTATCAAAGGTGACTTACAGGTGTTTACGAATTGCACTGACCGACAAGTGGTAGTCATTTTGGTGGTACTGTGACGTAGTTATGTCGTTCCGTAAAGAACATTCGGAGTTAATTGTGAAAGAGGACATTTTCTCCTAAAATACAATTCAAAGATGTTATAATTTTATTCTTAGAGTTTAAGTTACTACTTATAAATGGAGTTTATAGTTATGCCCGTTTGATTTAGAAGGGAACGTTGAACGAGGGAGATAGGTTCCAGGACAGAGTCCCTTATAGAGATGTCTCCACGTCTTTAGATCTTCAGTAAGATTATATAAGGAAAAGGAGTAAGGGGTAAAAAAAGAAATTTAACTCCGTATCAACTACATGTAAAAATATCTAATATAAGGTAAATTAATATTTTATAACTGATATAAGAAACACAACATGTTATATAAAAATATCGAATAAAATATGTGTCACCAAACATGGAGAATTAGAGCGGATAAAACGGGGAGGACCAGAAGAAAGAGAGGTAACCATTAGTGATCAAACAAGAGACATGGACACTCAGACGAAGACAAAATAAAAAATCTGAGGTGTGTATTCACTAATATCCTAAACAGAAAGACTGAATAAAGTGATTCGTATTATGGGAGGTCCCAGGTAGTTACAACAACGATTACGTTTTAAGGTAAGAAAAGGACCGACTCATTATAAGATGGTGTGGATGGGGGAGTAAGAACCCGTGAGTAGACGACCTGTGACATAGGAGAGTTAACACGACGACACTTGTGACCTCAGAACCAGTGAGTCAGTTCAGGTCGAGAAACACTCACCTGACATCGGAGGGTCCGAGTAACCGGTCGTACATAAAGAAGTTTAATCACAAAGAAATAGAAGTCTATTTATGGATCCTCACCCTAACGACGTAAAATGCCACCGAGATAAAAATCAAAAACTTCTTGAAGGTATAACGAAAGGTAACACCGATGTTGTTAAATGTAAGTGTGATTGTCAACATGTCCAAAGGAAAAGAGGTGTAGGAGCGGTTGTACACAATAAACACAAGAGACACTACTGTTGATAAGACTGTGCACACTTCACCATCGAGTAACACCAAACTGAACGTAAAGAGAATACTAATCGTCACAATTCGCAGAAAAGTACACGGATAACCAGTAGACATACAGATGGAACCTTTTTACAGGTAAGTCCAGAAGACGGGTAAAAATTTAACCCGACAAAAAAACTATGAAACAAACAAAAAAACAAAAAACAAAAAAAACTATAACTCGACATACCCGACAAATATATAAAACCTATTATTAGGGAATAACCAGTAGAGTAACCGTTTATAAAAGAGAAGGAGTCATCCAACACAGAGACAAAACAACTACCAAAAGAAACGACACACCTTCGAAAATTCAAATTAATCCAAGGTAAACAAATAAGAAAACGAAAACAAAGGAAACGGAATCCTTTATGTAGGTTTTTTAAATGATTCTAAATACAGTTTCTCACAAGATACGAAAGAAGATCCTCGAAATGCCAAAGGTCAGAATGTAAATACAGAATTAGGTAAAACTCAAATAAGAAAATATGCCACACTCCTTTACAAGATTAAAGTAAGAAAATGTACGTCGACAGGTCAAAAGGGTCGTAATGAATGACTTTTTCTAGTGGAAGAAAGGTACCGTATAACAGAGGAAACAACACCTAATTGACTGGTATTAAGACACCCAAATAAAGACCGGAGATAAAAGGAGTAAGGGGTGACACGTTAGATAATGGTTCGATCGTTGGCGTAGGTTTTACGAGAGTTTGGACCGGTGACTACAGAGGTCAGTGACTTTCCTTTCGGTTACACAGAGGTGACTTGAAGGACGAAGATGAGAACGGGAGGAGGAAGGCAATAGGTGTGTCTCATTGAAAGTTTTTGTACATTTGACCTAGTACAGTGAAAAGACGAACCCTCAGAGTTTATCGTAGGTGAAGTCAGTCTTATTTTAAGTCTAAAGACTTGTACCGGGACGTTTCAGTACAGAAGTTGGAGACGAGGTTGATGTCGGAGAGTGTCGAAGACCTTGTTGGTATGAGGAGAAGTAGTCTCTCGTACTATGTCGAAAAGGAGTCAGTCCTTATAAGAAATGAGACTAGTCAATTGAGACTGTGTATCAAATCTAGAGTACCTTCGGAAGAGACTAGAGGATTGAATGTGGAGAGTAGATCTAAAATATCGGTTTCCGCCGGTTGTGGCAAATTTCTGTGTCCTATTTACATGATTATCATTTTAAAGTAAAACCCCATTAAGTATTTGAAAAATATACGAGTTTTAGAACTATCCTAATACCCCTTTTTTTTCTTCTGTCGTTGTATTCTCTTTGCTCACACCTAATATAGAGGGAGATAAAAGATTAAAGGGATTCCGAAATCTTAACATTAAAAATAACTTACATATCCACTTTCTTCTTTTACACGATAAAATACTCGTATAGTAATGATAGGAGAGGTTTGACGGAGTATAAAATGAATCCTTTAACAAATAGAGACGGGGAGGAGGTAAATAGAGGATAGGGACTGGGGTCTTCTCTGAGTGCAGATTTCGTGTGGTCAGAACATAGTAACTTTACTGTACACAATTAAAGTAAACATCACACTTCCGACGAAGGGTGAGACCAAGGTAAAGTTATACGACAGGATGAACTGCACATTAACCTAGGTAAGGGAATTTTCTTCACTTTTCTAAAATTTATTTAATTTTAATGTAAACAAGAAGATGTATCTTTGTTCTTTATTACATCTTCTTTATATATGACTAATGTTTTTTCAAAATTGTCCTTCAAAGTTCGTCATACTCTTCAGGTTGAAGAATTTAATGTACAAATATATTATAAGGGATTTTAAAATATTTCTTTTTTTAGGGTCATTTTATATCTTACTTAATGAAATCTCCGTTAGAAGATGTACAAAATCTGTTATTTTAAACATGAAGTGACGTTGTTAGGAAGTTTTTAAGGAAAAATCAAGATAGTAGATATCTTTTTTGACAGTCTTCTTTAAACTGTCCGAAAATTTTACGATAACTTAAATATTTATACAAGATATTTTACTATTTTATTTTAAAAATATAAATAAACATTGAACGTTGTCGTTCAAAAGTCTCAGACTTCCTTTCGTTTTGATCTTTTTCTATTTGTCGAAAATTATGTTTTTTTATATGGAGAAATCTTTGATCGGATTGATGGGACCACATTGTCTTGATTAATTTACTACCTTTTATATACTGTAAAACTCATAAGATTAATTGGTTCCATCGATGACAAAGATGTCCGTGTTTCGTTTTTTGTCTTCATGATATTATTTAAATTGTAGGTAATTTGATGGTGTATTGTACTCTTGATCTTATATAGGATTTTTCCTGTCCATGATTCCTTTCGTACTATAACGAGTACAAAAGACTTTACAAGAGATAGAAAAACGTCGGTCCCCTTAGGGGACCGACAGATCACCGATCCTGATCACGAGAGTGACGACTCCAAACTAGGGACCAACCCCTGACTTTAGGGTGTACGGAGTTCAATATCGATTTTTGTTTGTTTTGTTGTTGTTGTTTTTGACCAATTGATATGGTTAATTAAACAAAGATCTAAAATAAAACATATGTCTCCACATAGGTTTTTCTTTTAATTTACCCCGTCGACCACTCCTCTCAAGATATGATATAGTATATTTATACCGTAGGTACTTTGTTTTTTCTTTATGCCTTTGTAATTTTTTTGTGTATTTGTATCGAAGAATTGATTCGACTGTTACGAAGGTAAGTTCGTATAAGTTTTGTTTTGTTGATTGAACTTCGGGGGTTTCTTTCTTGTAATTATCATTGGTTTATGTTTTCTTGTCGTCTACAGTCTTGGAGACGACCCTAGAGTACATAAGATGTGGAAAGATTCTCAAAGGTTAATTCTCCTCGAAGAACCAGGTTTAACATCGATAGGTTTAATAAGAAAATTTTTATACGGGTCTTACTTTTTTTACGTTTGTCTTTCTATAAATCTAGTCACTCGGTTTTTCCTTTTTCATTTGCAAAGGGAAAACTTTACATAGGTAAATATGTATGGACGTATGTAAACTCATTAAGGTTTTTCCGTAGTTTAGGAAGGTCCTTGAAGACGGAGTCTGGTAGACTGGTAAGTCGACCAAACGATTAATTGTGTATGGACTTGTTCTATTTTTGTCGTTACTCATATGCTTATTTGTTACTGGAAAATGTTCAACGTTGACCAAATTGTTGATTTGTTTTTGAATGAACTCTAGATTTTATTCTGAGACTTGGGAGGATTTGAATTTCCGAACATTTCGTCATATAGCAAGTTTGACTTTAGACGGAACCTGCAGAGATACGGAGTTTACTAGGTACTTTCAGAATTACTATCACCAGTAGTCCAAAAGAAGACACTATTCGTAGGCTCGGATTCTGTTTCATATAGTCTTATGTGCCATTATTTTTGGATAAATGGTGTTTCGAATTTTTTTTTTCAGTGGTTGTCACCGATCGAGAAAGTCAAATCTGGAAAAAGTTATGTTGATATATTATAGTATTATAGTATTTACGTAATAACACATAAAGATTTATTGTTAATGAATGAGGTTAACGGTGCACATACTTCGTTGTTAATATAGTGCCTCTTTCTACGGTCTTACATTCCTCTGTCTAGGTTCCGAGTAATAAGTTTCTGTTAAGTCCCACCCCCTAGACTTGGTCCGACGTTTAAAAGGAATTGACTCTGTAAATCTGTGGATATTACCATACCATATTAATAAGATCCTAGGTGTCCGAATATAGTGTCTAAGACATCTTGAGTCATACTTTATACTTTGGTATAAAGAAAATTAGAATCAACTCTAAATAAAAAACAAAGATACATATCTATATGTATAGATACATAAAAACTTATTCGTTTATGTGAATTTACTACGTTTTTTTCATTTTTTCCATCAGAGAATCGAGGGTTCAAGGGGAAAGTTTCCGTTACAAAAAATCGTCAAAAGAATGTATATGAAGGTCTCCAGCACACACATATTGTATATGTACATACGTATGTATGTGTGTATATATATATATGTGAATATCATATGTACAATAATTCATCTATATTCATACTCATACATTTTACTAGAGACGGGAGACGGAGGACGGGTTTCCTATCGTATAATATTTGTGACAAGACGTGAACCGCAAAGTGGACTACATAAAACCTCTAATAAGGTATGGTCAATTGTATTTAAGAGAGTAAGAAAAATTGATAGTGTTGATAAGAGAAGATAGTATGAAATAATCGGTCCAGGAAATGACCACTCGTAAACCCAAAAAGGGTTAGAATACGATAAATAGTGTTTTCTATGACGTTGTTAATAAATGACACATGTCGACGTTCCTCTAAGTCTTTTATTAAAGGATCTTCACTTAATGACCCAATTCCATTATATGTAATATTAAAAATTGACGATAGTGATTTGAGGTTTAACAGTTGACTTTCTTCTGTTTCTACAGTTTCTTCTTTTCTACGGATTACATCTCCAAAATTCACCATTTCAGTAGTCTATTCCTCTTTTAGATAATTACATGTCAATTTATAGGGAAACTTTTTGAGAATTTAGTAGTAGAGTAACGGTCCTGAATCCGAGGTTCTTCGAGTTTCAGTTATCCTAATTAAATACAATTAAAAGGATCTGTCACTTCTGATATCAAGTACAAACTTCCTCCCCTCCTTAACTGTTCATTTTACTAAAAGGAAGAACAAACGACATAATCAGTTAAAACTCTGTTAATTTACTCATATACGTTAAAGTGACTGAATTCTTTTTGAAGATCAGAGTCCCCTGTTCGAAAATGATAGAACGGTAGTTCGTGTGACAAACGAAAGTTAAAAATGAAAAACAAAACGAGAATCCATGAAATAGTCTAATTTCTTTAAGAAAATAAGGATAAAGTAAAATAATTAAACAAAATTTAGTACTTAAGACCTATTCGTAGACTATACTAGTTAAAAGGAGGAAAAACAGACAATTATTCGAGAAAATACGTTCGACTAAAACAAAAGTTTACCATATGATGAGAACAGAATTTCTTTATTTTGTTTGAACCAATACTATGTAATAGGAAAAGGGTATAACGAACTAAGACAGACGTTAAGTTAAAGTCAAAACCATTATTCTAATGTCTCCTACAGTAATTTAACAGTTCATATAAGAAAGAGACAAAAGATCCTTTTCAATATATTCTGTCCATAATAAAAAAAGAATTTATAAACCTTCTTAAAGGGTCATATCGGAAACCCGGACCCCTGAAGGTACACTCGTCTAAAAATATAATTAATTTTAAAGATAAAGAACAAAGAGAACATTATTGGCCACAAAAAAAGAATCCCTAGACAAATAGAGTAGATCTAAAGGTTAATATAATTGACCTAGGATTATAACGGATAAAAGATAAACTTTAGATAATTCTAAACATCGAAAACGTTAGGAAAAATTTAATTTTAAAAAAGATAAAAAGAATAATCTGAAAGATCTCTAGATAGAGGGTGGTCAAAACGAAAAGAATAGGAGTTTCTTTTTGAAAAACATGTAAAACAAGACAATTAAACACAAGAAATGATAAAAGGAAAAAGATGAAGGAAATCTATTTTCTGTCTTCCTCGACATAATGTTACCGGAAGTTCCAGACCGTGACAGATGAGGGTAGTGTGAGGTAGGGGTTTGAGTCACTGGAGTGCCTAGTAAGAGGAGGAGTCAGTGAGATCGTTGTAACCGGACTAAACCCAAAAAAGAAGATTTTACAGTTCACGTGTAAATGGAGTCTTGAAACGTAAACGATAAAAAGAGACGACTCCTCTGAGAAGGTGGTCGATCCGTGTAGTGAATGAGGGAGTACAGAGACAAGTTTGTGGTAGAGAGGTTCTCCGAAAAAAACCTTTTGGAACATATTTTATACTGGGAAAGTGACAGTGAGAGATTGGAAAATTAGACAAAAGGATGAAATATCGTGAAGAGTTGCTGGAAATAAACATTCATGATATTGTATGTACATAGAGAAGAATCAATTCTAACATTTAAGGTACCCTTGTTCCAGAAAACAGAAAAAACAAATAACGAGATGAATAGAGGTCTCGGAGTTTGTTACGGATCAATTATTTTTAAGATTTATTTATACGAGACTTAATGTTTATGTACAATAAAAAGATCGCAAAGATCGATTTCCTCAGTCCATTCTTCGTTTGTATTTTTTAACTTTATAATCTTTTTTTGTTTTTAATAATATACGTCTAATGATCTTTAAGATTCCTTAATTGTTTTATAATCTCTTTTACAATTATTCTTTTGGTCTATCTTCTACCTATATATTTTTAGTCATCAAGAATTATATAATAGGTATTACTCTAATTTTGACACTCATTAAACATTATCACAGTTTTTATATTTTGTATTTTGTGAAAATCCTGTTTAATACAAGGATCTACCCCTATAAGTTATAACGTTTTTATAGTCAAGAAGGGTTTAATAGATATTAATTTTGTAAAAAAGTCAGTTTTTGAGATTGTACAAAAACTTTGACTGTAAATAAAGACAAACAACGACAAATCAGTAGTTCAGTACAGACTGAGAAAATTCTGGGGTACCCGATATCGGGTGGTCCAAGAAGACAGGTGTCCTAAAAGGTCCGTTCTTATGACGTCACCCAATGGTAAAGGAAGAGGTCACCTAGAAGGGCTGGGTCCCTGACTTGAACGTAGAGGACACGACGGTTCTCCTAAGAAATTGTGACTCGGTCATCCAAAAATCAGTTTTTGGGATTATACACAGAAACAAAAAACTTTAACTGTTTTACTAAAATCAGGAATTTTTTTTTCCGGATTTTATTAATTCTTTTAAAAAAAAGAAAAAAAATCGAGTCAAGAATATAAATGAACGTAGTCCCAAATTAACGTCGTGTACCCGAGAAATAAACGACGCACACCCCAGATCAAGGGGTTCGTCTCTGACTTGGGCCCGGGGAGCATAACCACCATCAACCCCCCCGTCGTGTGTTTCAGAAACGGTGACTTGGTGCGCCTTCAGGGTTCTTTAAAGAACCTTTCTTATTATTTTCCTCTAGATCTCGAGTTATTTTATAATTTTACCTTATAATTCAATTTTAACAAGTTTGACTCGTGACCGTACCTTTACCTGTTTTCCTAGTTACTCCCTCTTTACGTCCAAACTAATGTGTACCCTGACAGAGTCTTCGAAGAGTTTGAATGACGACTGATTTGACTTTCGTTATGAACGGGAGAAATGTTCAAGATGAGTAAGAGGTTTTGAAGGATACGTTCACCGTCTCTTTAGATGAACCAATGTTGGTTTTTGGGTTCTTAGTGGAAGTACAAAAGGGGAGTTTGGGTTATTAGTTGCTGAGTGGTTTGGGTTATAGGGACTTTGGGTTTCACACCAACAAATCATCTAAAGTGATGAATGTAGAGAGAGTGTTGAAGATATGGGAAACGGTGTTAGGGATTGTCCGACGGGTGTTCGTGATGACGGCGTCGTTTAAACAAGAGGTTTAATGTTTTTCGAAGTAGAAAATTTTTAGTGTTTACACTACTACATTCACGGTGAAATTTGAGAAGTTACGGAAGGTTACGAGAATTCTATTTTTATTTTTAGGAATTAAACCTGGTTTTATAGAGTAATCACCCATTTATCTGAAGTCTATCGAAGTCGACACAATCTTATGTGGAAACTTATATTTTCATAGACTCCTTTTTTGTCAGTAATTTTTTTCTTCGACCTTGTCTGTGGAATAATTATTTTATTCACATCGTATGAGAATGTCTCTTCCGTTACCGTGGGGTGAGGTCATAAGAACGGACCTCTTAGGGTCCCTACCGCCTCGGACCATCCGACGGCAGATACCCCAGCGTGTCTCAGTCTGTGCTGACTTCGCTGAATCGTCGTCGTCGTCGTCGTCGGAGAATTGAGGTATGTCAATCCAGGAACGGATACAAAGACCAGAGTAAAATAAGGTACAAGTTCCTACAAGCTGACGTGAAGAAAGGAAGATAAGGGAAATATCCTTACATGGATGAAGTCCCAAAAGAGTTCACGACCAAGGAGACTTATCTAAAAGGAAGTACTCGGACGTATTTCGATGTATCTTAGGAGAAGGTTTGACCTTTTTCCAGTCTAGAAAAATGATAAGAGAGTTTTGTTGGTTTAAGAAGTCTCAAAAATAATATCGAAATTAATTGGCAAATACACAGAAAGGGAGATATCATTCAAAGTACTCCCGTTTCTGATACAGACAAAAACAAGTAGTAAAGTAAGGGTTTCGTGTCTTGATTTATTTATTATCCACGAGTTTCAAAACAATTTACTCAATTTATAATTAATAAGTTATAATACTTTTGTATTCCTACGGACGACCTTGTTGATCACTTTGAATCATGTTCTATTGGCTTAGTAGTACTAAGTTAACGGAATCATTAGGGAAGGGAATCCCACCTTTTCCTCCGAAAAGTTTTACACTCTAATACATGTTACGCGACAAAGAAGGAAGGAAAGAGAAAACCGGTGTGACGCAGCAAACACTCTAAGATCAAGGGGTTGGTCCCTGACTTGGGTCCTCGGTCGTTTTCGTGACTCAAGATTGGTGACCTGTCAGTTCCTTAAACGTGTTATACGACAAAGATTACCTATTTGAACAATTTGATTACTCAAATTAATTGAACAGTCAAGTTTTGGAGTTCCTTCATGATGCTCTTTCATGTCTAACTCAAGTTTATTGAAAGGGGGAGGTCTAATGTGTAAGTTTCAATATAGAAGACCATATGTTCCGTAGACTTCAGAATAGTGGATAATTATTTTATAAAAAGATAAGTCTTTATATGTCTAGAGTCAAGAGATAATAAAATTCCGAAATGAGGAAGATCACCTTTTGTTCTTTCAAGAAGAAGTAGAAAATCATGAATGTTCACTTCCCTGACACTTTTAGACTTGGCTCTTCAGACGCTAACTTTTGAGAGACAGCACCAGTAGACAGTGTATTAGTGAGACGTTTGCGAGTATCAAGATAATTCTTCCGTTTTTTTCCGTTCCTCACGGTCGATAGTCACTGTTTCTTCTCCGTTCGTGATGAGTGGTCTCATCCACGCCACTTCTTGACCTGTCTGTCTCGTCAGTGCCTGTGACGAGCGAGCACTAGTAGGAGGTATTTTAGAGAGACGTTGACGACCATTAAGATTTGTTGTTCCCCCTCTAAGTGGAGATTAGGTGTTACTGGTTTACAAATTCCTAATATTACTTTTTAGTCACGACCTCCTCAGTTATTCTACACGATACTCTTTTTGACCTTACTAAAGATGGTTGATGGTTATATGATTAGACATTTTTGTGACTACGTGATAAGTTGGAAGAACTCGTGTTACCGTCAAATACTCGAGTTTATTCTCATTGTCGATAATTTTAGGACCCGACAGTAACTTGAGTCCACCTCGATTTAGTGTCATCGAAATGTGACAGAGACTACTTTAGTCTGAAAGTAATGAAGACCTACGGATAGTGTCAGTGGACTACCGAGAAAGTTTCATGTGTACTAATCTGGGATAAGAACCAATTAAGAGAAGTCGTCCAAACTCTCACCTTTTGTGTTTGTACATATAAAACTTTCTCGAGGAGTTTACTAAGAATATACAAAGGAAACAATTATTAGGGATTAAGTCCACTTATTTTTATCGTTTCGTCAATCGAATTCCCTCTTCTTGTATTAAGTTACTATAGTTGTTGGATCTCAAGTACTAAAAATTTAGTGTAGGTATATGTGTACAGTAAAGTTGATTCTAATAGAAAAGGATGTGTTTTAAATTATCCTTATTATAGTATTAAGTCTTACCATATCCAAATTTCATAGGTAAATAGTGAAGTACAGTATCTGTGACGTATCTACCTATAAGTATAATAGTACCGTCCAATATATGTACTTTTTGGAGTGACGATCTGAAAATAAGATAACTATTTTCGATTTTTCTATTAAATACTTCAAAGAATCTTAAATTTTAATTGTATTACTGTGTAACGATAATTGATAATTAAAATGTTTACGACCTATATTAATACCTGATGTCGATAAGACATATATTAGATAAAATAATGAGAAGTTTTCACTCTTTGATGAATGGAAACGTTTAGCTTGTCGTTTGTCAAAGAACATAAAGTTTAGGTATTCATCTGACGAGTACTTGTTGACTACTATGTGTGAGGATCGTGGAAAATGTTTTTCTCGTCTACATTGTACTGCTATATGGTTTGTTCGGTTTTTAATGTAAAAGTTTCAAAAGTATACTAGTTAACATAAAAATTGAGAGTTCGCGTTTTGAGATGTACATAAGGAATTCTGTACACTTTGGACAAGAAATTTTTAGTCAAAAAGATTTACATAAGAAGGTTATTTTGTTTGCAATAAACTCAGTACCTAGGAGTTTAGACAAAAGAGGGGTTTCTTATTCTGACGTACTCGATTAAGATTTTTGGTATATGTATAAATAATTTATAAAGGAGTTTACTTTTTCTTTGAATTTATAGGGTTAATGGATACTTTCAAGGGGATATGGAATGTCATCAATTCTATGAATGGAAAGGTGTTAAACCTTAGTGATTCGTAGTTAGATAGGTGATCTCTTCTCAAAAGTGGTAGACCGGGAAGAACATTTGGTTGGACTGTATTTTAAGCCGCTTCCGGTAGAATTTTGTCTTTCTTTTTATCAGTTCTTTATCAATTGAAGTTTATAATTTTATTGTATAATCATTTTTACAAGTTTGCCTGAATGATATCTCAAAAATGAACGGAAATTTTCCAGTTTAAATAAGTCTTTTTCATTGAAATAATTGATAAAACAATTGTAAAAGTGTTTTACCTCTTTTTAAGGTTTAGAACGTAATATATGGTTAAAAATAAGGTCTTATGGTTTTGTAAACAGATAGTCTTACCGTTACTAGAAAATACGAATTTGTTAAATTTGTTTCTTAGGTTTTCGGTGACTTCATTTGTATCAAAAGATTCGTGGATACGATTAATTTGGTCCATAATCATTTTAATATATAGGATACTATTGTCTTCTATCCATATTATACTTTAATACGATGGTAAATTTTCTTATGTACGAGACATGAAATATATATGGTCAGGTAAAATGACAATAATACGTTTTACAAGAAGTAATTTGTTTTTATGTTTTTATATATGAATACATATGGGTGATATACTCTCCGAAACCTTCCGTTTAAGGATGTATAAGATTTACGATTTGATTTTTTTTTTTTTGAAGTTTATAATTACATTCGTAATTGTTTTGATCTTGAAATTATGGAAGGTCAAAGTGTAAAATATAAATTTTAGTGACAAAAATCAGTAGATGTTAGTACGTTTTATTAGACTTTGAAGAAAATTTTAAATTAATATTCTCGATGGTTTGTTTAAAAAATCTTCCGATGTCTCTTTTAAAATATATGTATAATTTATTATCTACTATTCCAGAAATTTAACAACTACTATTTAAAAGAGTTTCTTTTAAAAATCGTCTTTTGACAAAGGTACTGTGATAAATAATTAAGACATCGTGTTATGAACCGTAAGTCTATCTATGGGTTACCTTTTGTCGTTTCAATTTTTTCCAATTCTTTTGATTAACCTTTCTGTAAATTTTCCGTTCGTTTGTACAAGATGATTTAAAGGTGTGGAGGGCTAAAAGTGGACAGTCAAGTGTCAACCGTTATGAGAAAGATTATCGAAGAATTATGTTTACAAAATCTTTAAAAAAAATATCGTTTGTAACATTATAGATAAGTTTGGTGTAGGGAACGGACGTCTTTACATCCTGTCTGTCGAATCTACATAAGGATCAAATAAGAAGTCACAATGTGTTGTTTGAACATAAAAACCGTAACCTGTACTTCCGAGAATTAATAATGGTCATGAAAATTTTCTAATAGATTAGACATCTAACACCTTTTTGTTTTTGAGTTTATGTGTCATTGAAGTTTAAACGTATAAAAGTCCCAACGTTTAATAGTCATTTGTGTATAATATCTTTAGTTTTGTTTCTATAGGAAATTTGTTAATTGGTAAATCCAAGATAAATATCATCGAAAAAGATCGAACGAAACACCCTTTCTTAAGGTGTCCTCCGAGGTAATTTTTATCCAAGAAAATATTTCAACCATTCTAAATCTAAGTAATCGTATAATTTTAGTAAATGTTAACAAATTGGGCGACAAAGGAAATAAATAAACTTCTATTTATAGAAAATAAATACATACTTTTATGTATTTACATACATATATTTTTTCTAGGGTATCTAGTTTTAAACCCTTTATAAAAAAACACATATATTTCTATAAAACTCTACCATAAAATTTTGATTTCGTTTCTTTTTTTTCTTTTGGTCTTGTGGACTAAGGTAAACAATGAAAAGGTTTTATCAAAACGATCTCGTATACTTGAGTAAAAATTCAGTTAAACATTTTCCAAAATACCTGGATGGACTTATAGGTTATCATGAAGGGTCGGTTCTGTTTTCAAAGTTTGGTTTTAAGACTACACGTTGTTATCTGCTTACGTATTGAACTTGAAACTCA
Organism: Capra ibex; assembly: GCA_006410555.1. NCBI lineage: Eukaryota > Metazoa > Chordata > Mammalia > Artiodactyla > Bovidae > Capra > Capra ibex. The sequence continues at coordinate 28,475,759 of SJYO01000647.1, forward strand.
CCGAAACAGACAGATGACCATAAAGAGAATTTTTCTTTACTGTCCTACTTTTGTTTGTTTGAATTTTTCCGATAAAATATCTTTTATTCGGTTTGAAAACAAATTATATTGATGTGAGAGTAGTAATATCCACTCAATAAGTACTTACACACATTCTTTTTGTGCTGCCCAACGAAATAAGTCTAAGATTAAAAGATCTTCCTTAGGATCCTAAGAATGTTTTTTCATTCTTCAATATCAAAATTAGACTTAAGAACCAGAATACAGACTTTTACACGGGGTAGTTAATGTTTAATAAATTCACAATTTGACCGACATACAAAAATTTGATTAAAGAATGACATTAATGTGATTAAACTTATTAAATGAAGTGACGTGTTTACACTACAATAGTTATGAAATTTTTTTTAATATCATTTGTGGGTTGTAAAGGTCGAATTGGTAAAAATTCATACGTCAAGACACCACGTTTCCTGTGTGATCACACGTTGACTAAAGGTCTTGAGAAGTAGAACGTTTTGACTTTGAGACATGGGTGAGACCATGGAGTATGTTTGTCTTGGTATGTAATGGAAGAACACTGAGGAGTAAAGTGAATCGTATTACAGGAGTTCCAAGTGGATGTGACATCACACATGGTCCTAAAAGAAGGAAAATTTCCGACCTATTTTAAGATGACATAAATATATTTAAGACAAATTGGTAAGTATGTCAATTTAACGAGGAATTCACAGATAGTCACCTACTTAACTATTCTGTGAAAAACAGTCGACTTATTACGACAATACTTGTACTCTGAGACGAAAGTTAAGAAGACACATGTATTAGTCTTCGTTTTGACAACCTAGTATACCATTAAGATAAAAATTAAAAATCTCCTTCGTGGTATGACAAAAGGTATCACCAACGTGGTAAAATGTAAAGGTGGTCATCGTGTGCTCCCAAGGTTAAAGAGATATAGAAACGGTTATGGACACTAAAAGACAACAACAAATATTATCGGTAGGATTACGTATACTCCACGATAGAATAACACCAAAAATGAACGTAAGGGGATTATTAATCATTATAACTGGTACAAAGGTACAAGAAACGGTTAGACGTATAGAAGAAACCTCTTTACATAAATTTAGATAGTTTTGAAAAGTAAATTGTACAAAAGGGGGGAAAAGGAAAACTTAGTAGAGAAATGGGTAGAGTAGGGTAGAGGTATTTGGTGAAATCGTGTCATATGGAAACGTATAAAATAGGTGGATATGCATAGTATTTACATGTGACAATATTTCTGAAAATAAACTAAAGGTTTTTTTACCTTATAATGGTATGAGAAAAACGTAGAAACACAATTATCTAAAAAAACCCCCGCCACGAATTACTGAGTAGTATATGACACCACACCTAAATAAATTTGTAAGAGATCTCTTCCCATAAGTATAAGAGAGACAAAGTTAGAAGATACTGATGTTGTTTCCATCATGACTTGTAGAAACATGTGTGTGATTGACCACGAACATAAAAATACCCTATCTAAAGATCCTCTCCGTTGTAAAATTATATACGATGATCTAACAAAAGGTTTATGTACCATCATTAACTACGTAGAGACGGACGTTCCATGAAATAGTGAGATTAAAGAGGTAGACAACCCGTACTTTAGAGGGACAGTAAAACGATTAATGATCACTCAAACTCAGAGAAAAACGTATATAAATATGGTAACTCTAATAGAGACGACACCAACAGAAAGGTTTGGGGTACAGGTAAAAAGATAAGACGACAAACGAGGGATGGACTATTAGATACTCACGAGACAAGTAGTATTTGTAATTTACAGATAGGACACACAGTCTTTATTAAAAGGATTTAAATGACTGTAAAAATTATTATAAGACGATGCGTTTAAAAAATACATCAGTTTTTTTACATAAGAAAAATTGAGGACCCCAAGATCAGAACCAATTCTTCGAGAGGAGGAGGGAATCTTATATAGAAACAGGATCTAAAAGGAGTAGGATCATAGATAAAGACCTGAACGATAAGATATAATACTTTTATCATAACGGTATAGATACGTCTGTAATGGTCTCTGATGTTTATGAATAAAAAATCCCTTTTTGACTTTATTATGATAATATCTGTTGTTTAATTTCCCTTTTTTACAGTAGAGGAAATGGACCTAAGACATTTTAATGAACATTTTAAGATAGGACTAACGAAATAGTGAATGTATAATAGAAAGAAAAGGGTGTGTGTTTGTTTTCTCTTGGTGTCTTCCATTGAGTATACGTAGTACAGGAGAATAAGGATGTTGAAGTCATATATCAAAGATTCTTACCCTTACAAGATGGTGTCATAACAAAGATTACGTAATAATTTAACTCGTACAGGTCTATTGTTCTTAAGAATTTCATTCTGTGTTTAAGTAATTGTCTTTTTATATCAAATGATGTAATTTTAATTTCAAAAACGAGTTCCTCTCCGTAGTGTTTATTCTATATTTCAACATACAGTCCTTTTCTATGACGTTGTTTTCTAGTCCTCAGTCTGATACATTCCTTGGGGATGCTTACTCATTCTTTTTCTGTTTATTGAATTATTTTTTTACCCATTTCCCATACTTGTTCTTTAAATGTCTTTTGAATTTACTGGTTATGTAATTTATACTTTATTCTATGAGTCATTAGCTCCGTCACGCTTAAATTGTCTACTCTACGGTATGTATGTGTCGTCCAACCGTTTTAAAAAATTAAACTGTTATATGTCAAGACTGTTTCACCATCTCTGTACCCTTGAGATGAAGTGACGACCGACCTTACATATAACCCATGGTGATAAAACCTCTAATTGAACCGTTTTAGATCATACCGACTTTTACGAATATTGAATTGTTGAACTGTGAAGGTAAAGAACCATATATATGATCTCTTTGAAAACGAAGATACGGTGTTCTCTTGGTTTTTTTCAGGTATCGTCCTGACTGTCAGAACCTTTTTTAACCTTTATAGGTTTGAGAGGTAGTTGTCCTCTTACATTTTAATATCATATCAGTAGTTGCCTTATGAAATGTCTATGTATATAGTTTTGTCTATTTAGATCTTTGTGGTGACTGTCCTTTTCTGTTCAGTGGTAACTACCATATCAGTAGTTACCTTATGAAATATGGTATGTACATAGTTGTGTCTATTTAGATCTTTATTGTGACTTTACTTTTCGGTTCAATGTTATATTATGTAAGTCATACTTAGAACAATGTATTACAAATTTCTGGAGGTTTAGTTACGTATATTATAACTATCCATAAATCGTCTATTTTCATATTTCCGCACACACCTTTACTTTTTAATTAATTGTTTTCATCAATAGAGATCACTTTCTCCTTCCCCTTACCCTAAATCTTCTCTGTTATGTTCCCGGAGACATGATAAAATAAATAAATTTTATTCGTGCTTCTTTTATTCTATATTACATCATGTGTCCGTAAATGACACAATAGAGGTATAAAATAGATATATAAATTTTATAAAATGTCATATATTTTAATATGAAATTTTCCTGTAAATGTATTTTACGTCAATGTACCTTATCAATTTTTGTTATTTAAGATTGAAAATTTTTATTTAGATTTACACCCTTTGTCAAAACAAAGTCTACATAATATGTGATTTACGATAATCCTATATGTCGTATGGAACAATATTCCATGGTTGTTGAAGGGGACTTAAGATTAGAACCACGATTTCCGGTTAAATTAAGGATTTTTCCATTGTACTTTGGGATAGTTTTCGTTTTGTTTTTCGTTTTTTGAAAGATTCTGTAGACACTACTTCTTTATCTTCTCTCTTTTTTATATATACATAACGTAGATTTGTAAGTAAAAAAATATAGGTAGAATTTCGAATTTTTTTGATCCATTTCGTTGTTCGTTACAATTTGATTACATAGGAATTTGTACTAAAAATCGACTGCAGTCGAAAGTACTTCCGTCTTTTTACACAAGTATTTGTGGTTTTACACCCTGATCAAAATGATTATTTTTTATGTTCACATCTGTACAAAAATATAATGAATGGTGTTAATAACTAAAACGAACAAGTGTTATGACCTTAAGAGGTATAGCTTGTCTGGATGCAGGGACATGTATTTTTGTAAACTGTAATTGAACGTTTTTATAAATATAAGTCATAATTATTGAAAACTTGGTCATTTGTCACAATATACTCGTATATTGTTGAGACCAGTTAAAAATTATAAATGTTACAAATAAAATAAGTAGTTAATCCTTCATTTCATAAAAGGAAGTTTCGTTAGGATTGTAAAAGTTCGGTAGTCATTCATATATGGAAACTTGTTGTGATGTAAACAAGAAGACACATCTTACTTCCGTTGAATACAAAAGTGGATTTGAAAGACTGTTATCGGATGTCAATATCGGTTATATATAAGCCCTGGTATAAGTATACTTTAAATTTTTTTATTGGATCTGTTTGTGTCCTATGGCATGGACATAATTTTCACATTAATGTAGTTGCATTACTTTAATGAATGTAGAGCTAGATGACATCAACGTTTCGGTTACCGAAGAAAAACACATGTCAATTGTCGAAAAACTTCTCATATTTATTGAACAAGTATCCATACTTGGAGTAGTAATTTGTCGTACGTTATCATCCACAGTGAGAAGAGTGACACCCTATTTTGTAATTAGTATGTAGTAGATAAACGGATAGTGGGACGAGGTCCTACTAAATAATTCTCTTGTGAAACAGGACCCTAAGAGATCATAGAGTCTGCCATTTCTTAGACGGATGTTACGTCTAACTTTGGGTCCCAAGTTAGGGACCCAACCCTTCTAAGGGACCTCTTCCCGTACCGTTGGGTGAGGTAATGAGAACGGACCTCTTAAGGTACCTGTCTCCTCCGATCTCCCGATGTCAGGCACCCCAGTGTTTCTCAACCTGTACTGACTCGTGGATTGTAAAAGTGAAGTCTGTGAAACAGGATCCCTTACACGATCCATGATCCGTGTATAGACATTACTTCAGTAGACACCAGGGATGTAAGATGTTGCAATAGTTCGACCACACTTTCTATGTATGTATATTGGACACACTTGACCGAAAATAGTTCTTGTCCTACGGTCTCACCCTATTTTGGCCAGACCCTCAAGTCCCTTGACGATGTCTTCATTGAACTCTCGACTTCAGTCTTGACCGATAGTCACCATGAGTGACCCTCCTTAAGAAGAGTCGGGAGATATCTACTGGTCAACCGTTACAGACCTCTGTAAAAACCAGTAGTACTGACCCTATCCTCACGATGATTACAGGTCACCCATCTTCGGTTACTACGACGATTTTTAAGATGTTACGTGTTCAGTATGGGTATTATAGACCGGGGGTTTCAGTTGTCACGGTTCCGACTCTTTGATACCCGATCTTTTTTCACTTGCGTTTCTGGGACTCCACCATTTCCATTTGACCCGCCACCTCGTGACCCTCCTTCCTCCTTCAATCAGACCTCTCTCCGTCTTTAGAATTTCTGGAACTTTGTAAACCTGAAAAGGTAGGATTCTCGTTAGGTCCTAAACTTTACCACTTTATTCTCGATATCAATCTAAACGGAATTTTAAGTGACACCGATGTCACACCTCTTACTTGACTCCCTCTGTTCTCACCAATACCGTCAGACCAATTCCCATAGTACGACAGGTTCCTACTTTAATTACATTAAACCTGATGGTCTCATCGTTACGTCTACTTGTTTTCATCTTGTTGAACTATGTCCCCCTTGGACGACCTGGGTTTTAGATTCACCTATATACGCACTAAGTTCAAAGACCCATCTACTTTGTAGTAAATGATTCTACTCTTTTGTAATGTTCTCTTCATTCAATCTAACAAAAGGGAAGATACGACCACCAGGGTTTGAATGTTACCTTGTCTTTTTATTTTTGTGTTGAAAAGATAAGAGATCCCAGAGTTAAACCTAAAATCTAAATCTAGAACCAACCAAGGGTTGAGTTTTATGTACTTCTATTTCAATACTCCAATTGATTCAGTAAAAGTTGTAAAGGTTTTTCTTTACAATTGTAAAGTAATTCTTTGTCTTTGGTATTGGACTAATAAACCTTGTGACAACTCTTTCGTTTTTTCTATGTCGTGGTTACAGGGAATTTGAGAGTGAACATAAGTTGGAACTCATACTCATACTAAGGTTGTTCGAACCAATCTCAATTTTCATTTTCTCTTCCGACGAGTTCCGTTTGTGTAAGTACGTTTTTTCAATTCAGGAATCGACGTTATGTCGATATCGTCTTAGGTCGAGAGACCAACGTTTAAATGTTAGAGGAGTTATTAAATTCTTGTTTACCAATATTTTTTTTTACAATCTACATATGGGTTTCTTCGTGTTTCATATCTTATGTGAATTTTTTTTAAGTCTTAGTTTTACCAATTTTGACTTAAACGCGTAAATCAGTTTGGTTTTTTGAGTGAAGTGAATCCAGTGTCACGAGTAAGGGATTAGTTTAGACTGTCTACTTTGTTTTTCTTAATAGCTCAATTGTCGAAATTGTGTTTTTCTTCTCTTTTTACGGGTACGAACGTTGGTCACCATGTCGAAACTACGCCGATTTTATACCGATACTTAGTCGATTCCGTTGGTTGTCCCTTTTTGGAGATGATTAATTTGTCGAGTGTATATAAAATTTTGATATTTTAGTTCCAATAATAAAACAACTTTTGATTATTAATTTTTTCTAATACAAGTTAGGATCGACATAATTAAACTCCTTACTCTTAGTTTTACCAATTTTGACTCATATTCGTTTATGGTTCTTATTTACCCAACATGAATGTAGTAGAGATTTAGACCACCGTTAAGTGAAAGAAAAAGGGTCCAATCATAGAGATGACGTATAGCTTTGTATTATCGTTTTTACAATATTCAAGAACGATAGTGTAGAAGACTATTTACCTGTTCTCCTAGGACTTTCTTCTTCTTTTTTCGTTGATACAATTGGTGTGTAATTACGAGTAAAAAAGGTAAGACTGAAGGAGGAGTTTTATGATTTTCCGACTGACTAGGAGGTCACAGTTAAAGAGAAGTTAAACTAGGATATACAATATAGAGTCGTTTAGTTTGAAGATTTTGTAAAACAGGTGTTATTAGGGATAATGACTTAGAAGACTTAGTTTTATAAGGTTGCGAGAGGTTACGGATTAACCTCTTCCTTTACCGTTGGGTGAAGTCACAATAACGGACCTCTTAGGGTCCCTACCTCCTCGGACCACCCGACGGCAGAGACCCCAGCGTGTCTCAGCCTGTGTTGACTTCGCTGAATCGTCGTCGGCGGTTACGGATTATTTAGCTTTTTAAAACCTTACCGTAATACCCTAGAATTTTAAATTCGTACAAATGTCGAAGTATAGAGAGATTAGAGATTAAAGGTCCTGTTTCTTTTCAATAGAATCCTATCTGTTCGTTATAAATCAAAATGTCCATATTTCCTTTCGGACTAAAACTCCTAAGATTTCCCCTTTTCAGTTGTTCTAGTCTTTTGACGAGGAACTACGTCAATTCTTAGTGAGTGAAAGTCACTCTGTTCAACACATACGTACATTGTGCCTTGAAGTGTGTAATCTGAATTGTCACTTATTCAGTGATTTAAAGTTCCGATTACATTTTTTCATAGTGATATTTGTATGTGATTTAAATAGTGCCATAGAAAGTCAGTCCGACCGTTTTACAAAATGTGTTAAAAATTAGAATTATGAAATAGAATACGAATCTAAATTCTATTTGTACAATAAGTCGAATTACCGATTTTCGCAATATAAGTAGAGAGTTATTCTTTTAGTTATATAAGGTTGTACTACCTTACCCTTGGTCGTGTAAGAACGTTTATATGGATTCCTATGTCTTTGTAAAAACATGTAGGAGTGGTCCCTGGTCGAATTACCTTGACTATATTTAGTTACTTCCTCTTATTATTGTTCTTACTTCTTTTTTCCTGTCTAAGGATTTCTTCTACCCACGTCCCGAATTTCTTACATTCTTTTTCATTTCATTCTTCTTCCGAAAGGTTTCAGAATGTCTTGAAAGATGGATACGAAATATACAAGGTAGTTTTTTTTAAAAAAAATATGACGATGGTCCAAACGATGGTAAAGAATACCTCTGAAACCTTCAATTGTACCATTTTAGTGGATAATATTTCTTCCATGGCCTTGACCTTGGAAAACCTCTAAGTGTCTTCTCACCGATCATTAGTATTTTACTTGGAGTGTGTCTTGATTTTATTTTTCATCTTGGTTTTGAGTCAAAAGATCCAATATCATAGAGTGATATATCAGTAAGGTAAAGAATGTTAATACAGGGTATTATGTTCCGTAAAATCTCCTGACTTCTTAATACTATTTGTCCTAAATATTCTTAATTTACCACAACTCTATCTCTGTTGACGGTGGAGAACTCTTAGGTTCGGTCATCACAAGTTTGAGACAAGATGTTGTAGGGTCCCGGACCGTCTCTACAAAGAATAAACTTTATGTGTAGACGAATTTTATGTACTAATAGATATAAAAATTTGTCAGAGGTCTATTTCTAAGAAGACTGTAGAAACATACGTGTACAATTGAACAACTTTTACCAATACCTAATTCTTTGTAAAGACGTCACTTCTCTACGATCCGACACGTTCAGATAGGTACATATGTCACCCTTTAGTTTACGATAAACTTCTCTGGAGACAAGTTTCACGAGAATAGTGTCGTATTCAGTCAGTCTTACTCTTTTATTTACTGGTAGAATAAGATACAACATAATGGATAGTACTAATTATTACCAAAACTACTATAAATATAATCTCCTACGTTCGGAAACAGTCACTCAATTTTTCCGATTTTTCCGATGGTAATAGAATCTTCTGGTACCCTTAATACCTCTTGAAATTAGAAAATACACTATGTAAAGATATGGAGATATTACAAACTTAAAAATCTTACAGTTTTCTTTTTTTTCTCTTAAGGGACCACCAGGTCATCAATCCTGAGACTCGAAAATGACGACTCCCGTACACAAGTCAGGGACCAACCCTTTGATTCTAGGACGTTCGGTTCACTGTGTCGGTTTATCTTTTTTTTTCTTCCCCTTTTTTTCATTGGTATTTTATATTTTCTCAAATTGACGACAGAATACGTTTATTCCATACTTACTCTCGAAAGAGGTGTGACGGGTTGATTTTGATCTTTAATTGATCTTTGTTTTATTAGTACTTACGGAAAGATTGTTCATTTATTATATGTAAGGTTGAATATTTTTTATTTAAGTAATTATTATGGTTAAAATACAAAATGATAACCCTAAATTAATTTTGAAATAAAAATTTTTAAGGTGACGGTTTTTTACAAAGGTTTTTAGTCACATTACATGATAGTCTCAACAGACTTTATGGACCCAAATTTCGGGTCGTGGTCGTGAATGACACACCCCATAACGTCTGTTGAAAGAATTTTATTCTAAGTTCAAAGGTGTCGATGTTTTATACCCATTGTCATCATAAATAGAATGTGTCGACAAGATTTGTGATAGGGTTGTCTTCATATATTAGGTTAAAAAGGTTGAAAAAGAATTCTACATCCGACTTACATATTGTTTTTATTTTAATACAAGTTATTTTTGTTAATATACTGTCTGATTTTTCGGTACAAGGTTCATAATGTATCGAAAGAAGGTAAAGTTCGTGTTTTATATCTTTTGACTCTATTACATACTTAAATCACTCCCCCCTGGTCCATACGATTGTCTTACGATAGAAAAATTATGGAGGATCAGAAAGGAGTTTCTGAAGTAAGAGAATTGACTTAAGAATTCATCCTTAATTTACCGTCTCAGACCTCCAAACTAAGAGATAGTTTAACGACCTTATATATAAAAGGTCCGTCCTAGTATATTAAAGTGAGTTCGTCCATAGAACGACCGTAAAAGAAAAAAAAAGTTGTCATAATTTAAAATTTGTAAATAAATACAAATGACGTGACCCAGAAGTGACGACACGTGTCCGAAACAGATCAACACCACTCGTACCCGAAGAGTAACGTCACCGAAAAGAACAACGTCTCGTGTCGAGATCCACGAGTCCGAAGTCATCAACGTCGTACGTTGATGAGCCCGAGTCACCAACGTCAATTGCCCGAATCAACGAGGTGTCGTACACTTTAAAAGGGTCTGGTCCCTGACTTGGACACAGAGGACGTGACCGTACATCTAAGAATTGGTGATCTGGTGGACTTCAGAGTCGTAGAAGACTTTTAAATCCTTTAATTGGACAGAAGTGATGAACTATCGATGGGGTGATTGCATACTCCTATTTCGGTTGTCTCATTGGTGTTCGTCTAAGTATTAAAAACAATCTTTTGAATTTCATTTATTAGACGACCATAGATCATGGAGTATAACTCGGTACTAGTCGACATAGATCAAGATTTTGTAAAGATAGTGAAGTCTCATTTTCGGGAATAGGTAATTCGTCAAAAAGAGGTAAGAAGAGAAGGGTTAGGGGACCGTTGGTGGTCAGACAAGCTTTGTCTAAAGAGAAGACCTATAAAGTACATTTACCTTAGTACGTTATATACTGGGAGACACAGACCGAAGAAAGTACTACAAAACTTTCAAGTAATGAAGTAAAGAAAAATATTGACTCATTATAATGTGACCTACAAATAGGTAAGTGTGTGACTCTCTGTAAAACCGATAAAGGTGGAAAACCGATAATGCTTATTACGACGATGATTGTACAAACACGTACATGTATAATCTTATAAACAAAAATTAAGAAAACGTATATATGGCTCTTTACTTTAATGTCCGAATATACCGTTACAAATGGCAAACTCCTTATCGGTTTGACAAAAGGTGTCACGACTTAGTAAAACATAAGGGTGATCGTGACATCTCAAGGTTAAAGAGATATAAGAAAGGTTAGATAAATGGTGAAAAAACTAATACAGGTAGGATTACCCACGCTCCACCATAGAGTGACACCAAACTAAATGTTAAGGGATTACTGATTATTAGAACTCGTACAAAAGTACACAAAGAACCAGTAAACATAATATAGAAGAAACCTCTTTACAGATGAGTCCAGGAAACGGGTAAAAATTAACACAACAGAAAAACAACGACTCAATATTCTATATATAAGATCTATGGTCTGTGAATAGTCTATAGTAAACATTTATAAAAGGGGGTCTTAGGATTTCAAAATATAATCAAGAGTTGAAAAAAAGTTTTCACTTTTGGGGGAAAAGGTTTAAATAGAAACAAACGGAACGAACATAAAAATATGTCTTAGGGTTAGGTTATACATTGTCTATTTTTACCTCGACAAGGTTGACGGTCACCTCCTTAGTCTTTGGGACTGGTGAACCGTAGAGAGAAACCGTCTATTAGGGTCTTGTGTACGTGTTTCGTTTACTTTGTGTTTGTTTATATACAAAGGATATCGTGACTTAGTAAGACGTGTTTGAAGTAGGTAGGTTTTGTGTCACCTTGTGTCAAATTTTCTGTGACAGGATGTGGCATTCAAGAAACCAGTAAGACAATTGTATGAGCTCTGGTCCTTCTATATACGTGCTCCTTCCTGATCATTACAGGTGAACGGGGTTTAGATATACTCTAGATGAATGATTGTCACGTATTCATGAAATTTATATGGGTGGAGAGACGGTAAATTTTAATTTTAGATTTTATTCTAGGATTTAGTTTATAGTTGACGGTGTTGTCGTCTCAAACTTCAATAAATAAATCACTCTTAGGTGACTTAGTAAGATTTATAGTAAATTTCCTTTTGTTACTTCCTAGTTACTGTTAAAATCTTTCGTGTAATAAATGGCCTCATTCATATAAACATGACTCGATAGTAGGGTTACAAACAGGGTAGTGTATAGGTTGTTGTGACTAAATGACCCTCTGCTGTTCATCCTGACCGACGGTACCTACTGATATCTTTTCTTTCCATAGGTCAGATGTTTCAGAACCAGTGTTGTGTTTATTTTTAGTTGATTCGATTAACCAGACGACGATTCAACGAAGTCAGCCCAGGTTGAGACACGCTGGGGTATCTGCCGTCGGTTGGTCCGAGGGGGCAGGGTCCCTAAGAGGTCCGTTCTTATGACCTGACCCAACGGTAAAGGAAGAGGTCACGTACTTTCTCTTTTCACTTTCACTTCCGTGAGTCAACACAGGTTGAGAATCGCTGGGGTACCTGACGTCGGATGGTCCGAGGAGGCAGGTACCTAAAAGGTCCGTTCTCATGACCTCACCCCACGGTAGCGGAAGAGGTTTCGATTGGGCAGATGTACATATGTTTTTATTAGGAAAATTATTTTTTACTTCTGAATTTTTTGAGTATATACGAATTTTATTTTGTTTACGTTTTCAGGTTTAATTTAATTTAAAGATCTTAAAGTTCACACAAGATAATCATTGACATACCGTAGATATTTTACGTTTTTTCGAAAAGTTCATATAAACCTGTCAAATAACACTCTCCTGATAAAATGAATATGTTAAGATATAATGTTGGATTAAGATCCAGACTTTTATAAAGTTTTTGTATCAATTTTATCATAAAGGAATCATTGTTAAAACACTTTTACAAAAATGGAGAAGAAGGAGTCAAAGTATCCACAATTCAAGTACAAAGACTGTCATTCCTGGGAGAAAGGTTCGAAGTCATAGTGGTGTCAGTGTCTTTGGAGGTGGAGGACTACAACAGTAGAACTTTTCTTTAACATTTCATAGAACAGTTATTCATAAATGACTCCTGATAGTCGAATATTTATCCTTATAGTTCACGATTCCTTTATTGTAACGATTTTACAAATTAAAGAAACCTCCTATTTTAGTTTTACAGTTTAGAAAGTTACAAAATTTTGAATAAAATTTATTCGGATATCCGATCAAATTCACTATAGTTTTATTCTATTCTATGAAATGACAAATCATTCGTTGTAGATAAAAAATAAATAAAAATTAACTTCTTATTAGCGAAATGTCATAACGTGACCAAAGATGGTTTGTTCCGATGTAGATAAAATTTCTCCATTTTATACAGGTGAACGTACTCAAAGATTAGTCATTTTTAGTGTTTCCAAAAGAACGATCCAAAACCGATTTGACTATATGACGACCATAAACACGATGGTCGGATATTGTATGATATTGTCTAAGTTCTCAATGTTTTTAAGGATATTGACGATAGAAGATGTTTTCAGAGATTCTCGTGACGTACACATAGTCTCTTCACTGGTTACTTTTGATATCTTTAGTAAATAAAAAAGAAAAGATTTTGAGAGATTTATCGTAAGAAACTTTTCCTTCTTTTGAAACCTTTATGGTGGACCGGTGTTTTGGAAAATGGTGAACATCCTCAGTTCTTAATAAGGACGAAGGAATTTTATGTCGTTACTAAGTTCCTTAGACCGTTCTATTTTGAAAAATAAATTATTAATCCTCTAACCTTTAAGACGAAGACTTTTGTACGACACTCAAATACGTACACATATCCACGTTTAAAATCTTTCTCGGAAAGTATAAAATGAGTTCCTTTCATACATACACAATGTATAGTGTTTCATTAATTACATTTGAGTGTTTACTGCCAATAAGAATTCCCGACGTTTCTATGGTTCTTTGTACTCGTCCGTCCGTATATCTTTTACTATTGAAGTGGGATATCGAGAATACGTACAAGACCAATGGTTTCTATCCATCTTGTTGGATTTCCTTTGATCCTAAGAGAACGACTAAATACTTTTATTTTTCTTATATGTTTTTGTACTTAAATTAAAACGTCGACAAAATCAACTAATAATAGTTATGAACCATCTCATTTATTTTTGTTTGTCCTCTGTTTCAGGACTTAATTATTTTACTTAACTTAATTATTTTACTGACGTTATAAAGAAGAGATAGTAAAATGAACTCTAATCACTCTTTAAGGTCGATAATTGTCGAGGGATTTAAAAACTTACAAGTATCGAGACCGAAGTTAAAGGTCATCTTCTTGATCCTGTCCGAATCGTTAATTAGACGGATACATAAGAGACCGGGACTAAATTTTCGTTTGTGTGAACTAAAAACCTTTTCATGACAAACATAATATCGTGATTTTGTTTGTTTTGGACCAATCGGAATACAAGACCTCAACCGAGAGAAGATGTGACATATTGTCGTCCACGGAGAAATTGTAATTCTTTGTTATAAGACATCTTCAAGTGGTTGTTTTATAAAGAATTTCCATATTAGGACAGTGAAAAGGAGTAAAACGAGTCAGTAAGAGGGAAGTCTCAGAGGGAAAGTGTAAAATTGAGAGTGGAAATAAGAGATTAAAAACTATTGGACGAAATATTTGGATCTTAACCTTTCTATTATTTGTAATTTTTATTTGTCGTTTCGTTTGATCGACTTTTGGTTATGACCTTGTAGCCAGAACGGAAAGAATTGGGTACACAAGGTACTTTAGACCTAAGTATTAAACAGAGATGTGACGGTAGTGTACAAACTGCCATGAATTTGTTGTGTAAAGAATTGGTGAGAGGGGTCAAAGTCACAATTTAGAACCTTAAAATTTTTCCTTCTTTTACATAACTCATATTTAAAGTTATGATCCACACCAATAGTAAACCTATAATGATTGGGATATAGCCACCAGAGACACTTATGAAGGGTTTTTCGTGAGGTACGTATTTTGTGTTCAACCTAGTTGACGTGTCAGAGACATTTCAATTTCTTTTTTTTTTAGTCTTACATATTTTATTGACACATAAAATGTTACATCATAAAGCTTGATCTTAGATAGAATCTTCTCGGTCTTATCACTTTTCGGACGACATTCTTCTTTTTTCAATGACGAGGACTTCTCGACAGTCTAGAGACTAGTTATTTCAGACGAATTCTTTGACAAAGAGTATGACCTACATGTAATCCCCCAGAATCTCCCGTGTGTAATGGTCTTACCGTTAGAAGGGATTTCTAAACCCCTTTAGTATAAAATATAATTTTGTGTGTCTACATATACCTTAGTTAAAATGTATAATATGTAAGAATTCTATATAGGACTCTAAGGTTCATTGAAATAGGTTTGTCTATTAAGTCTGGTTCCCAGTAGCTTCACCTAAGATACATGTGAGGGGTTTCCGTTCTACGCTCTTCTGTTGTAATTTGTATCTAGATAAATTTAAAAGTGATTAAATTTTCCGTTGGTGTATGATTCGTAAGTTATATCCCCGACTGTACCCAGAGATGTGAACATATAGACTACCAGCGTGTTGTAAATACCAAGTATTCTGTAGGACTACCCTCTCGTTCTAAGGTGTTCCACGTACCCAACTGTCACCATCGGAGTCAGTGAAGTAAACGAAAATAGTGTGACAGTCAATCTATATGAATGTATAGTATGAAATTTATTCTCTTAGAGATACTAAGATACTTTACTCAGCCCTCAGTACTTTTAGAAATGTAAAGGGGAATAGGACAAAGACATAGGAGTATCCGTTGGTGGGACGACGACGACGATTCAGTGAAGTCAGCACAGACTGAGACACGCTGGGGTATCTGCCGTCAGGTGGTCCGAGGGGGCAGGGACCCTAAGAGGTCCGTTCTTGTGACCTCACTCAACGGTAAAGGAAGAGGTTCCGTACTTTCACTTTTCACTTTCACTTCAGCGAGTTAGCACAGGCTGAGAAGCGCTGAGGTACCTGACGTCGGATGGTCCGAGGAGACAGATACACTAAAAGGTCCGTTCTCATGACCTCGTCCCACGGTAACGGAAGAGGCTCCGTTGGTGGGATGATAGGAATAATAACAGAGGAAATAAACATATACAATCATCGAGTCAACACAGGTTGAGAAACGCTGAGGTACCTGACCATCGAGCGGTCCGAGGAGACAGGTACCTTAAGAGGTCCGATCGGTAAGGGAAGAGGTCCCCTAGAAGGACTGAGACTCTGACTTGGGCCCAGAGGATGTAACGTCCGTCTAAGAAATGGATGACTAAGTGGTCTCTTCGGGAAATAAACATATACAAGAACGTTTTACAAAAACTCATGTACATAAAAAAATTAAGAAAAATTTTATCAACAAAATGTCATAAAATAATCAAAGTCCATATGTCGTTTCACTAAGTCTATGTGTATATGTAAGGTCTGAGAAAAGGTAATATCCAATAATTTTCTGTGACTTATATCAAAGGACACGATATGTCATTTATGAACAAATGATTCACGTACATAAAAACTACACACGTTTAGAATGACAATACATAGTAAGACAGAGTAAGACAAGAAAGGAAAAAGTCAAGACGTTGTGTTAGGTAAGTAAGGCATACACATGTAAACTACACGACGAAGATTAACGATATATTATACAGTACCTCACAAGATTTCGTAAAAAAGAGAGATGACAGGGACACGGCCTATGGACCTAATGGAGGTTACGGAAAGATGGTGTTTATTACGACGTTACTTGTAGGGACATTTACAAGAGATTTCTGGACCAACTCTAAAAGAAACCATTTAGTTGAGATCTCGTCTTGACGACCCAGTATATGTATATATTTCAAAAATAAGCCTCACGGTACGATGACATCTCACCAACGTACAAAGGGTCGTCACACATTCCCCAAAATAACGGGACGTAGAAGTGATCGTAATCAAAAAGAGACCAAACGAATATACATGTTCGGATTGTCCCCGAAGGGACTACCGAGTCACCATTTCCTAGGTGGTCGGTTACGTCCTTTGTGTCCAAGTTAGGGACCCAACCCTTCTAGGGGACCTCTTCCTTTACCATTGGATGAGGTCATAAGAACGGACCCTTTAGGGTACCTGTCTTCTTGAACCACCCAATGTCAAGTACCCCCAGTGTTTTCTCACCCTGTGTTGAATCGTTGATATGTTGTTGGTCACATTGTATATACTTTACCATTCATTCACAATCAGTGAGTCAGTATGGGCTGAGAAACGCTGGGGTACCTGATGTCGGGTGTTCCGAGGAGACAGGCACTCTAAAAAGTCCGTTCTTATGACCTCACCCAACGGTACGGGAGGAGGTCCCCTAGAAGGGTTGGGTCCCTAGCTTGGGTCCAGAGGCCGTGACGTCCGTCTAAGAAATGACTGACTCGATGTTCCCTTCAGGATACTTTACTATGAAATGATAAAATTAAACATAAAAAGATTATGTAAACTCGTTGAGAAGTATATGAATGACGAAACTCCTAAAGGAAAAGATATTTGACGGACCAATGTAGGATACGGGTAAAAGGACGACCCCAACGAAGTAGAAGAAATAAACGTCCTCAAGGGACATATTAAATCAGATCACTTGTAATTAGTCAACCGGTAAATGTGTAACATTTATAACAGAGGGTACACAGTGCATACATAATCAAAACGGGTACCCCAGGAAACACTTTGTCTTGAGGGGTAAAACTACGTTAATTTAAATGTGTGTTTAACCAAACACGAAACTCTAAAAATCTTCAAGAAAAGGGTTAGGATCCAGTGTTTTTATATCCGAAAATATCTTTTATTAAAAGAAGGTACTTTAGAAAACCATAAAAGGTGTAAATCCACGAAGTAGGTAGACCTTAGATGAAAACGTATATTATCTCTTGTCTCTATTGAAAATAAAGAAGTATCTATTACTCGACGAAAGAAACAGACTTTGGTAGATCATTTGTTAGATTAAAAATGGATAACTAACACCACAGTGGAAATTTGTATAATTCAAGGTTATGAATCCAGATATACCTTGAATAATCTCTTGAATCCAAGAGATTATACAAACTCACTGGATAAACAAGAATATGATTTGGTGTGACATAATGATACCGAAAAACATCTTATAGAATTATTGACTATCCTATTTGAGAGAAAATAAGAGGAAAAATTTTCCGACTTAGTGCATTCAAATATCTCAAGGAGTTTTTATGAGTCGATTTTAAAACTGTACCTAATGGACCTTAAATAACTATTTTAAGTCCTCATTATCGTAGGAAAATTCTCATTTAATAGATCCATGAAAGATCCAAAACAACAAAATTACTGTGTGTAAATTTAAAAAAAAAGTAAAAGATCAATCAATTCCTATTACTTTTCTTTGTAATAGCTAAAAATTATGGGAACTATTTGAATTCGTTAAAATTATCAAACGACTAAGAAAAAAGGGGGATTCATTTACTCATATATCAGACATGTGTTACTGTTAAATTAAAAAAAGGAATGTTATAAATATAGAAAATGAAAAGAAGGGAAGATGACAACTGTTCCTGAAACTCATTTTACAATTTGTCGTCGTCATTATCATCCGTAGAAACAGAACCGAAATCTATAATTTGTGTAGATTTCCAAGAAATAATGTAAGTGACAGTCGAATGAACCTTTCACTATTTGAATCACTATGGTGAGTAATTCATAATACAAGTGACATCCAAAACATTCTTTCACGAAAAGATTTTTCTCGGTTCGTTAATAGAACGGAAAGGATATATTTGACACGGAGTCCCATTAGTTTCCTAAATACTCCCTAACATAAAGAAGAAATATCTTCTGATCGACTATTTGTTTTTTGTCTACTATTTAAGCTTAACGTGGTAAAACGCTGGTGGATTGTGTTATTTCTAAGTCCGTCGTTCGGTAGTGACTGACGATTTTGTAATCCGTTTTTTCGACCATCTCCCTTAAGGGACCGTCAGACCAGCCATTCTAAAGTGTGAAAGTTACGTCTCTCGTACTCAAGTTAGGGACCAACCCCTTCTAGGGTGTTCGGCGTATTATACCGTCTTATTTCTTTATTTACTTTCCGACTACCTCTGGAAATGTTACCAACGTAGACGGTCCATGGATTTGGATGACCAGTTAGAATTTTCGTCACGGAGGACTATACTCCTTTATTCTTCAATACGGAGACTGAAAAGGACCCCACCGTGTCACCTATTCTTAGATGGTCGGTTCCGTCCCCTGTGTCCAAACTAGGGACCAACCCCAATTAAGGTGTGCGGTGTCTCGTTGATTCGGGTATACAGTGTTGATGACTTGGGCGCGGGACCTCGGGTGCGCGACGTTGATCAGTCGAACACACGACGTTGATGTCTTCGGGAAAGCGAGATCTCGGGTACGGGAGGTTGTTCTCTTCGGTGGCGTTACTCTTCGGACGCGTTGTGTTACTCCTCATCGGAGAGGAGTGGCGTTGATCTCTTTTAGGTGAGTGTCATTGTTTCTAGGTCGTGTCGGTTTTTATTTATTATTTACTCATTCGTCCACAGACTACCCGTCCAGTCAATTCTATATTCTTCAAATAATTTTCTTCAATACGTAGTTACTAATATTTCAATAATAGGTGGGGGAAGGGATTATTATCTTCAATTGGTTCGGATTGATGGACAAACCTTCTTTCTGGTCCTTTTTTCTTTTTACAATTCGTTATAGTACGCCGGTGATAGTCGGTTTGGATCTTACACCTTTTAAGGTGTCCTGTTTACTGGACCAAAGAATCATTGTATTTGTCTTTTTACTTTTTTTCATTTCCTCGATAGTGTCAAATTTTCTTTTTTACTAATTGTCGGTTTACGTTACACACTTGAGACTTCGGTGTAAATACTTAGTTAATTCCATTCAAGTTGGGACGATGTGTCATCTATTATAATTCCTTAATCACAATTAATAAAATTCTGTAATTACCAATATCTCTTTTTTCCGTGTATCACTCACAACTAAAAAAATTTTTCATACGATAGACCTGACAAGAAGTTTTATTAGACCGTCCCGTCCTTTTTCACATATTCGGACATGCACACGTGTCTACTTTCTCAACGGTATATGACTATTAATGACTTCGAGTGGTTACTCATGAGAGTCCATATAATCTGGTGAGTGAGATGGAAAGACGAACTTTTACAGGCATTGTTTTTTGAGTTCTCTTTAGATTATATGTTTATGAGTTACATTCAAGGGAATATATAAGAAACAAACGATTCTTAATTTAGTGTTTGTTATTTACTTTAAATATTTTGTGAAAAGACTAAGTTTAGTCATTTTGTAAAAAGAAAAGAGTTGATAATTTCACCACTTAATGTAATTATTAATAAAATTTCTACTTGATAGAAACCTAAGGACTTGATTTAAGACAAACTAGTACTACGTAGTGAGAAAATCATATAAGAACCTAAGTCTATAAATTATAAAATAAATCCTAAGAAAGTAGATATACTTACTTCCTTTACCGAAATATTGTAGAGGAACTTAAATAGTCCCGAACTTTAGTTCGACTATTCATCGGAGTGTTTCTCCATCAAAAATGATGAAAGGGTAAAAGACATCATTGAACGAATTCTTTCCTTAATTGACAAGGAAGTTTTAAACTATCTTAAGTGGGCATATCAGTAGGTCCATACCCTAAAATCCCTCCCTTCTAGAAACTAATGGGAAGGTACAAAATATGATAAAGTGTATTATATAAGTTCAACGGATAGTGATAAGATGTTTAAATAGGTAAAGTAGATGTAAAAGTCAAAGACACCCCAAAAAAAACGTAAATGAACAAGTATTAAGAACGTAAAGTCTCCGACAGTGTGAAAGAACCAAGTACCGTAGAAATCACAGAGTTATCAAAGGAAGTCCCGTGGTAATATGGTTTACTTTGTGGATTGTTAAGACAAATAGTTTGTGAATCTGAGTTTCTTAAATCGTGGACAACCTGTGACGTGTTAAAGAGTTTAAAATCTTAGTTTGACCTATGACGGTGGGAGTAAAGAATAAAGTGTCCATAGACGAAAAATTTTTAGTCGTTGTCTCTTCTGAGTCGAAACGTTCTTTACTGTGGTGGTTTTCCTTACGTCACTCACATAGTTAGAAGTAAGACTTAAAATATATACAAGTAGAAGAAAAAAGGAATGAACCAGAAGAGTGTTTTGACGGAATTATTAAGGTTTCTCTTTCATAGGGTTGAAAAATGAACACAAAGCAAAAGACTAGAAAAATAAAGGAAAGAAAGAGAAGAAAATTCACACGAGTTAACAAGATTGAAGAACTTGAGGCACAACTGGAAGAAAAAGATAGAAACTTTATTAAAATAAATATCTTGTCAACGTTTTTATCATCTCAAGGAAATGTGGGAATGAAAAGGAATTTTCGAAAGGAATTACAATTGGTTTCATGTTCCTTTAATTATAACCATATAATAATAATTAATGTGTGAATTAAATTTCTAGTAGTCAAAAGGATGATTCCAGGAAATGAAGAGAAGATCCAAGGTATGTCCTGGACAGTTGGAAAACCTCTAACTCCACTAATTCCTTTTTTACTGTAGATTACATTACACCCTCAGACACAACCTAGGAATTATCTTTTTCTTGTTGACTCGTGTGGATTTCCTTCTTCTTCTTTCCTTTATTTTTCTTTCCCTATTCTTTACTCCCACCGTCATAGGTCATACTAAGATTAATCTTCTCGTCCCTATGTTCCTTTTGACGATGAAATCGAAAGAAGACGTAGTGTGAAATACGGACCATATAAAAAGAGGTGACAAATATAAAGCTAAAAATCACTGAAAGACAAAATGAAACGGAGACTATCCATTGTAAAACCTCAAAATTTTTGGACTCTTGGTGACAGAAATATAAAACAACAACAAGTCAGGGATTCAACATAGACTGAGAAACGTTGGAGTACCTGACATCGTGAGGTCCTAGGAAACAGAAGGTGATAGAAGACCTCAAACGAGTCTAAGTACAAGTGACTTAGACACTACGGTAGGTTGGTACAGTAGGAGACAGTAAGGGAAGAGGACGGGAGTTAGAAAGGGGTTTAGTCTCAGAAAGGGTTACTCAACTGAACATCGTAGACGACCGGTTTCATGACCTCGAAGTCGAAGTCGTAGTCAAGAAGGTTACCTATAAGTCCCAACGAAAGGAAATCCTAGCTGACCAAACTAGAGGTACATCAGGTTTCCTAAGCGCTCAGAAGAGGTCGTGGTGTTAAGTTTTTGTAGTCAAGAAGTCACGAGTCGGAAGAAATACCAGGTTGAGAGTGTAGGTATACACTGTTGATGACCTTTTTGATATCGAGACTGATATGCCGGAAACAGTTGTTTCTCTACAGAGACGAAAAATTGTGAGACAGATCCAAACAGTATCGAAAGGAATTAGTCTCGGATTGGACGACCCCAAAATAGTTTGACTGACCTTTTTCCCTTTATGGGTTGAGATCGGACGAGATCGGTAGGACAGGGTTGATTTAATCCCTATGCCCCCTGTAGCTCTTTGTGTACACTCCAAGTGTCGGGTCTCTATGTCCGAGTGATTTTCTGACTCTGGATTAGTGTTCTGATGTCTTACGAAGAGGGAGGGACTGGGTAGTGGTACAATAAAACAACAAAAACAATATGTAAAAGATCGTCTACAAAAACGAAAATTTTTACAATAACTTTATACCAATTAAATGTCATAACACAATTAAAGACAACATGTCGTTTCATTGAGTCAATATCTGAGAAAAAATATAAGAAAAGGTAATACCGAATAGTGTCCTATGACTTATATCAAGGGACACGATATTACGTCCTGGAACGACAAATAGACAGTACATACATTGTCAAACATGGACGATTAGGGTTTGAGGGTCGTCAAGGGAGGGGGTGTGGGAAGAGGGAACCGTTGGCGTTCAGACAAGAGATACAGACATGGCAGTGTAATACTTTCCGGATTAACGTTCTCAGGGGAAGTGGGTCATATGACATACGGATCACTGGTTCTTGTTTAAATTCTGTATGATTTTCCAGTTTTTTTATGTCAAACTTCTCTGTCTCGGTCCTAGTTTTAGTCTGAGTCTATAACCTTAATGCTCCATGTCTTAATTTTGTTAATACTAATTGTACGATTCTCGAGATTACATATATCATCTGTCGCAAATCCTTGTCTACCTGTTATATTTGTCTCTACCTTTAGGATTCTTTCTTGGTTTTTCTTTACGGTCTCTAGTTTCTGTGGCTTTGCCTTTACTTCTTACTACCTAAATAATCGTCTGACCTCTACCGACTACATTCTTATAGACTCGAACTCCCATAGAGTTATCTTTCGTGATTCTGACTTTTCGTTTCTCTTTTTACTGACCTTCCTTTCGTCTTGTCTTATAGATACTCGACACACTGTTGATGTTTTCCAGATTGTGTATACATTACCTTTATGTTCTTTCTCTCCTTTCTCTCTTTCCTAGTCTTGTAACGTTTGTTATACGTCCTGAAGGGACCACCATGTCATTTATTCTTAGGCGGACGGTTACGTCCCCTGTACCCAAGTCAGGGTCCAGACCCTTCTAAGGTGTGCGGGGTCTCGTTGATTCGGACATGTGGTGTTGATGACTCGGACGTACGAGGTCCCGATACTCGGTGTTGATGACTCGGGCACCCGACGTTCATGACTTCGGACATACGGACCTCGGACACGAGGCGTTGTTCTCTTCGGTGGTGTTACTCTTCGGACACGTGACGTCGTTTCTCATCAGGGACGAGGAGTGTTGATTTCTTCTCGGGTGTCTGTCGTTGTTTCTAGGTCACGTTGTTTTTTTTTTTTTTTTTCTTATATTTATTTATTCGTTTCTCTTTTGTAAATGACTCTTTTAAAGGAATTTACTGACAGTCTGTGGTTTGGTGTCTGGGTTCTTCAAGTTTCTTGTAGTTCACCCTATTTATGGTTTTTTGAAACATAGGTCCGTATAGTAAANCGTGACGTCGTTTCTCATCAGGGACGAGGAGTGTTGATTTCTTCTCGGGTGTCTGTCGTTGTTTCTAGGTCACGTTGGTTTTTTTTTTTTTTTTTCTTATATTTATTTATTCGTTTCTCTTTTGTAAATGACTCTTTTAAAGGAATTTACTGACAGTCTGTGGTTTGGTGTCTAGGTTCTTCAAGTTTCTTGTAGTTCACCCTATTTATGGTTTTTTGAAACATGGGTCCGTATAGTAAAAGTTTTATGTCCTTCAGTTTCTTTGTTCTCTTTTTTTTAGAATGGACATCGTCTTGTTTCCATTCTTAGTATAGACTGAAGAATCTTTGGTACTTTTGTTGTCTTTTCATCTCACTTTATAGACTTCACAACTCTCTTTTCTACGGATGGTTGGATCTTAAGACAGGGACGTTTCAATAGGAGGTTTTGACTTTCACTTTCTTTTTGAAATAGTCCGTTTCTCCTGAGAATGTTCTCAATTGTTTACTATTTCCCCAGTGATATAGTCCTTCATTGTCGTTAATATTTATAGATACATACACCAATTATTTTCTCGAAAATCTGTTTACTTTATATTTGACTATCTTGATTTCATTTATTTACTATTAGTATATGCCTCTAAAAGTATGGGGAAAGAGTCATTGACTTTCTTGATCAGTATTTTTAGTCATTCATATCTTCTTGACTTACCGTGTTAGTTGGTGAAACAAGATTAGCTGTCAGTATCTAATAATATAGGTCATTGACGTTTTATGTAGAAAAGTCCACGTATGCCTTACATGTTCTGACACAACGATTCAGTATTTTGTTTGGAGTTATTTAAGTTTCTGACGTTGGAATGTCTTGAAATTGACACAATGTTTGGTCAGTGTTGTACTATGGGACCTTTCGGAGTTTATATACTTTTAATTTATCGTGTGAAGATTTCTTATTTTATACTCGTGTAATCCAGTTTTTATTCATCTTTCTTCTCATCTTTGGTTTATGTGTTTTGACTATTTTTTCTTTTGATTATTTCGGGTTTTGACTAAGAAATTTGTCAAATTACTTAGAAAAGTTTCTCTTTTATTTTTAATAATTAAAATGTTTTCTTCTCTGGAGTGTTATCTACGGTATCTATAGATACTGTATCTATGAGTTACTGTACTCTTGATTTACGGTTATTTAAACCGTACTATGTTACTTTGCATAAAGAGTTTTTCGTGTTACATGGTTTGTGCTGTGTTCTACTTTATTTCAAGATTTATTGATTACTTCATAGTTTCTTTAAATTGAACAATAGTTTTGGAAGGAGACTTCTTTTGTGATCCGAAACTACTAAAGAAAAAGACCTTTTAAGATAGTTTGTGACTTCCTTCCCACTCTACCCCTCCTTTTACCCTCCCTTCAAGTTTTCCCTCCCCTATATACCGACTAAGTCCAACTCCAAACTGTATTTTTGTTGTTTTAAAATATTTCGTTAATAGGAAGTTATTTTTTTAATTTGAAAAGTTTTGACTTTTTTTTTTGGTGACTTCTTGAGTATGGTTAAAATATGTTTGAGGAGTTTCTATGTCTTTTTTTCCTTATAAAGAGTTGATTAAAGTGTTCCGATCGTATTGAGACAATGGTTTTGGTCTATTTCTGTAATGTTCTTTCACTGTCTACAATATAAAGTACCTAATGTCTGTGTTTTTGGGAATTATTTTGTGATCGTTTAACTTAGGTCGTTATATATTTCCAATATTATGCACTACTAGTTCATCTCAAATAGAGTCATTATTTTTGGTAAACCCTTTTTTTTAGTCACGTTGATAAATATCTTATTTTTTCCTTTTAATATTATTAGAATTTTCTATCTTTTTTTCGTGACCTATTGTAAGTCAGTAAATAATATTATTATTATTTTGAGTCGTTTGATCCTTGTCTTCCCTTACAGGAATTACTCTATTTCCCACATATACTCTTTTGATATTGTTGTATGAAATACCATTTTCTGACTTACGGAAGGTAGGTTCCGTTCATACAGGAGAAAGTGGTCACATCATTCCGTGTTTTTTTATGTTCCGTCTTTCAAACTCTCCCTTGTTTGTGTTGACAGGGGTAAGTCGCTCCTGTGTTAATACGTTTTTAGGATTTCTTGGTTTTGGTCTTCTTTTGTTTTTGATGATCTTGATGTTTACTCAAATTGCTCGAGTGTCTATGTTCACACCATAGTCTTTGGTTGAGATAAAGAAATGTCAGTGTTTTCTTTTGACTTTAATATTGATTCTTTTTTTATGGTAGTATTTTATGAATCCTTATTTATACATTGTTTTCCATACATGTTGAAAATGTATTTTTGATATTCTGTCAATTTTCTCTAATTTCTTCTGGAATTATTTACCTCTCTATCTTCTACAAGTACCTGACCTTTTGAGTCATAACAATTTTACAGTTAAGAGGGGTTTGACCAGATATCTCGGTTACGTCAGGATTAGAATTAAAGTCGTCAGAAAGAATTTTTATTTGTGACTGTTCGATTAAGATTTTAAATATTTTACGTTTCCTAGACTTTATCTCTTTTCTTTGAAATTTCTTCGTTTTTACCTTAGCTGTACTTCAAATGATGTTTCAATGCCATTAGTTCAATTACACCAATGACCGTAATCTTATCGACATAGTCACTTACCTTAACTACTCATAAGACTTTATCTGGGTGTGAGTATACCAGTTCTCCAGAAGCCATTCCGTGGTTTCGTTAAATGACACTTTTCATTTTTTTACCACGGTTTTGTTGACCTAGGGGTGTTCATTATTCTTTGGGAATATGGAGTTTGAAATAATTTTTTTTTTCAAAACTCTGTCTAGCGTCTGGGTCTATATTTTGGATTTTGAAGTTTCAAATATCCTCTTTTGACTCTCCTATAAAAACAGTGGAACCTTTTCCGTTCTTTAAAGAAATTGTGTTCTTTATTAGGAGTATTTTAAATTTTCGACCTTTCAATTTGGTAATGTAAATTTTGAAGACGGTAGTATTCTATGGTATGTCCGTTCAGTGTCTGAACCTCCTCTGTGAGTATTTTAGACAGAGTGTTTCCCGAACATAGGTCTTATGTATTTGTTGAGGTTTTGAGTTATTATTTTTCTATTACTTCGGTTATTTTTTTTTCTGAACTTTTTGAAGTAATCAAGTTACCCGTTACTTGTGTACATTTTAACGTGGTTGTAGTAATCAGTAGTTTCTTTTAATTTTGGTATAACTCTATAGTGATATATCTTCTCGATTTCAAATTTTCTGACTGTTTAGTTTACAACCACTCTTATACCTCGTTCACCTTGTGATAACCGTCCTTTTTTTTAAAAAAAATCCTTTTCAAAACCGTCAAAGAATAATTCAAGTTTGAATGGACAGGAAGCTACGTCGTTAAGATGAGGACCCCATCTTAGGTGATTGTTAATTTACACACACAAACACACACACGTGCGCACGCACGCACACGTACACGTACGTTAACGAGTCAGTACAGTCTGAGAAACACTGGGGTACCTGACATCGGGTGGTCCGAGGAGACAGGTACCCTAAAGGGTCCGTTCTTATGACCTCACCCGACGGTAAAGGAGGAAGTCCCCTAGAAGGGTCGGGTCTCTAGGTACAGAGGACGTAGAGAACGTGACGTCCGTCTGAGAATGGTGACTCGGTGGTCCCTTCGGGCATTAATTTGTATACAGGTGTGTTTCTGAACGAACGTTTATCAGTACCGGTCGTTGATTGATTACCTAGTCGATGCTCACAAGTGAGATAGTCTTATTATTGACATATCTTTTCGAATAGAGTGACCACAGAAGGGACCACCGAGTCACCATTTCTTAGACGGACGTCACATCCTCTACGCCCAAGCTAGGGACCCAGCCTTTCTAGGGGACCTCTTCCTTTACCGTTGGGTGAGGTCATAAGAACGGACCCTTTAGGGTTCCTGTCTTCTAGGACCCGTTGAACCCTTATTTGTTGGTTGTTAGTTAACACAGAATTATAAGGATTTCACACAGTATTTTTCGACTTCTAAAAATTATCATATTCTAAATAATAAACCAGAAAATAAAAATTTTTAACGAATCGATACGGTACGTTGTACGACCTAGAAGGGGTTTGTCCTGACTTGGATACGGGGAACGTCACCTTCGACTTAAGGTTGGTTACCTGGTGGTCCCTTAAAGAAATAACCATAAAATTTGTGTATCTAAATTTTATTATTACAAATTATGAACTTATACAACGTAAATTTTATTACAACCGTATTCGACTATACTAAATACTTTGTTTGATGGTAAAAGGAAAGGAAATTTATAAAATGTAAAGATGGTTTTTTATCTTACTTGACTAAATTTTTTCGGTATCTTCTGAATGCTATTGGAGTTTGACTTTGTTGAGTTTACAAGTAGTCATCTTGTTACCTAATACCCGTTAATGCCATGTAAGTATGTTACCTACTTATGTCGTTATGTCGTATGTTACCTACTTATGTCGTTATGTCCATCTTTGTTGAAGAGTATTAATGTCCTAAGATCTACTTAGTCTATATGTAATACGACTCATTTTCTTCGGTCCGCGTTTCCTCATACTAAAGTAAAATTACTTCAAGATCTTACCTGTTTTGATTAGATTCCACTTTTATAGTCTTATCACCAATGGATCCCGAACCTCAGGAATTGTTCCTTTAAAGGTCAGTCTGTCTTTACAAGAGACGAACTGTCCTACACTCAATATACTCCAATTGATAACAGTTTTTGCATGTTAATTCTAAACACGGAAAACTTTATGCATTTAAAAGGAGATTCTTTATTTCTTGAGTTTATCTCATAGTAATCCTTTTAAACCCACTATATTTAGGTTCAAAGGAATAGATTTTCCTAATAGGGTGTCATTGGATAAGTATGTAGATGATAAGGAATTGTTGACCTATTTTCCGTAGGTACATTTCAACCATAATACGGGGTACATACCGATACAAGTTAGAATGTGGTTTGACCACGTATTTTTTTTCAATTATTTTTACTGGTATGTATAGATTTGGTTCTTATGTTCTAAGTAAAATCTGTTGGTGTCTTTAAGTTGGATAGATCCTCGATAGTTGATGGGTGAAGGACAATGAAAGGGTCCAACCTCTCTCGTTTCATCTGTTCCCTTTAAGGTTATGTGACTTCTGGTCACTATCATGTGTCGTCACTTTAAGACAAAGATGATTATCCATAGATAGAACTTTTTGTGATTTTACGTATATTTTTCTCTACACATGTTTATCCATGTCTTACAAGGGAGGGCGTACCAAACGATGTCCTATTTTTTTTTTTTAGGATCTTTAAAAGGTAAAGAGTAAAGTAATTATCCCGTTTGTTTATTTAGTACCGGACCGGAATGAGAC
Organism: Capra ibex; assembly: GCA_006410555.1. NCBI lineage: Eukaryota > Metazoa > Chordata > Mammalia > Artiodactyla > Bovidae > Capra > Capra ibex. The sequence goes on from SJYO01000647.1 coordinate 28,504,920, forward strand.
CTTTATGTCGTCAATTTTCTTACTTCATCTAAATATATTTGACTGATTCTTTCTAGAGATTCTGTTTAACAAAGTACTTTTTTTCGGTGTAAATGTTTATGTGTGTCGTATTAAAGTGAGTACATAGTGTAGGTATTAATCCCCATTGGTTAAAAAAAATTTGATTGTGTCGTAACTAAAGCTAGAGACCTGGTGAGTACAAAAATTTTTGGCAGAATTTTATCTTGAGAGGATTTTTTTGTAGTTCACAAGTTTAAAAAATTTTTCGTTTTTTAACTTGTTTAAGAAGAATGACTTTTATTCACAAAGAAGGTATAATCTCAAGACATAAAGGTCTCTCTTTTCCTTACTTTGGTGGAGAAAGGGAGACGGATTCTATAAACAATGAGTACCGAGTTACTACTTAAAATTCTGACTCATAAGTCGAATTTTTTAGAATGTATATTTTTAAGGAATATCAAGGGATTCACAAAAAGACATGATATGGAGAAAAATAGGATTGTTGGAACGCTCCTTCCTTTTTATTGTGAGTCTGAGGTTTCTAGTGACTTTTGTGAAGATTACAAGTAGGTAAAAGTTTAGACGTAGACATGGTCTGTGTCCTTTTTATATGAAGGAACGGGACAAAACGTCAGTCTGTCTCCGGAAGATTGATCAAGATCCATTTCCCTACAGCCGTACCAGCAGTGAAAACTCGGTCTCGTTAAATAAACGACAAATTCTGGGAGGAGAAAGGAACGAGACCACTGGGAATTTTTGTATAAGTCGACTGGCTCTACGGTGTGCCATATTTCATTGTTGAATCTCGTCCCGGGGGTGAGTAGTGGGGGTGGTTAGACCAGTGTGTCAGACTCATTATTTACATAAAACCCATAAATTTCAGAGACTCTACCATTCAAACAACCAATAAAAATCGTATTGGAGTAGATAGTAATGACTGTCTGAGTTACAAGTTTTATAATTTGTTCGTTTTAACAAGTATTGTTTCTTAATATTTCATAATAGACCTTTGTACACGATTCTTATAAGGATTGACTACCGTCGTATTGAGGGTTGAGGTTTAAGACCGATAGACATTATAAGTTCGTTATTCGAAAATTTACAATTTATTCTTACAAAAATTAAATTGAAACGTTGTTTTTTGTTACCTTGATTGAATTACAATTTGAGTATTTGGTTTCATACTAAAGTATAAAATGATCATAAAATAAAAAGAATTACCAATACTCTACAGTTTTATATTCATGAATACTAGTTGTAGTGTGATTGTACTAACAGGGATTATTGTTAGTAGAGATAAATCTTTCTTTATTGTTTACGGTGCAAACTAAGGTAAAAAGAATTATCTCTTGATTCATACTTTTTCACTTTCAGTTTCATCGAGTCAACAACGTTGGGGTACCTGTCATCGGGCGGTCCGAGTAGACAGGTACCCCTAAGAGGTCCGTTCTTATGACTTCACCCATCGGAAGGGGAAGAGGTCCCCTAGAAGGGTTGGGTCTTAGTTTGGGTCCAGAGGACGGAACGCCCGCCTAAGAAATGACAAACTCGGTGGTCCCTTCGGGTCGATTCATATCTGTTTATATTTTTGATGGGATGACAGACTTTTGTATCGAAAGGACTGTTGTGTCACCGAAAGCGCTCTAGTAGACTCTAGATGTGCTAAAATCTTTACTACTTGTTCATTGTCTTTTTAATTGGATTAAAGGAAGTGTCTAAGTAAAATTTCTGAGGACTCATAGTAAAAAAGACCGATTTCTTTTAGAGGTTGGATGTCTGTATTCAGTGGAAAGAGGATTTCCCAGATCAAATCTTTGAGAGGGTCTTAAGGTTATTGGTATAAAGTAGAAAGGTTTATTGTCTGAGGTACAGTAGAACAGTTCCATGACCCAAAGTACATGATGAAATTCGTATTGTGTAAGTAGGAGTCTGGGGTCGTGCCGGTAAATGGTTCTCAAATAATACATGGTTTATAACGCCTTTCGTGATGTGTTTCCTGGAGTAAATGAAAGAATTGTTGACACACTATTTCTCAAACCGACTGGAAACGGACCCCAAGGATCCTTCATTGAGATTTAGGAACTTTAAAGGGTATATATCCTCACAGAAACAATAAGTGCGAAGGTGAGGTGGGTATATAGACCTTCAAATATGATTACTCCATTAAATTTTTTTAAAAAATAAAAATTAACCGTCTGTTAAGGAAATGAGAGAAGTTCTTTTAGACTCTATGGTTCCCTTGTAAAGTACGTTTCTACCCGTGTTATTTCCTGTCTTTACCATGCCTGGATTGTCTTCGTCTTCTATAATTCTTCTCCATCGTTCTTGTGTGTCTTCTTGATATGTTTTTTTCTAGAAGTACTGGGTCTATTGGTCCTACCACACTAGTGAGTGGATCTCGGTCTGTAGGGCCTTACACTTCAGTTCACCCGGAATCCTTCGTAATGATGCTTGTTTCGATCACCTCCACTACCTTGAGGTCAACTCGATAAAGTTTAGGATTCTCTACTACGACAATTTCACGACGTGAGTCATACGGTCGTTTAAACCTTTTGAGTCGGTACCGGTGTTCTGACCTTTTCAAGTCAAAAGTAAGGTTAGGGTTTCTTTCCGTTACGGTTTCTTAAAAGTTTGATACCGTGTTAACACGAGTAGAGTGTGTGATCGTTTCATTACGAGTTTTAAGAGGTTCGGTCCAAAGTTGTCATGTACTTGACACTTGAAGATCTACAAGTTCGACCTAAATCTTTTCCGTCTCCTTGGTCTTTAGTTTAACGGCTGTAGACAACGTAGTAACTTTTTCGTTCTCTCAAGGTCTTTTTGTCGATGAAGACCAAATAACTGATATGGTTTCGGAAACTGACACACCTAGTGTTGTTTGACACCTTTTAAAAAGTTCTCTACCCTTATGGTCTGGTGGACTAGACGGAGGACTCTTTAGTCATACGTCCAGTTCTTTGTTGTCAATCTTGACCTGTACCTTGTCTGACCAAGGTTTAGCCTTTTCCTTATATAACAGTGGGACAAATAAATTGAATACACGTCTCACGTAATACACTTTACGGTAGACCTACTCCGTGTTCGACCTTAGTTCTGACGACCCTCTTTATAGTTATTGGAGTCTATACGTCTATTATTGTGGGAGTACCGTCTTTCGTTTCTCCTTGATTTCTTGGAGAACTACTTTCACTTTCTTCACCGAATTTTGAGTTGTAAGTCTTTTCATTCTAGTACCGTAGACCAGGGTAGTGAGGTACCGTTTGTCTACCCCTTTGTTACCTTTGTCACTCTGAAATAAAACCCCCCGAGGTTTTAGTGACGTCTACCACTGACGTCGGTACTTTAATTTTCTGCGAACGAGGAACCTTCTTTTCGATACTGGTTAGATCTGTCGTATAATTTTTCGTCTCTGTAATGAAACGGTTGTTTCCAGGCAGATCAGTTTCGATACCAAAAAGGTCATCAGTACATGTCTACACTCTCAACCTGGTATTTCTTTCGACTCGTGGTTTCTTAACTACGAAAACTTGACACCACAACCTCTTCTGAGAACTCTCAGGGAACCTGACGTTCCTCTTGTTTGACCAGTTACAATTTCCTTTAGTCAGGACTTATAAGTAACCTTCCTAACTACGACTTCGGCTTTCAGGTTATGAAACCGGTGGACTACACTTCTTGCCTGAGTAACCTCTTCTGGGACTATGACCCGTTCTAACTTGCGTCCTCCTCTTCCCCTGTTGTCTTCTACTCTACCACCATACCGTGTTGACTGAGTTGCCCGTACTCAAACTCGTTCGAGACCCTGAACCACTACCTGTCCCTTCGGACCTCAGGTACCCCGACGTTTCTCAACTTGTGCTGACTCACTGACTTGACTTAACTTAATGACATGTTATTACACTACCAAAGACGGTATGTAGTTGTACTTAGTTGGTTCCCGTATGTACAGGGGAGGAAGAACTTGGAGGGATGGTAGAGGGAGGGGTACAGTGGGGAGATCCGACAGTGTCTCGCGTCCGTCTTAATTCATTGAGTCTCACCTCCAACCGGTATGGTCTTTTGGTTGGTGCACTAATCTCGTTCACTAATCCCGCTTACACTAATCTCCCGATTATAGTACACTGCTGTCTCCTACTCTACCGACCTACCGTAGTGGTTGAGTTACCTGTACTCAAACTCACTTGAGGTCCTCAACCACTACCTGTCCCTCTGGATCGCACGACACTAAGTACCCCAGAGTTTCTCAGCCTGTGCCGACTCACTGACTTGACTTGACTTAGTACACTAATCTCTCGACCCCGAAAGTCCGTGCAGAGACGGTGACCCTTCCCGTCCCCTTAATCTTTGACTCAGTACACCCGTTACTAAGTTAATTAGTGATAAGTTATATTCTTTGGGGTTATTTTTGAGACCTGTGGATTCGAACCCACTCGAAGGGACCAACCGTTATGAAACAACGGTACGTCATTTACACGACCCTTCTATTATTGTACAGGGACCCTTGTTCTTTTGTAACGTAAACCCTTAGAACGGAAAACCGATCAAGTCTAAACACACAAAAACGATACTTTTTTGAAATTAGTATTAATGTCGTAAAGGGACTCAAGGCACTCAACAAGGTCACTTAATAGGTTGAATTCTATAAGATACCTCTACGGACTTTAAACATTGGTCGTCTAGTCTTAACTACACCGAGTCCTCCAGGGGTTGAAAGTCAACATAAAATCTGTTAGAACATCTTCAGACCCGAGAATTGGACCTCAACCGGTTGAAATTCATTGTTGTTTCAAATCTTTATAGGAGATTCTCAGACCAAGTTTGAACTCAGGATCCCCCTGGTAGTATAATATAGGGAGAGGGGGTAAAGTCCGATGAGCAGGCAGGTTCACATTCAATGACGTATGACGAAAGAAAGAAGTTAGTAAGACCCTTATTTACAGGGACTATCGAGTCCACCAATTCTTAAGTGGACGTTACGTCCTCTGGGGTCAAGCTAAGGACCCAGCCCTTCTAGACGATCTCTTCCCTATCCGATGGATGAGGTCATAAGACCCCGAAGGGAACACCAATTCGACCATTTCTTAGGCGGACGTTACGTCCTCTGGACCCAAACTAGGGACCCAACCCTTCTAGGGGTCCTCTTCCCTTTCCGATTGGTGAGGTCATAATACCGGATCTCTTAAGGTACCTGACATATCAGGTACCCCAGTGTTTTTCAGCCTGTGTTGACTCTGAAAATGAAAGTGAAAACACTGGGAAATCTACTACAGTACTTGTACTTTAAGAATGGGTTCCTTGGAAGGAAAAGTAACTAAGATATGTAAGAAATAAAAAAAAGATATGTAAGAAATTTATATGTCAATCTTATGGGTCCTGTCCATACTTACCTAATTGGATATGGAGATGTGAGATTACTAAAATATAGAGTTTCTGAGGTCGGAGGTGGTACGTGTATATCCTTTTGAGAAAACTTTAGTAGGGACTGAACCAAAGTGGTTGTTTAGGATGTCCGTGTGAATTAGAAGTTTATATCCGTTTGTCGAAAAGTGACATGGTGAAAGTGACTCCCTTATTTATGTAAGGAGGAGGACTGTAGGGTGCAGGTGAAGAGGTTTAGGGGTTTTTTCGGTTAAGGTACTAGTGACGACTTTTGTTCTAAGATGAAGAAAAAGAAGATCAGTACCTTCGAGAGTCTTGACAGTTAAATTACTTCGGGAGGAATGTTTCGTAAGTTTGGTCGTGGGTTGAACGAGAGGGGACCCTACCGGGGTATGTGTCTGTGTGTACCGTAGTAATCTCTTCTCTATTTTATACGTTTCCTTCTTTTGTTCTTTCTTAGGACACCACGACCTGATCTTGATCTCTCTGGATGTATGTCTATGTGTCTAGGTGACTGTCCCAAACCCTAATCACTGTATGGTTGTCGTTGTTCATCTAAATCATAGAATAAAGACTTGTGACTAGAGATGATTTTTCCTTGTCCGAGGAACCTGTTTACCAACTAAAGTCTTGGCTCCGTCCCTTTTCAGGTTCTACACAAGTTTTGTAGAACACAGTCTTTTTCCTTCACGAGTTTCTTACTATCCCTGTATTTTTTCTTGTTTCTGTCGAACTTCCCGGACTCACACACACGAATCAGTGAGACAACACAGACTGACAAACGTTGGGGTACCTGACGTCGGGCGGTCTGAGGACACAGGTACCCCTAAGAGATCCGTTCTTATCACCTCACCCATCGGAAAGGGAAGAGGTCCCCTAGAAGGGTTGGTCCCTACCTTAGGTCCAGAGGGTATAACGTCCGTCTAAGAAATGGCAGACTCGGTGGTCCTTTTGACGAACTTCCTGGAGGGTGACCAGTTTAGATCCTGTTAAAACTGGTGGTCTTATTACCCTGAGGTACTTATGTATGACTATGTTTATTTTTTACTTATAAACCATTCTTTGTCCTATATATTATCAGAGTTTCATAGAGTGGTGGTTTATAAATCACTAATCTCTCCCTTTTTCTCATTGAGGTGTCATCTCTTTGGAACGTCTTTAGGGGATTAGTTCACTAGTTTCAATTTCTCGAAAACTTGGTTTGGTTTTAGTATACGATGACCTTGTGATTCTTGTACACTAAAAACATTATAAAGACACTTTCTCTGTTGGACTGACATTGGTACTTCGCATGTCTGTTTGGGTTTGACTGTCCGTAAATGTTTTATTTTCCGGACACGAACAGTTTTCACAGGTCTAGTACTTTCAGTTTCTTTTTTGGTTACGTTGTAAGGTTTGACTTCTGACTTTCTGCACTGTATGTTTACGTACAAAACCTTGACCTATAAAAACTATGTTTCCTACAATAACGTTGTTAACCTAGAGTCAAAGGAGTAGACATTTAGTACTCTAATTTGATCTAGATGACGAGGTTTATGGTTATTCCCTGAATCCAAAGACATGTCTGTTTGTTTTTTGATCTAGATTGTCAGAAAGTTATATGTTTTTCGAGAACTGACCATAAGATTGGTATTTCTTTCTAACGGTGTCTGTGGGTCTTCAATATTGGTTTTAATTCAACATACCCTTTTTCAGAATTTCTTTTTTTATAATATGTTAGTTATGACATAGGTGTGTACCTTATAATAGATCGATATACTCGACTGTACCTGTCTATAGTTACCGTTCTAAAACATCTCTTTCCTTTTGAATCGGGTCATATAGATTGTATCAGGGAAAAGATGTATACAGACGTATATATACAAATTCTATCGGTGTATATACCCGTACATATACGTGTCTTTTAAAGACCTTCCGATGTATTCTCAAACAGTTATTACTAATCAAGACTCTTTATCCTCTAGCAGGATTTCCCTTTGTCTCGTGAAAGGAGAGGTAGAAGATGGGAACATGTGAGTTAAGAGTTGTTCTTTAAATTTCAGTCGGATCATCGTCATTCATGTATATCGTGGGTCTGGTGTCAAAGATTGTAAGGGTTGATTTTCCTTTGAGGGACGTATTCACCGACTAACGTGTATACCCAGTCCCATTCATGTGTCACTCCACACCTGTAGAACACGGTCTTTCGTTTCTTCGTGGGTTTCTGATACTTTCCGTGCCCTTTTCCCTGGTTCTTCGATCACACTACCCCGTGAGTTTCCGGTTTGTACCCCATTAAGCTTGTAGTCTTTCTTAGTGGGGTAGTTCTTTTCGTCCTTTCACTAGTAATGTCCTCAGTTCCATCCCCAATTGACACCCCCTCCTTCTTTCGTGTGATACCCAAAGACTTTAGGACCACTACGAGATGAAGAACTGGACCTTTTATTGTAAACAAATATTATTCAATAATTTGGTTTATATAAACAACACATCTGAACGTGTGTGTATGTATATATTTTATAAAGTATTAAATTTTTAATTTTGCATTCCAAAGTTCTTTTTTTATTCAGTTCATTTTTGTTCTTCCTTTCTTTCTTTTACCGTTATAGAATGGACGTTCTCATACATCCAAGAGGGTGAAATTTTTGTGCTGGTGTTTCTACTCTTCCAAATAAACAAACAAGTTCAAACCTTTTAGGGTTGAGTCCTAGAAGTGGTGTTTCCATGGTAAGGTAACCAGGGTTGTTTTGAACCACACGGTTGTACAGAAGAAAGACACCTTTTCCCAACCCTGGGGACGTCATCTAAAACCCATGTATCACCCGGTTTACGACCATATGAAGAGATCACTCCAGTCAACGAACGTCGGTAAAGAAATTTTTTTCTTTATTATTAAAATTTGTTTCAGTTATTTGACGTTTAAATTTATTTAGATGAGATAAAAGAAGATCTGTGTTTTTTATTACTGTTTTGTTAGAATATTTAACAAAATAACTGTTGTAAGTAGTGACATACGGAAAAGTTTTCCCATTTTGTAAATCTTAAATTGATGTTATCGGTCATAGAATCTTAAGATGAATTTCACTTTCGTTTTAGTTGTCACTTTACTCGGGTAGAGGAGTTTTACTGAGGACTTCGTTGGAAGATATCCGTCAGGTCCTTTTATTGGTGTTGGTATTGGAGTTTCTGTGATCGGTAACTCGGGTAGGCTGAAGGAAAGATTAAAGTCGAAAACAAGTTTACTATGAGACGAACACTAGACCTAAGAGAAAAGTCAAACGACTATCCTTCTTGTATGTCATTTGTACTTGTCGGTTATATGATTAAGATAAAGAGTTACTAATTATTTACTGTGCCGTGTTCTCTGAAACAAAATTACTAATACAAGAAAGGGGGGACTAGCTGGAGACGAATTTGGGAATTTTGTAAAATTTTTCGGTGAAAAAGGACATGGGTTTGAAAGTACAGGATGATGGACACCATTAAAATGAATCTATAGATTGTCTATAACACTATAATATTAAATGTTATTCTTTATATAAAAACCAAAAGAGTAAGGACCGTGTCTCGAGGATTTTGAGACCTTTACAGGATTCATATTCACTCTATTTCCTCTTTCCTCACAGAAAACAATAAGTTTCGTTTGGAGAAAGTTAGTCTGGACTTGACGTCAATGACTCCATTGAAAACCTTTCGGGGATTACTACCCCTCGACCAACGGTGTCCTTGTACTAATCATCCACCCTTGAATCTCGGAGGTGGGGTTGGTTGAAGTCCCTTCCCTCTCCACGACCTCCACTTCAATTAGTGAGTACTGGTTACTAAACTAGTAGTGCGGATACCTCCGTACTTCGGAGGTATTTTTAGGGGTTCACAGCTCCAAGTCGGTGAAAGGAGGAACCACTTATCCGTCTCCACGATTTCACGGGTCTCTCCCGTACCTTCGAGGTGTATGGAAGGAGATAAAGTAAACCAATAAGGACTCAACATAGTAAGATATTATTTGTTCATTGGATCATTTATTTGACGAAGGAACTCAAGACCGTCGGTGACGTCGTTTAATAACTTGGGTTTCTCCCCCAGTGTCCTTGAGGGGAGTAAACGTTGTATTTAACACCCATTGGACTGCTGGAGGACGAATACTCACCGTAGACTTCATCATTACCCCCGTCGAAACACCCTGACTCGGGAATTAAAACCCCTAGACTACGATAGAGGTCCACATATCACAGTCTTAACTGGTTAAACATCCCGTGGGTTAACCACAGACGACTCCTCTCTTAACGAACTACACCCTTTTGGTAAGGGGATGTAAACCACCGACCCTCACAACCACACTTACATTTCTCTTTGTCTTCTTTATCAAAAAGGAAAGTCCGTGGTTGAGTTACACAGGGTTTAACTTGAGTACTAGAGGGTGTTGTGTTTTGGGGGGCGATAAAAGAGGTAAAGGGATAAAATTTGTGGTCGTAAATGGTCCATAAGTTTGGTCTTTTTGTTGTAAGTCAATTAGTAGTACAGAACAGATAGTCCCAAGGAGTTGTAGACAACTTAGGTGGGTAAAGAAAGAGAGGTAGAGATGACCGTGACGGGGGTGATGGGATCAGGTTTGACGGGTCTCGGTAGTTTAATCACGTTGGTATAAGATTGACCATTAGGGGTGATCAAACCGGGGAGATGTCAGGTAAAAAGGTTTGAGTGATGGTCTCGCAAAGAACGTTTTACGGTTAGACTAGCACAGTGACAAAGGGGAAGATAAATCCTAGTTCAGGTCAGGTGACTGTACCAAATGTTTCGGACGACAGAACATAATATGAATCATCAGAGGAGGAGGACTGACCGTAACGAGGAGAGACGAAGGGTCCCGATAAAAGATGAGTAAGAAGTCTAGAGTCAAATACAAAGAGAAAGAGATTCTACGGAAGAGTCGGGTAAGGAATGGGATTAGAGGACAAGGAGATGGGGAGGGGGGTGGGGGTCCAGATTTTGTCTTGGTTCGGGGTCGTCCGTAAATCGTTTTAGGAAATTGGATTACTGATATTTATATAGGCATGGTGACTGACAGTGAATTGCAACTATAATGTCTTTCTACGAGATACACCGAAAATACCTACGTCTTTATTTCGGTTAGGTCCACGTCCGAGATTTTTGGTTTGGTTTATTTGGGATATTATTCCGTAAGAGGTAAGAAAAGGGAAAGATAAAGGAATTTGGAATTCTAAAAGGGAGTATAAGACAGTAAATAAATAAGGACGGAGGGTATGGTTAAGGTAGATACAAATAAACAGGAGGTATAAAGGGACTCAATTAATGTTAGTTGAAAAAGACCGAGATTTGGTTCAATTTTAAGCTTTAGCCTTTTGTACCTTGTTGAGTGAAGATATTTTTACGTCAATTGACAATTGAGTATCCAGAGTACAAATGGATATCTAATGTTGTAAATTCAGAGTTTAATGTAGGAACAATTCTTTCTCACGTAAGTTCACTACAGAATGTGGTATTCTGTTCTCATATTCCAGAAGATTACCGATATGAGGTTATATTTCATTTTGTAATTTTTTTTTTTTTTCTCATGTTCCAGAAGAAAAATTGATAATGAACGTATTAGAAGTCAGGTGAAGAAAAAAAACTTTTTATTGAGATGTCTCTCTAAAATTTATAAGTACTCCATCATATATGATTGAAAATCAATTAAAGTGTGAAATCTCTTGAGACCAAGAGATTTCTTGAGATCTCTTGAGAACAAGTATTCAATTTCCGACCTACCTTCAAATATTAACTTTTTTCACTTTTCAGAAATGGGGACTTCACTTTGTTAGGAAAGGTTTACATTGATTAAAACGACAAAGGAAAATAGTTCATCCTTTCTCTGATTTGATGAGAATTTTGTCATGAAGATCCCTCTGTTAGTAATTCTAAGTTCTTAAGTGGGGGTCCTAGGATCTTTTGATACGAAGTTAAAATTAAATGTTGTATTAATTTCCAAAACAAATTGTGGTTAAAAAACAAAATATAAAATACAACGGTAAAGAGAATTTTCAAATAAAAACGTCTTAAAACTAGATCCCTCCTATTTCCTACCACGAAACATTTTCTTTTACAACAGAACAACGAGGTTGTTGTGACTACTCGATTTATACAAGTATCTAAAGAATTTGTTTTTTAAGTCTTTGATTATAGTCGAAGACCGACTCCTTTTTTTTTTTAGTCAGTGGCATAAATTTTGAATTATTGGTTTCGATTCATGGAAATGTACCCTTAATATATGGTCTCTATATCTTAATCACTGGTCGTTGTCATATCTAATCTTTTTTTTTCGACACTTCTCTTTTACTCGTCCACCTTTTTTAAAGACGAACGTAAAGTCTTATTACCAAGTGTATAAAGAGTTTTCTTTTTTTAGATGTCGAAAAGTATAATCAAGAGTCATTGTATTCGATGAACATTGATAAAGAAGTTGTCCTTTTTAATAGTCTAAGGTTTAGACCAACGTGCAATTAGACAGGAATAAAGTCTGTGAACACCGACAGTACATTACACGTGTAGTGTCATTATTCGTGATGGAATAATCTTCAGGAGGTATTCCCTTCACCTCTTTTGACAGTTGAGTAAGGTGATATCATTTGTACAATACTGTTACAAAGATCCGAGAGAGGATAAAACTTTCGATTAAAAGTCGGAACCCTACCTCTCGTTCATATTATTTGTGTTTTTACTTTCTTAGGGAACCCCAATCAAGAAAATGGTGTCACTTTTCTCTTTCACTTTTCAGCGAGTCAGTACAGACTGAGAAACCCTGTGGTACCTGACATATATCAGGTACCTTAAGAGGTCCGGTCTCATGACCCCACCCATCGGAAAGGGAAAAGGTCCCCTAGAAGGGTTAGGTCCCTAACTTGGGTCCAAAGGGTGTAACGTCCGTCTAAGAAATGGTCGACTCGGTTTTCCCTTCGAAATAGTGTCATAGATTGATATTAAGAACGGTTTAATTCTGACGTAAGAAATTGGTGTAAACCAAAACGAAAACTTGTTCCTATTAGTTGTACATTCAATTGATATTTTGTTGTTAGATTTCGTTGTTAGTAATTACGACTTTGCCTCGAAATCCCTGATATAATTCTTTTTTAATCTTGGTTCTTTTTACATTGAATTTTATCCGTTTTCAAGGCTTAACTGTGAATTTTTTTTTTGTTGTTTATGGGTTTTTCGAATACTTTTCTACAAGTTGTAGTACTCAGTGTTCCCTTTATGTTTAGTTTTGATATTTCTCTAGGTTGAAATGTGGGTTGTCTTACCGATATTGATTTTTTTGTTAATTGTTCACAACTGTTCCTACACTTTGGGTGACTTTTGGTGTAGACGAATATCCTTCTATTTTGCTACGGCAGTAAAGGTGGATCGTTAAGGACTGGGTCGTTAAGGAGAGGACCCACATACGGGTTATCTTTTCTTTTGTATACAAGGGTGTTTTTTTTGACGTGTGTTTTCAAGTATCATCGTGTTAAGTATTAGAGGGTTTTCGACTTGTTGGGTTTGTCGGTAGTTACCTACTTACCTATTTATTTTATATCATATAGGTGTATTACCTGATAGTAAACCGTCATTTTTCCTCACTTCATGACTCCTATGTACGATGCTATTCCTGTTTGGAACTTATGAATACGATTCGCTTTCTTTGGTCAGTGTTTTCTGTTGTATAATGTATTGAGGTAAATATAATTTAAAGGTCTTCTCTGTTCAGATACCTTTGTTTTTTGTCCAATCGTCACCGGATCTCAGACCCTCCAATCCTCCTCACATGTCGATTACCTATATCCTAAAGAAAACCCTTCCACTACTTTTACAAGAGTTTGACTAACACCACTACCCACATGTTGAGACGTATATGATTTTTGGTGACTTGACTTGACATTCTATACACTTAATATAACGTTATATATTTTGACGACTTTTAAAATTCCATTTTTCATTAGTTATATCTATATTATGAGATGTATTTTGAAGAAAAAAACCCCCCCCGAGGATTTTTTTTTTTTTTTGAAGACATTCCTTATATATCAAGAAAGTCTGAACCCCTCTTTGTTATGTAGGTAAAGAATTTAGTAGGTGACTTTGTTTATTAGCTTGCACACGTCGTATTCTACATCTGTCTGAGTTCTTCACAATCCCCTTAGTATATATGAACGTGTTGGCCCTCGACCACTACCTGTCCCTTCGGACCATACGACGTCAGGTACCCCAGCGTTTCTCAGCCTGTGTTGACTCGCTGACTTGACTTGTATGAACGTCTTAGTTGAGATGGTTTCCTTTCTCTTTTGATCTTGTATCCCGGTCAGTAAAAAGATAGGATTTGAATTTTCATGACCTCACGAATTTATGAAGATTCTCCGTAAGATCATTTCTTATCTACCCCAGTGTTTTTCAGGAAGGAGGAGTATGTTTATTCTTTTCGGTCACACATTTATGTCACACCCTTTTACTGTGGTCACGAATAGTCATTAAAATCTGCCCTACACTAGGGTTGGTTAATGGCCGATGTCTCCAGATTTCCGACGTTATTAACAAATAATAAACGAATAAGACAGATTTCAAATAAAATTGGACTCTTTTGAAATAAGTAAAATTAAACACTGTTTCCGACCCGACCTCGATTTCGACCTTCTTATGATTTCGTAATACGACAGAATTGGTTTATGTCTGTTATTTGCGCAGTGTTTCATTCCCGTTTAATATGACGAACTTCTTAGGAGATAAAATTATGATCGGATTCAGAAGAAATTCTTTAAGACAACCGGAAGTCTGATTTAAAAAAGGGTAGAATAATAAGTCTTTAGGTAGATTTTCCTTTGTTTCGTTTTGATTTCACATCGAGTCTGAGACTAGAAATGTTTGAGGTTCAGGTCTCATGATTTAAAACTAACGTAAAGGGAATTAAGGGGGGTGATGTAGACTGACTCTTAAAGTGATGTGTTCCTGATCCTCGTGACCAGAGATCGTAACGAAAATATTGACGAGTGAGTCCTTTAGAGTTGTTTAAACTCTTCGAGAGTGACTTATTGAACGTGAAAATAAATTTTAAAATAAAGTATAACCTCATATCAACTAATGGCTATAACACAATCAAAATCCACATGTCGTCGAACGTGAAAATCTTTACCCTTTTGTCTCATGTATCGGACATGGTGACCCAGTGTCCGTTTTAAGCCGCCCTCCTTTTTTTTTTACAGTCCATTTATTGTCCTGTCTATAGTTGTACCTATGACTTTCCTGCTGCACCTATCCCTTGTCGACAATAGTAAAATGATAAGTGAAATTTGTGTCGAAAGCAAAAAAAAGTTTAGAGAGCTATTTACTTTCCGTCTCCCCCTTTTAGGAACCCAACAACGTTATAATTCGTCTTTCATTTACTTTTGCCTTGATTCGTTCGACCAAATTTTTGTTTTTACGTAGTAAGTTGTTGCACAAAGAACTTTGAAAAGTTGAGATGAGGACTGTAAATGAAGGGGGCACTGAGATCACAGGAGTAGTTAAGCGGGTTTTATTGAGTGATTGGTTGTCGGGGTATCACGGGATGATGTTAAAACAAGGATTGTAAGTCTAACAACTGAACACGAGTTTCCAGTGAAGGAGGGATAATTATCAAAAAATTTTAGCCTTCGTGCTTTCCAGCCCGGATTCGACAAAACCAGGTAAGTATTAGTAAGACCCGTTAGACAAGATTACCCACAAGGGACAGGAAGACCTCCTTTCTATGGTACCTCAAAATAATTAACAAAATATTGAGACGATGAATATACTCATATAAGTATAATGTCCAAGTCATGTTCTGACCGAAACTTACGAAATTCAAACCCGTAATTGACGAGAGTGGTACGACACCGGTGTAATAATCGAAGGTAAATGACTGTCGGAGAGAGAGTTTCAATATATTGCAAACAAGGGGCAGGTTGATGGGGGTTGAGGATCTGCTTAATAACAAAATTAGAGGGTCAGAGTTACTGGTGAAAGAGTGTGAGGTATTTACACAGTTCTGTGATTGAGAAGCGTGTAAGTCATTGCAGCTGACTGGTTTGGTCCCGTTTTTGTGTGACTTTTCCTCCCCATTTCTGCCTCTTGTCACAGCGACCGTAGAAACCTACGGTTCTTGCCAGGGTCTTTGTTTCATTTCCGCCGTCCAAAGTTTACTCCTCCGTTCCGAGGCGAATAAAGGCCTTTTGCTAAGTCCTTCTGTTTCATAGGTTTTTTGGTCCTTCGTCTCAACCGTGTCTCCCGTTTCCGGGACACGACCCCCTGAATGACCCTGACACCCCATTTCCTCCTTATTACCTTCTCGCCTTCCCTTGCGCTCCCACCGACCACGTGGGTCGTCGCGACGGCCGATGAACATCTATTTCTCCCTTCCTCTCCCCGTCCTAGACCCCGGAGGAGCCCGGTCCCCTTCAGGATGGGATGTGCCGCTCCGGGGCGCTCGGCCCAGCAGTGGGGTTCAGTCCCGGGCGGTGAGCCCCTAAGGGTCCTCAGCCAAGGAGGGCGCCCCGCGCCGGACGGTGCCGGCCTGTAGGCTCGGGGCCAGGTCCGTGAGTGGGGGCGCCAGAGGAGTCGACTTGTAAGGTCGTTTGAGGACAGCTCCCGGACGTGGAGTCCGAGGTCGAGGCTGCGGTAGAAGGGAGGAAGCGGAGGGGTCGCGACTGCGGCGATGACGGCGGGGCTCCCGTCGCCGGAGCGGTGCCGGGCCCCCTCTCCACCCCGCGTTTCGGTGGTGGGACGGACCCCGCCAGCTAGAACTCGTCCTCAAGTCCACCGACGCCCACCTCTTCTGCTTCTCATCGCGCTCCACTCGGCCCGTCTTACCTGTCGCAAAGGACGCGAGGGAGGGCCCGAGACGCGGGTTCTCAGTTCAGTGGCGGAGCAGGGACGGAGCCCCTTCCTGTGTCTTTTGTAGCCTGGACCGTGAGGACGGGCAAAGATGTCGCAGGCCGTGGCACTTTCCCCGTTATTGTGGGGTTTCTCCTTCGTCTCGTGAGACCCTCAACATCAACAGGAGGCGTTCCGGTCCCTTTTTCACCTTGGGAATGTTCCTCCGGGGGGGGGGGCTACCGTAACACCCTCAACATCAGGGAAGCAGAGGAATCTCGAACCTCTTTACCGTCTACTCGCCCGCCCCGAAAAGGCATGGCGATCTTAGCACCCTTCTCTGGTGGACCCTTCTCCGTCTTCGCGCTCTATGACACACCATGACATCAAAATAGGGAGTTGTGGCAAACAAGTAAAAATATAGGGTCTCGAATCTTGCCACGGACCGTGCACCATCTTGAGGTCACGAAAAGTTTCGGACCTCACCCATGCTTGAGTTTATGAACAGTTTACTTATTTGTAAGAATATCAATGTAAAGATATCACAAATACCGGGACAGTAGGTAGTTGTGACCATTGCTTCCACATGTAGGGGGTCCTAAAACTTCCAAAAATTTTGTACAATTTGACCACACTTTCCTTTGCAAAGTTCACTAAATCAATACTGGCGAATAATTTTAAATAATGTGTAGAACAACGTTTCCTCTTCCTCAGATGACTCGGTTAAGTTTCTCAATGAGAACTAGCTCTGCAAAATATCTTTATCTATTAATAACAATCCAACCTGTGTTTTCCTTTAATACAAAGCCATCTCCATTAATCTGAGAACTGACTGTCCACGCACCCAAAGAATCTTGTTCAGAAGTCAAGGAAATCTCAAATAGTCTTTTAACGAATGTGCAACATAATCCATACTCGAAATAAGGGTGTTTCTTCAACACTTAATGTAATCCGTTTTTTTCAAGACTACCTTAGGTCCAAATCCTAAAAACAAAAAAAAAAACGACCCACAATAACAACAATTGTTTTGATATTATAATGGGTTCAAAAAAGAAAATTCCTTTATTTTTAATGGGTATTAGGGTGTCAGGTTTATTCGGAACAATAGTGAAATTTTTTACTTTGATTATATATATATACAATCTTGAAGTTTGAGTTACCTTTATAAAAATTTCCCTTTTTACTATTGATACGGAGAATGGGTTTCAGGAAGAGGTGTTTCTTTTTGTAAAAATTATGAAAGAATACTAAGATAGGTCTTTTTTTTTATCATGCGTATATACGTATTTATATGGATCTTACTCTCTAGAACTTTCCCAGAAAATATATATATGTTACAATGGAAGAAGAAACGGGTTGGAGGAACGGGATTACCCGAGGACTTGGTCTCTGTTGGACCTCCTTCGGACCCTAACAATATTGGGTCTTCGTTTCTATTACGGAGAAATTCTCAGGATTACATCTTAATTTCGGCAATTTTACGTAAAATTTCTTTGAAATTATAGTATATACTTTGCTTAGCGGTCAGGTCCAAGCTACGTACCATGACCTACAAACCCCGACCACGTGACCCTGCTGGGTCTCCCTACCATGGCCCTCCTTCTTCCCTCCCCTCGAGTCCTACCCCTTGTCCACATATGGACACCGCCTAAGTACAACTACATACCGTTTTGGTTATGTTATAACATTTCATTGATCGGAGGTTAATTTTATTTATTTAAATATAATTTTTTATTTTTTTATTTCAAATAATAACAATTAAAAACCTAATTAAAATTATAAGAAAAGGGGATTTAAGAACTCAACCTATAAAGATAATTGGCAAGAAAAAGTTTTACATGTAGATTTCGACACCAAAAGTTTGGACTCACACGTAGTCTTAATGGATCTCCAGAAAAAAAAAAAAATGGATCTCCAGAACTATTTTATGTCTGAAGACTTAGGGTGAAAGTCTTAAAGACTAAGTTATCCAAAACCTACCTCTGACTTTTAACATAAAGGTACCAAGGACCCAGTTGGACACCCGAATCCCCGATTGAAGTTCTTAGTGTCTAAATAATTACGTTACGTAAAGGTAATATATGACGAAATTAATACAATGTGTTTAACACTATATAAAATAGTAAATAATCATACTAAATTTTAAAAGATCACACATACTGGAACACTAGAAAAAAGAAAAATTATAGGTATTGAGTAAATAAAACATTGACCTTCAAACATGTAGAATTAGAGTGAGTGAAAAAAGAAAGAAGGGAGGTGGACGACGGGAGACCGTTGGTGGACAAACAAAAGACATGTATATCGTGACAAAGACAAAACAATATAAACAAGTAAACAAAACTTAAAATCTAAGGTGTATATTCACTTTAACATGTCATAAACACAATAACAGATTATATAAAAAGAATCGTATTATGGAAGACGATTCAGTGAAGTCAGCACAGACTGAGACACGCTGGGGTATCTACCGTCGGGTAGACCGAGACGGCAGGGACCCTAAGAGGTCCGTTCTTGTGACCTCACCCAACGGTAAAGGAAGAGGTTACGTACTTTCACTTTGCACTTCCAGTTCAGCGAGTCAACACAGACTGAGAATCGCTGGGGTACCTGACGTCGGATGGTCCGAGGAGGCAGGTACCCTAAAAGGTCCGTTCTCATGACCTCCAGGTGGGTATAACAGTCTTTACCGTTCTAAGGTAAGAAAAAACACCGACTCATTATAAGGTAACATACGTACATGGTTTGGAAGAAATAGGTAAGTAGATAACTACCCACGGATCCGACGAAGGCTTAGAACCGATAACATTTGTTATGACGTTGTTTGTATCCTCACGTATGTATAAAAGATTAATCACAAAAATAAAAGACGTCTATTTATACCTCTTCACCTTAAAGACCTAGTATATCATCAAGATAAAAATTATAAAATCCCTTAGAGATATAACAAAAGGTGTAACTGACGTGGTTAAATGTAAGGATGGTTCTCACGTACTCCCAAGGGAAAGAGGTGTAGGACGATAAATGACAGAAAAACTATTAACGGTAAGACTGTCCACTTTCTCCTATGAACACGAAAACTAAACGTAAAGGGACTACGTCCACAAGGGTTGGAGACCCTAGATTACGGATTACTAGACTCCACCTTGACTCCATTATTTTTTTTTTCATATGTTCTTTGTATTACGAGAACTTAGTAGGACTATGGTAAGGGGTGGGGAGGGACGTCCAGACACCCTTTTAACAGAAGATACTTTAACCAGGGACCAAGGTTTTTCCATCCCCTGATGACAGGGTTACTTATCACTACGATTCGTAGAAGAGTACAGGGACAATCGGTAGACATACAGAAGAAACCTTTTTTGGACACCTCTAGGAGACGAGCAAAAATTTTAGTCCAACAAACGAAAAAAATGAAATAAAAAAGATAAAATTTTAATTTTTTTTTAAAAAAAAAGAAATCCAAACGTGATACGTTGTACACCTCAAGATCAAGGGGTTGGTCCCTTAGCTTGGACATGGGAGACGTCACTTTCGTACCTCTGAATTGGTGACCCGACACTCCTTTCAGGTCCAACAAACAAAAAATTTATAACTCAACATATTCAAGAAATAGTATAAAATCTATAATTTGGGAATAGTCTGTATAGTAAACGTTTATGAAAGAGGGTAAATCATTCACCAGAAAAGTAAAACAACTATCACTGGAAACGACTAGTTTACGAAAAATCAAACTACATCGTACCGTTGGGTGAGGTCTTAAGAACGGACCTCTTAGGGGCACCTGTGTCCTCAGACCGCCCCATGTCAAGTACCCCAGTGTTTCTCAGCCTGTGCTGACTCGTTGATTCGTGTCACGTGTCAGGTTGAACAAATAAAAACGAAAACAAACAGAACGGATTCCCCTGTATTGGTTTTTTATAACGACTCTAGTCACAGTTTCTCGAATGGCGGATACAAAAGAAGGTCTTCAAAAATACCAAAGTTGACAATGTAAATGTAGAAATTAGGTAAACTCAAATAAAAACATGAACCACACTCTCCCATCAGGTCAGACTAAGAAAACATGCATCGGCAGGCCAAAAGGGTTGTGGTAAATAAATTCTCCGACAGAAAAGGAATAACATATATCAACGGAGGAAACAGTGTCTAACTGACCTCAAGTAAAGACCCGATAGACAAGACAAGGTAACTAGATACACAGTCAAAAACACGGTCATGACATGACCAAACTATTAATTCAAACTTTAGCCCTTCGTACTATTGAGCTCGAAACAAGAAGAGAGAGTTCCAACAAAACAGGTACACAGATACCTCTTTTGAAGACAAAGATATGTTTAAATCTTAATACACAAGATCAAAACACTTTTCGCAGTGACCATAAATTATCCCTAAAGTAGCTTAGACAGCCAACCGAACCCATACCAGTAAATTGTTTTAATTAAGAAAGTTAGGTACTTGTGTCATATAGAAAGGTAGACACAGTAGAATTAAAGAAAGTACACAAAATATCAAAAGATTCATGTCCAGAAAATGGAGGAATCAATCTAAGTAAGGACCTATCGAATAAGAAAAACCGTCCTAATATTGACCCTAACAAAGAATTAAAGAGAAGACTATTAAGTGACGATCACATATCTTTACGTCGTCTAAAGACATATAATTGAAACACAGTACGTCGAAAAGACTTAAGTAAATAATCAAAATAATCAAAAAACCACCGTAGAAATTCTAAAATGTACATAGTACGGTAGACGTTTGTCACTGTCAAAATGAAGAAGGAAAATCAAACAGAAGGAGAATAAAGAAAAAGAACAGACTAACGACACCGATCCTGAAGATTATGATACAACTTATTTTTACCACTTTTATCTGTAAGAACAGAACAAGGACTAGAATCCCCTTTAAGGAAGTCGAAAAGTGGTAACTCATACTACAATCGATTCTCGAACTTAATAGACCGGAAACAATACAACTCCATATAGGAGAGGTATGGGTGAAAGACCTATCAAAAATGGTATTTACCTACAACTTGAAACTGTTTCAAGAAGCCGTTGATAACTCTTCTAGTATACCAAAAATAAGAAGTTAACCAATTACACCATATAGTGTAACTAAACGTCCACAACTTGGTAGGAACATAGTGACCCTATTTAGGGTGAACTAGTACCAGGAAAATTACAAAACAAATTAAACCAAGCAATTATAAGACAACTCATATAAACGTAGACACAAGTCACTACAACCGGACATTAAAATAAAAAACACACTATCGAAACAGACGAAAACCATAGTCCCACTACGACCGGAGTATTTTACTCAAGTCTTCGGGAGTAAGGAGACGTTAAAAAAACTCTTCCTATCCACGATTGAGAAGATATTTAAAAATACATTAAGTGGACATTTCGGTAGATCAGGATCTGGAAACAAATAACCCTCAAAAATTTTTAAAAAAATAAAATATAACCTCACATCAACTAATTGTTACAAAACAATCAAAGTCCACATGTCATCTCATAAAGTGAATTTGTATATGCATACAGATAAGAAAAAGTCTAAGAAAAGTAACCCTCAAACAAAATAATCTAAGTTGAAGTAATGACAAGTATAAAAGACAAAGAAGGACAAAGTCAAAACCCTACAACATGTAAAGATCATTAAACAGGTAAAGAAGATCCAACAGGTAAAATAACCGTACATCAAAAAGTATATCAAAGAATACTAGGAAAAATAAAGATACCACAAAACCCAATCCAAAAAAAAGTAAAGACTAAAATAAGTAAACCAGGGAGAGGGAAAAAGAAAACTACTCAGATCGATTAAAACCAATAGAAAAGTTTCTTGGTTGGAAATCGAAGTAACCATAAAAGACAACCCGAAAATTTCAGAGATAAAGTAAATAAAGACGACACCAGAATTACTAAAGGAAGGAAGATAATTGAGACCCAAACCAAATAAGAAGAAAGATATCAAGGAAATCCACACACCAATCCAACAAATAAGTTATAAAAAGAACAACTCTATTCGAACATAGTGATATTTGAAAGGAAAATTTTAACGAAAATGACGTAGTGTATTAAAAAACATTCAAAATTTTTTATAAATACATAAACCGACGTAACCCAGAATCAACGTCGTACACTCTAGAAATCAACACCATACACCCTGCATCAAGGGACTGGTCCCTAACTTACACCCAGGGGACGTGACCCTTGTACCTCACAATCGGTGATCTGGTGGTCCCTTCAGGGTAGTGTATCCAAAAACTAACGGTACAAAAGTAAAAGTAAACAGAAAGTAAAGTCAAGTCAGTGAGTCAGCACAGACTGAGAAACGCTGGGGTACTTGGCGTCGTGTGGTCCGGAGGGACAGATAGTGGTTGAGGGCCTCAAATGAGTTTGAGTACAGGTAGCTCAGCCACTACGGTAGGTCGGTAGAGTAGGAGACAGTAGGGGAAGAGGACACGGGGGTTAGGGAGGGTCGTAGTCCCAGAAAAGGTCACTCAGTTGAGAAGTGTACTCCACCGGTTTCATAACCTCAAAGTCGAAATCGTAGTCAGGAAGATTACTTGTGGGTCCTGACTAGAGGAAATCTTCCCTGACCAACCTAGAGGAACGTCAGGTTCCCTGAGAGTTCTCAGAAGAGGTTGTGGTGTCAAGTTTTCGTAGTTAAGAAGTCACGAGTCGAAAGAAGTGTCAGATTGAGAGTGTAGGTATGTACTGGTGACCTTTTTGGTATCGAAAACTTGACACCACAACCTCTTCTGAGAACTCTCAGGGAACCTGACGTTCCTCTAGGTTGGTCAGGTAAGATTTCCTCTAGTCAGGACCCACAAGAAACCTTCCTTGCTACAATCGATATTGAGGTCATGAAACCGGTGGAGTACGCTTCTCAACTGAGTAGCCTTTTCTGAGACTACGACCCTCCCTAACCCCCGTCCTCCTTTTCCCCTGCTGTCTCCTACTCTACCGACCTACCGTAGTGGCTGAGTTACCTGCACTCAAACTCGCTTGAGGCCCTCAACCACTACCTGTCCCTCCGGACCGCACGACGTTAAGTACCCCAACGTTTTCAACCTGTGTTGACACTCTGACTTGACTTGACTTGACTTCACTTGATCTGCCTGGAAACAACCGTTTCATTACAGAGACGAAAAATTATGCGACAGATTGAAAGGAAGGTTCCTCATTCACAGAAAATTAAAGTACCGACGTTAGTGGTAGACGTCACTAAAACCTCGGGGGGTTTTATTTCAGACTGTGACAAAGGTGACAAAGGGGTAGATAAAGAGTACTTCACTACCCTGGTCTACGGTACTAGAAGCAAAAGACTTACAACTCGAAATTCGGTTGAAAAAGCGAGAGGAGAAAGTGAAAGTAGTTCTCCGAAAAATCAAGGAGAAGTGAAAGACGGTATTCCAACCACAGTAGACGTATAGACTGCAATAACTATAAAGAGGACCGTTAGAACTAAGGTCGAACACGAAGAAGGTCGGGTCGTAAAGAGTACTACATGAGGCGTGTCTTCAATTTATTCGTCCCACTGTTATATGTCGGAACTACATGAGGAACAGGATAAACCTTGGTCAGACAAAAAGGTACAGGTCAAGATTGACAACGAAGGACTGGACGTATATCCAAAGAGTTCTCCGTCTAGTCCACCAGACCATAAGGGTAGAGAGAGTCTTAAAAGGTGTCAAATAACACTAAGTGTGACAGTTTCCGAAACCGTATCAGTTATTTCGTCTTTATCTACAAAAAGACCTTGAGAGAAGGAAATAGTTACTAGGTTGTAAACAGAAATCCACGAAAATTTAAAGGAGAAACTAAAGAAGTCACTAGGTGACTAACAATCGTATAACAATCGGAAGTCTAAAAACACAAAAAACGTCCAAAAAAAAGGAATATCAACTAAAGATCAGAACATCACAACACCACTCTTTTCCACGAACTATCCTAAAGTCAAAAGAATTTAAATAACTCCGAGTAGAACACCAGATGGTACACTAAATAGGACCTCTGATAAAGTACACGTGAACTTTTCTTACACATAAGACGTCGAAAACCTACTACACAAGAGATAAAAGTCACTTCGGATAAACCACATTACACAGTAAATTCCGACGACGACGACCGACCACAATGGAATACCTAAAAGACAGGTAAGTACATTCATCCCACAAGTTCAGGGGATGATAATTCAAGAATAACAGTCAAAGAGGGAAATATAGATAGTTATAAATGAAGTACATAAATACACAAGGAAACAACCCATGTATATATAAATATTAAGAACATAGAAAAAGAACCTAACTAGGGAACTAGTGATAAATTACAGGAAGAAACAGAGAATATTGTTAGAAATAAAATTCCAGATAAAACAGACCACGTTCATAACGATGGGATCGAAAAGAAACTAAAGGTAAACGTACCTTATTGAAAAAGGCAACAAAGTGAAAGTCAGACACACTTTCTAGACTTCACACAGAGAACAGCCGTCGTATATCTACCCAGAATAAATGTATAGGTAAGTCGGTAAGACACAGAAGACCAACCTTGTATCAGGTAAATGTAAATTTCATTAGTAACTATCCATACATGAATAACACCCCAACAAGACATCAAAACGAAAAAAAAAAACCAACAAGAAAAGAAGCAGAAAACCAGAGAGGGGAACACTAAACTACTGATAGAAATCACGATACAAACCTAAAGAAAGAGAAAAAGTAGACACATACATAATATTTAAAAACCAACCACAAATGGTACTCCAAATGTATATCTTTAGATATACACTAATAAAATTCGACGACTAGATATTTCAAGGTTACGTAAAAATTCTTAAGACGATTAACCCTGAAGGGACCGTCAGACCACCAATTTTGAGACGAAGGTCACGTTCCCCGTGTCCAAGTTAGGGATCAGTCCCTTGATTCTAGGGTGTACGGTACATCGGTTATTTATTTATGATTTTTTTTTTTTTTCTTAGGACGATTAATGAGAAGGGATGATACAAATGACAAAACTGTAGTATAAAATATAGAAAACAAAAGACGCAGGAAAATGATGAATCATACCTATATCTACTAAAATGATGAAAATAGAAAATTGGAACGATGATCGAAATATGTACCAACTAAAAGATAGAAATGACATACAAACGGAAATGATTACTTTAAAGAGGAAAACATTAAAAGCATAAAGATCAACATCGGAAAGGAAAAAGTGAAACTCTTCAGGGAAATTATAAAGAATATTCCGACCAAACCACCATCGAGAATCGAAAACAACCAAACAGACATTTTGAAAACTAAAGAGGTAGGTTAGGTTTACTTAGAACGACGTATCTCACAATGACCAACATCCAAAAGGGAGAAATTAGTGAATTTTATATAGTACAGTGAGAGAAAACCGGAAGTCTCAAAGACGACTTTTCAGTCGACTATCGGAAACCCTGAGAGACACTAAGGACCTGGACCTACAGAAAAAAGTAAGGGTCCAATCTATTCAAAAGTCCATAATGCAGAAGTTTATACGGAAGACAGGAAAAAAGACAAAAGTAAAACCTTGGGAATATTGTACTTCCAATCATAGGATCTACGACAGGTCTCCAGAGAATTTGACAGGAGTAAAGAAACATAAAAAAACATAACTCCAAGAGAATATAATCCACGTATATATGATATTAACAATATCCAAAAGGAACCT
Source organism: Capra ibex (assembly GCA_006410555.1). Lineage (NCBI taxonomy): Eukaryota > Metazoa > Chordata > Mammalia > Artiodactyla > Bovidae > Capra > Capra ibex. The sequence continues at coordinate 28,530,839 of SJYO01000647.1, forward strand.
AACTAGGAAACTAGTAATATGTCACAGGTAGTAACAGAGAACATTACCATAAATAAAATTTCAGATAAAATAGACTATACTTATGATGATGAGGACGAAAGAAAACTAAAGGTAAACGTATCTTATAGAAAAAGATCGGGGAGTGAAAGTCGGACATGCACGGTGACCCAGACTCCACTCAGAGAACATCTGCCGTATATATCCCCAGAACAAAAGTATAGGTAAGTCGGTTAGACACAGAAAACCGAACTCATAAGTCAGGTAAATGTAAATTCCATTAATAACTATATATACTAGGACAATGGTAAATGAAATAACTAAACTCAAACAAAAACATCCGGAAAAGAAAGAGATCACAAAGGACAGATCTCTTCAAGGAAATCGTAAACAACATTTCGATCAAACCACTACGACTTAACAGAAGTGAAAACAAACAGACATTACGAAAACTAAAGAGGAAACTTAGACTTACTCTATAAACTACCTATTTCATTAGAACCAACATCCAGAAAAACAGGAAAGTAGCGAAATTCACATAAGACGGTGAGGGAAGACTGGACGTCTCAAAGACAACCTTCTATTCTAAGGGAACATACAATAAACAACAAAAAGGAAACGACGAAAAGTATAAACAAGAAACACAATCAAACTAATAATACACAGAACCGTACAAAGAGGAACCCATATAGGACATACCGTGAGAGACTCGAAGGACTTGAACCCACCGATGAAGGAAAAGGTGCAATCCCTCCAAAAGTTGATATGTAGAAGAGTTTATAAAAGAGCATGGGAAAGAAAAAGAGGAGAAGAAGACCCTGCGAATATTAAACTTACAATCCTACGGACTATGACAGACTCTCCAGAGAATTTGGCAGAAGTAAAGAAACACAAGGAAAGTAACAACACTACTAACGATGATGAGACAGTAGGTCGAGTGATTAGACAAGAACACATAGTAGATTAGATGATTTTTATCGGAAGATCACATAAAAAGTAAAGTCAATACCATAAGAAATATAGATCAAGAAGAAATATAAAAAGATTAAGAAACAATTATTGCAGATTGAAGAGTGAGACACGTAGACTAAAAGGCGGACTCAATAAACTTGTAGAAATACTGGTAATGGAATATGAGAAATAACTCATCTAACGAATAGAGGTGAATCAAGAAGACCCCAAAATAGAACAAGAATCAAACCTTGTATAAGGAGATAATAGAGTAAAACGGATTAAACGACAAAAATAAAGATACATAAACCATTCATAAATATAAAGGACTGAAACCTCTTTACCGGAAAACATCCTGCGTAGGATACATAGGGTCGTCATACGAAAGGGGGACCGGTCATCTCGAAATACGGAATCCTCATGGGGGATACACCTGACGTTCCCAGGAAGACAACACACTCTGACTAGTGACACCCACCAGAGTATCCACATCGACAGGGGAACGGGTCAACCAACGGTTTGACGTAACACACCTCCGACGGTCGGTGATCTCCCACCCCGACCCAGTACTCCGTCGACCGACACCTTCGGGCACCGAAAGGTCCGGATCATGACCGTGTGGCCACTCACCAATACCCCGTCTCCCAGGACCTAGAACATAATCGGACGACTAACCACCCCGACCCCGGGCCCCCGTAGGGTCTCGACCTTAGTCGGACGATCACCCATCTGAACACAAGGGGTAAGGGGTCGATCGACGAGTCGAACTCTACAGGGTCGTGATTATGGTTGTCCCCGGTACAAGGTCAACATTATTCAATTTCCCTTCTAAGATTTTACCGGGAGTGGTCGTGGTCCCAGGAGTGTCTTACTCGTGGGGTTTTCCCGACGGTGGTCACAGACACAGGGGTCCCACTCGAGGTCAACGAAGGACGGAGAGATCCTGTAAGAGGTTCTAGTTGTCCACCTAGACTGGGTCCGAAGAAAGTTTAATGACGAAGACGAGACCCCGGATCTCGTACACTTTAAAACATATGTGGGAAATCCTCACCTCAAAGATAAAGGGTGTCTGGAGATCAAGAGGACTTTCATTCGGGACGAACGGAAGTTTCGTTCCAAAAGATCCTCGAGTAGAAGGACCACGTCCTGGTGACCCCCTCGTTACATCCCGAACCCTGAGAACGAAAAACCCCTTTTGGAGATACCACAATAGGAGGGTAAACACCACCCAGTGGGTGAGCCCTACCCACACCTGATATATTGTGGGGAAGATGGACAGAAGAACACCAAGAAAGAAATATAGAAATCAATTTCTTCTAAAAAAGGTAGTCAGAAGACCGGAAAAAGTAGTTACCAACGAAAAAAAAAAAAAAAAAAAAAAAGTTTAAAACCACACGGGTACCCTCCTCCACTTGAATCGAAAAAGGAGGAGACGGTAGAGCCGGTGAAGACCGTAACAAAGCGAAACAATGACTAAAGAGCAACATGACATAACACCCGTCTCTTGTACCAAATACACTATGTCTAGAAACCACAAACTACTGTAAACGGAACACCTGATCCCATATACCAGTTCCTTAGTGAGGGTTTGGTAATAAAGAAGTTTATAATGGAAAGAATGTAAGAGAGATAAAGAAGAAACACCTTGAAGACAAACTGAAGGAGAATATAAAAGGTCCTGAAAGCTAGAGAAAAAGTAAAAGGGTATAAAAATTGAAACAAAGTAAGACCAATATATAGAAGATCGTATGTTTAAGAGAGAAGTAGACACAGATTAGACTATAATTGATAGATAAATCGAAAATAAAAGTTACTGAAGTAAAGAGTAAAGATCTTTAATGTAAATTAAGTGAAAAATTTTCAGGATAAGAAAATATTGCGGAATAAATGAATACTGTGATTTAGAAAGAAACTATAGAAATCATGAATACTTTTACGAATAAGTCATCACAAGACATCAACATGAATATTTCCTGAACCCTCGACTTAGAATCAAACACACAGACACGTCTAGGAGTAAATTTACTAACGAGGAAACACGAAACACTACTAGTTTAAACTCTAGTAAAGACGTATCGTAACTGATCCCCTTAGAGTTGTCCGGACGTACTGGAAGTTTTGTCAAAAGGTAAATGAAGATGTTCCGGTTTAAAAGATCCTTGTAGTATATGAGTCTTGGTCCACGTGATCCTCCTAGTCTATGGGTCCTAGTCAAAAATACAGTCAGAGAACGGAACCCCTAAGGGATTCTCATAATTAAGTTAACACACTGTAAAAGGGACAAATATTTAAGAATACCCTCTCAAGAAAAGGGATGAGTCTCAGATCAAATTTTCGAAGAAACAATAAAGGGAGACGGTTAGTTACTCAAAAAAGGATTAGATAGGAAAGTGACTATAAGGTAAGGAAACTTTCGAGACCGAAATACACCCTTAGAGTCAAAGTTAAATACAACGAACCGGGTCTCAGAATAGAAAACAAGGGTCAACCAGTAACTTGTGATTCGAGGTTAAAAGTCAATGTGTACCGTATAACTTATGGAGTGCTGTCATTTCCCCCCCCCCGCCCCTCTTTCTATCCGATCCATACCTCTNGAGCCCCGGGTGCACTAAAGGGGAATCCCGGGTGCANTATCGTAACTGATCCCCTTAGAGTTGTCCGGACGTACTGGAAGTTTTGTCAAAAGGTAAATGAAGATGTTCCGGTTTAAAAGATCCTTGTAGTATATGAGTCTTGGTCCACGTGATCCTCCTAGTCTATGGGTCCTAGTCAAAAATACAGTCAGAGAACGGAACCCCTAAGGGATTCTCATAATTAAGTTAACACACTGTAAAAGGGACAAATATTTAAGAATACCCTCTCAAGAAAAGGGATGAGTCTCAGATCAAATTTTCGAAGAAACAATAAAGGGAGACGGTTAGTTACTCAAAAAAGGATTAGATAGGAAAGTGACTATAAGGTAAGGAAACTTTCGAGACCGAAATACACCCTTAGAGTCAAAGTTAAATACAACGAACCGGGTCTCAGAATAGAAAACAACGGTCAACCAGTAACTTGTGATTCGAGGTTAAAAGTCAATGTGCACCGTATAACTTATGGAGTGCTGTCATTTCCCCCCCCCCGCCCCTCTTTCTATCCGATCCATACCTCTACTATCGTGGTTTGAAAACCTTCCACCTTTCGTTTACCTACTCTTCATTGACTGAAACGTCAGTCACTTACGATTTTGGACCCGAAGGGACCATCGAGTCGACCATTTCTTAGGCGGACGTTATGTCATCTGGGGTCAAACTAAGGCCCCAGCCCTTCTAGACGACCTCTTCCCTAACCGATGGGTGAGGTCATAAGAACCCGAAAGGACCACCAAGTCGACCATTTCTTAGGCGGACGTTACGCCCTCTGAACCTAAACTAGGGACCCAACCCTTCTAGGGGACCTCTTCCCTTATCCGATGGGTGAGGTCATCAGACCGGACCTCTTGAGGTACCTGACATATCGGGTACCCCAGTGTTTCTCAACTTGTGAAGACTCGCTGAAAGTGAAAGTTCGGTCGTTCTTTCGTCATGTCTAAACACGATTAAGTATAGGTCTTACGACTTTCTAAATCTTTTTATTTCGTGGTACAATGACACTTCCACTCACTTCTACTGCGATTTCTGTTCTTATAACAAACTTTCAGACAAATTGTTCTTCAATCTAGTGGAGTAGAGGGTGGGACCTTCTTCTGATCTCTAAATAGGAGATCTCTCCGACGTGAATTCCCAGAAACCTGACTCTCTGAATTCCGTCTTGATTCTTGTCCCTGTGACATGACTTATGATCCCGGGATTAAGTTTCAACTATGTGACTTATACAAGTGGGGTTTACGTAAAGTGGGGGAACCGAGATTCGTATGGTCACCGACCGAATATACAGAGTCCGTCTTCAAACTCTCTCAGAAGAGGTCTCTCTGTTTTGTCGGATTTTCTTTTAGACAGTCTCCGCACTTTGAGACATCATCTGACGAACCCGACGGTATGATCTCATGACGTCTGACCCACTGAATTTCGATGACGACGATTCAGCGAAGTCAGCACAGGCTGAGACACGTTGGGGTGTCTGCCGTCGGGTGGTCCGAGGGGACAGGGACCCTAAGAGGTCCGTTCTTGTGACCTCACCCAACGGTAAAGGAAGAGGTTACGTACTTTCACTTTTCACTTTCACTTCAGTGAGTCAGTACAGGTTGATCATCGTTGGGGTACCTGACGTCGGGTGGTCCGAGGAGGCAGGTACCCTAAAAGGTCGGTTCTCATGACCTCACCCCAATAGTTTCAAGCCTCAGGTCTTCAGATTCTAGTTTCTTGATCGACACAACCAAAGTCCACTCCCGAGAGAGGAACCGAACGTCTACCGATGCTAGAGTAACGTAAGAGGGTGTCGGAAAGGAGACACACAAACCTCTTTTTCTCCAGAGACCACAGGGAAGGGTCACCCTCCCATCGACAATATATGCAACCAATCGCTTTGTATAGACCCTTCCCTCTTGACACGGCTCGGGACTCACTTTTCTTCCTCCATCAGTGTTTTCGTAACATTTGTTTCCTTTATCGTTCACGTTTCCGGGACTCCGATTTTGTCTGAACCTTACTTAGTGCTTGTAATTCTCTCGACACCCAAATACCATTTTACAAAAGTCTATTTGATTATTTATGGACCGAAGGGTTCACCGCGATCACCATTGCTTAGACGGAGGTCACGTCCATCTGTATTCTCTGTGTCCAGGTTAGGGACCCAGTCCTTCAAGGAGACTTCTTCCTTTATCGTTGGGTGAGGTCATAAGAACGGACCTCTTAAGGTACTTGTCTCCTCGGACCGTACGACGTCAGGTATCCCAGCGTGTCTCAGTCTGTGTTGACTTTGCTGAATCGTGTGTGTGTACGAGTGAGCATTGTCTTGACAAGATAAAAAGGATAAGAAATGATTTTGGAAAAGTTCTATCTACAATAATAAAAATCAATTCTATACTACTTTGACTCGAAGTATTTCTATTCCATTGAACGGGTTTCAGTGACGCCATCTAACTTAGTCAAAATACCGGGAATAAAATACATATTCATTTACAAATAAACCCACACGGTCCAGAATCACCACCGTACACCCTAGAAGGTAGAAATCAACGTCGTACGTTTCAGAATCAACGTAGGACACTCTAGATCAAGGAACTGGTCCCTAAATTGGGTCCGGGGGACGTGACCCTTGAACCTCAGAATCTATGACTTGATAGTCTCTTCAGGAAGGGAATGGTAGATATTGTTCAGAGTCCTTATGAAAATAAAAGAAACTGTCCACGTTATATAAGAAATTCCGTACATTTAATAACATGAACCAGTAATACCCTCCGGTTTACTTTCTTCCGTTTTATCACAGAAAGACCGAGATGTGTCCGTAATCTTTTGGTCACTGTGGTTCGGGTTTTTCCTGTTCCCGCATTCCGACGGGGTTCCGTACCCAAGACAATATAGTCGGAGAGTCTTTGGTGGTAAATGTTCAAGTTAATAACGTCGTTTGAGACACCCAACCGAAGGGGTCTGTCACAGTAGAGGTCTATACGAAAGTACGGGAGATTTCACACCAGTCGATTTGTGGTGTGACAGATGTGAGGAAACGTTGATCTCAGGACCTTTGTTTAATCTAAGGTAGTTAACATACACGAGACCACTCTCAATCTTCAACATTCACGTAACCTCTGATGGAACAAGGACCGGCAATGACTGTAGTTCGAACCAGGACCTCTACACATAGATAACCGAAACAAAGAGACTTCTCGGGACTGACTATACTAATGATAATCGTTTATAGGTAAACGGAACGACAACCCAAGTAAATTAATTAAGACAAAAAGGTAGAACATAATTTCAAAAAATTAATTTTAAAATAAAACATTATCTATTATAACGGTGAACTTGGATCGGTAATTCAAGGGAGAGGACCTCTGTTGATGACAGAGGTAAAGAGTACACAGGACGATCTCTCAAAGACATATAACGACCATATAAAAACGAAAATACGGTCACCATCGTATATACGTATAAAAGACGTAAAGTGAAAAAGTAAATCCTCTAAGGAGGTATCCGATACATCATAAGGTCACTGATATACAAAGTAAATAAATTGTTAGGGAATAATTGCTACAGATTTAGTAAAGTAGAAAACAAGAATGTCTGGTATACCGTTATTTACTGGAACATTTTTACAATAATACGTGTCCATTCACACAGACACCCTGTCTATTTCAGAAATCTCAATCTTAGGGATCTGATGTCCTCTACCCACAAAATTTAAAAACAGTTTTAATATGTACACGTTTACAGTTCTTAAAATGTCAAGATATCTCAAACAAATTTTTGTTACTTTTTTTCGTCTCGTCAGGATCAGGGAAAGGGGGGTAAAGACAGAAGAGTCTTCTCCGTTAGTGAAACTTAATGAAATCGACGACGGTATAAAGTTTTATCGAAGGAACATAATGAAGAACTAAAAAAAGGTAAAATCCGTAGTAGATACGTGAAGGACAATCCTTTCTTCTAAAATGCGAGAAAGTAGGGGACGGGGGTGGAAGTATAAGGACATGGGAGGATTACATCAATATAAACAGTAAATCTCTCTGTTTGAAAGTCACAAATGTGATAATACGACTATCTTCAAAAAATATCGACTCGGTTGGTCATTTAATACTGCTGAAAAGAAAAGCACTTGTTGAAAAATAAAAGGTACCTGAATTGTTAACAGAATAAAAAGTAAAAGTAGTAAAAGACACTCGTGTGGTTCTACAAGTTCGAGGTCAAGAGATGGTTAACAGATTCAGAGAGTAATATGACTCTGTATAGGTCAATGGAAATTTAATATAGAACATCTTTAGAGATGACCTCAAAAGACTGGAGGTTTCACTATTACCGTCCCCTGAAAAGACCACCAGGTCACCAATTCTGAAACGGAAGGCTACGCCTCCGCACCCCACGCCCCGTCCAAACTGTGGACCAGTCTCTCGATTCTAGGGTATACGGAACACCGGTTTTTTTGTTTTGTGTTTTTTGGGACTTACCTGACCGACAGGACAATCGGATCTCGGTCATCATCTAAAAGGTACTGTGATACTTCGAATTCGAAGTTCTCGGAAGTAAATGGAATCGCTACATAGGTGTGCTATGTGCTTAAAACATATTAAACGTTTCGTTCTGTAAAATTGACAAACCAATTTATGTAACAGAGAAAGGATAAGGACAAAGGGAGACAGTGTAAAAGAGAGTGTAATGTCAAGACTCTACGTTCGTTCCCCCTAATCCAACCTCTAGGTAAGTCGAATATAAATCAACCTAATAAATACACCAAACATCAGTGTAGACTTATTTCAAGTCAATAACAGTAAGTAGGATCATCCTTAACGATATCCTTATAAACACACACACACACACACACACACACCATACACGAGTCAGTGAGGCAACACAGAAATGTTGGGTATCTGACATCGGGTGGTCCGAGGAGACAATTATCCTAAGAGGTCCGTTCTTATGACCTCACCCAAAGGTAAAGGAGAAGACCCCTAGAAGGGGTGGGTCCCTACCTTGGGCGTAGAGAATACAAATGGACGTACCTGTCCGCCTAAGAAGTGGTGACGCGGTTGAGTCCTTATAAGGATGGAAGATAATTATGATACGATTGAGTGGGACCCAACATTGTGTTTCCACGTCTCCGTCACCAATATTATTCTACACTTGTACAGGATACCACGGACTACCGTCTTCATCCATTGATCCCCGTCTTTTTTTTCTTCCAGACTTACATACCTCGACCTTCTATCAGACACCTTTTCAAAAAAGGTACAATAGTCGACATCCTTTAATATTCACTACCTAAGTCAAAAATTGTTAAATCAAAAGAGGACAGTTCTTATACGACTAATTACATTGTGTATCTTAATATTTACGTGACATGTTGAAAAGAAAAAACCACACTTTGTAGATTTATCTTAAATAGTCTTAAGACAAATTCGGACATCGTCATAATATTTATCGTGACACATATACATTTTCAACAAACAAACTATATGTAGAGATGATAACTATTGTTTTTGTGTAAGACTAATTAGTACGACCTCTTTTCTGACTTAATAGAGGTATAAGAGAGATCTCTTTTTATAGTGTTTTGGAAACAGTATACATCTCTACTGGTTTTTCATATGTCGTATGTGAATTCTCAAAATGTAAAGTAACATACATTCAAAATGGAGTTTACTTTTTTTCCGTTCTTAACAATTTTTTTTTTAACTAGAGGATAATTCCCGTACGTACGACTCCGTCTACCGTCCTTCACATGACTGTGGACGTTTAACAAGGTACACTATACGTAGTTTTTTATTCTACTTAACTACCTGTCAACCTCTTAACCGATCTAACTGTCTAGAAACTATTTAATTCATAACATTTTACCATTGACATCTTAAACCCACTATCCATAACCATCAATAACATTTCCAAAATATTGAAAAAGATATGTAAAATTTAAAAAGTATTATTTAGTAACCCTCTTTTTAATCCGTCGACTTTTTATATCTCATTTCCATAATCTGTGAACTTAGCTCATCAATTGAGTATTTTATTATAAGATAAAAAGACCCAAAAACACTACAAACACCATAAACAGTCGAGAAAGTTTAAATATCAAACAATACGAAAGAGTAAGATAGTTATGTATTTAAAAGTAAAAGTATGGTTGTAAAGATGAACATTAAAACATAAAATGAAAGAATTTCTCCTAGGGACTTAACATATTCGAAGTCACAGGTATTTCGGACCTAGGTGGGGACGGACCATGTATCGGTTGTAAGACTTGAGAGAAAGGTGTAAGAGAAACCTTAGAGGTTAGAGGTAACAGGAATTCTAAGGGAAGTGGAGGACCACAACGTCAAGGACACAGGACCTAAGACACAGAAGAATAGAAGAAGTAAGAAACTAAGTGGAAATAAAACTACTTGGTCTATAAGGTCATCAAAGGTTTCTTTACAACGTACTCTTTATGTAAAACCCCTGGAACGCTAATAGTTTAATAGAAATAAGACGAGACGGTCAACTGACTGTCAAACGGACTCATATCTCAATCTCCAACCTTTATTAAAAGGAGGTCTTAAAACTTCCGTCGAGGATGAACAGAAGATTGAAAATTATATAGATAACTCTTTAGATCAGTAAGACTAAAGATTAAGAAATAAATACTAGTCAAAAAGATAGAGACATTCAGATTTCCTAGAAGAAAAATAGGAATCTTTAAAGTGTTACTATACTGAGTTACACCCAGTTAAAGATAAGTGACTACGACTCGTGAGTCTCCCGGGAAAGTCACACTTTTGAGTACAGGAATGTCAGACCCTTCAAAATTTCTTAATCAAAAATTTCTATTACAAGAGAAGATCAAAAAAAGGATGATATTAAGGACCCGATCAGAAGATAAAGCGCATAGAAAAGAGAATAAAGGTAGAGAAACGGAAAGACGAAAAGAAAAAAAAATACCGGCGTGGTGTGTCGAAAATCCTAGTTTCAAGTGGTTGGTGCCTAACTTGGACCCAGGGTTGTCACTTTCACGGTTGAGGATTGGTGACTTGGCGGCCCCTTAAGGGAGAGAGACTAAAAGAAAGACCCTCTAGAGGTAAATTAGTTAAAAAGATAAAAAAATGAAATAAAAAATTAACCTTCTTCTAATGTTACAACATAACCAATATGTCAGTGCCAATATGTATATAGTGGAGGGAGAACTCGGAGGGAGAGGAGGAAACTAGTCAAAAATAAAGAAGAAAGGTAAAAACTAAAGGTCTAAAGTTAAAGTAAGTAACTGAGGAAATTTATTATAGAATAAGAAAAGACCAAAGTTATCACAAAGAGACTTCTATATTTAGTATCCACACCAACACCCAAACAAAACAACAACAACCTCAAAAGAAGGGAGGATATATCGAAGGTAAAATAGGTCCAAAAAAGAAAAGACAATCAAAACAACACAGAATACAATCTCCGAGATCAGACACCAACAACCGAGTAAAAATACTCACCCCCTGACGTTTAGACTGTTCTACGAGACTTACGTACCCATCCCATATAGTTAACACCTAAAACGATATCCTACTAGACGGACCCTGTAAAGTGACCTTTTAGAGACTACAGTCATACAGATCCGGAAAGGGGAATCAGATCAGTCTAAAGAGTATCTTGTGTGAATGAGAGACCGGACTTTACATTTACCAGGATAGAAAGGGGTGACAGTTCCCTGATCACGTTATACCGTGGGTCTCAGTCTGGACATCCTTATCTTAAGGGTCGGAGGGTCCAACTCAGTCAATTTGTTTGAGTAACATCTGATCTTCCCTACCTACATAAGTGAAACATAAAGATTTTCCCGTGACAACGACGACGATTCAGCGAAGTCAGCACAGGCTGAGACACACTGGGGTATCTGTCGTCGGGTGATCCGAGGAGGCAGAGACCCTAAGAGGTCCGTTCTTGTGACCTCACCCAACGGTAAAGGAAGAGGTCACGGACTTTCACTTTTCGTTTTCACTTCAGCGAGTCAGCACGGGCTGAGAATCGCTGGGGTACCTGATGTCGGATGGTCCAAGGAGGCAGGTACCCTAAAAGGTCTGCTCATGACCTCACCCCACGGTAACCCGTGATCATATGCAAATTTTTCAGTATGGGTTACTAGATCCCGGACATCTGTGGTTAATGATAACCATAAAAAAACTAGGTAATGAATAACAATGGTTACCTTACAACTTAGGAAGGCATCAACTCGAATGTGAGTGTATTAGATAGACGTTTTTGACATACTTTCACTTTCACTTCAGTGAGTCAGTACAGACTGAGAAACACTGGGATACCTGACATCGAGTGGTCCGAAGAGACAGGTACCCTAAATGGTCCGTTCTTATGACCTCACTCAACGGTAAAGGAAGAGGTCCCCGAGAAAGACTGAGTCCCTAGTTTGAGGCCAGAGGGGGTAACGTCTGTCTGAGAAATGACAGACTCGGTGGTTTCTTAGGTTACAATAATTAATCTTATGGACCGATAAGAGATAATATGTGGAGTGGGACCGAATCCTCTAAGAATACACAAGTCAATCAGGTGTTGATTACACACTCCTCAGTACGACATCCAATATGACGAAACGTTACCTCCCTTATTACGGTGTATGTAGTTCCTAACCAGAAACTGGTCGTCCTCGGTACTAATTTTCTTTATTCTAGTCTACTCGATATAATCGTCTCCTTTAAGTTAGTCTGAGGAGTGTACTAAACCTATGATTTAAACACTAATACTAGTATAAGTCGTAAAGGACCCGGAGGGAGGAAGAGTGATAGGACGAACTAAGGGTGATCATTCAAATATTAAATGGATGGTAAACCAATTTTCCGCAAAAGTAAAAATGCAATTATAAAGACCACTTAACACTTTATTCAAGGACAGGGTCTAATGAGTCACTTAATAGTAGTCCGACCAACGGGTGTGACACATTTTGGGTTTTCTGTCTCCCTTTAAAGTAAAATCTGAGTATACAAATCAACAATACAAAGGGTCAAGTATTAAGAAACGGGTGAGAAAACGTTAGGAATTTCGTGAACACGAAATAGTTTCGATTCAAATTTTGAATAAAACCCTACGGGTGCGTCACATTGATACTGTTCCGTCGGTTTAATTACTTCATTAGTTTTTTTGATTTTTTGAGGAATAAACATAAATGGTCCAAGTAAATGTCCACAGTAGTGGTCTATATTCCTTAGTCCTTATAGTATAAAGACGTGTTGAAGGAATCATTCGAGGGAATCTCAACTAAGGTATTACCGTCGAAAATGATTAATTCGTAAGTAACAAGACTCTTGTATGAAAACCGGAACTACCCGACCCGTCGTCCCTTTGAATACATGGAAAGTCGTCACCCGTCCCACAATGGAGGTCCGTGTCTTCATCCATCCCCTTCCGGTTGGAGTACCCCGACAACTTACATCGTACAACCAACAATTTATGTAACAGTCTGGGAACGGTTCCGTCGTAAGTAAAAGGGAACACCAGTGAGAAAAGAACACAGCCGAACGGACGGAGGGAGTAGAACAGTTTCATAGAGGCCGAAACAAGGTTGTCTTAAGGAATGGTCCCTAAATCACCGTAGGTGTTCTCCTTGGTCCTCGAATTAAAACACTCTTGACGGTCAGTCAACTTAGTTCGTCGGTTCGGTTACCACATTTGCAAATTAGTATCGGGTTCTTGAACTTATTGACTCTCTTACAGGGTAAAAATAGAGATCTCGGGTCCAAGTACAGTTACAGTACCCCTGACGAAAATTAGAACGTGTCTCTATTCTGGGGAGTACGAAGAGAGCTTTATCGGGCGTGGGGTCCGATTCACATCCTACAAACGACGACTTCCGCCAAAAAAATTTCCTTCCACCTTCGGAGTCGAGCTTATGTCGCGAAGGAGACGTCACTACGGCCCACAGACGTCCCCCGCGAGAACGGGTCCCGACCGAAGACGTCGCTGCCCTCCTCTCTGCTTGTAACCACCCCGACCCGAAAGGATAGTGACCCCAAGGAGAAGAAATTGTTCCCTCGAACGCAAACAGACTTGCACTGGTTAAAGGCGACGTGTCGAACCCCGCGTCTTTATGAACTTCAGGTCAACAAAACTTAAGTTATTCGTCGACTATATTGACTGTAAGTTTTCCTCGGACCTGAAGTCGTAGGAGTCCTCCTCTTAGGACTCCGGTTAAGAAGGGAGAGCGAGTTCTTAGGGGTTTCCGAGGTCGAAGGTAGTCGGAGCCTCTGGGTGGAGGATGTGACTAGCGACTCTCCCTGGGTCTCCTTCCCGCCGTTCATGTCGACAAATATTCGAAGAATCCGTCAGACACCAAGGCTCGGATATGTTTAAGACTATGTCATGGGTTTACACCCTGCAGACAGGGGTCCCAGGTTGTACGGGTAATTTTAGATGCGGACGACAAACCACTGTCCCGCGAGATTCTTGTTTTCGGAGAGGGACCTGGTCCCACTTACAGAGATGTCAGATCTCGATCTTGGTTTGACGTAGAAATTCCCGGGGACTTAAAAGAGGACCACCTACTACGTAGTGTAAAGTAGTTTTTAGTTCCCTTCTGTCTCGAAGTCCGTATCAACAAAGACTTAGTAGGGACTAATTACAGTATTCAATTAGTTCATTGAAGTTATAGACTTAATCCGGTGGACAACTTTAGGACGAAATAGTTTTCACCGTGGGACTACCTCTTGGCTATAAAGTACTACCGTCATGGTTCCCTTAAAGACCGAAACGGTTTCTTTTCCAGTGGTATTCATCCAACAGTCTATATCGTTTATTTTTTATATATCTTGTGGGTCAGTGTAAACTGAAAGTCTTTTTGTTGTCTACTAAAAAAAAAACGTATTCATACAGGATTTCCGACATGTCCTACATGAATGTGATTTTATTAAAAAAGAGTCTAAGTTTATAAATTATCCACAGGACATAAAATAGACCTGTGGGATTGACATTTTTCTTTTAAGTTTGTTAGATTTTCTTGTCTCTAAGAGTTAGAGTGACCCGTCTCTATTTATAATTCCCAAACCAATACAGAAAGGTATTTGATAAACACTTATATGATAGAAACACAGGTTTGGGACCGAGGAGGTCAACGATCGACCCACTGGAACTTTCCCAATAGATTAAAGGGACCTAAAATCAAAGGAACAGACATTTTACCCCTATTATTATCATAATCAGAGTATCTCACAGTTACCTCCAATTTACTCGGACCGTGTATCTTTCGTGACTTACTATCAATAATTAGTGATTATAGTACATAGTAAGAATTTTGACGTTTACCTCTATACAATATACTTAACAAAGTATGGAACGAAAACAAGTGAAAAATATAGAGTAAGAAAAAGTGTCTCCGTATTTTAAGGAAAGATTTTTAAGTAATCAACGGGCACCTACCGGGATCTCTAACAGTATGACTCACTGTATCCAGTCCATCTCTTTCTCTTCATAGCACACTGTAGGGAATATACACCTTAGATTTTTCTTTAATATTTTTACTGTAAATGTTGTGTCTTTCTCTAAGTGTCTGAATCTCTCGTTTGAATACCAAGGGACCCCCCTGTCTACCCCCTTCTCTTTCGATCCCTCAAACCCTACCTGTACATGTGTAACGACATAAATTTCAACTATTGGTTTCTGGATGACACATCGTGTACCTTGAAACGAGTTACAATACACCGTCGGACCAACCCTCCCCTCAAACCCCTTCTTACTTGTACACAGATACATACCGACTCAGGGAATCGACAAGTGGACTCTGACAGTATTGTAACAAAACAATTAGCCGACATAGGGTTATGTTTTATTTTAACATAATCAATTACGTCATGCTGATACTTTTAATTAATCAACGATGACCCCTGAAGGGAGCACCAGGTCACCAATTCTTAGGTACGAAGGCGACGTCTCCCGGACCCAAACTAGGGACCAACCTCTTTATTCTAGGCCGTACGGTACATCACACTGGTCTGTTTGGTTAATTGACTAACGACAACTACCAGTAAATCCAACAACGGTTGGGAAAAGATGGACTGACAGAGTCACTTGTAGAAACACGACGTCCCCAACAGGTTTTCACGAAGGAGCCCCATCAGACCTGTCACTCGGTTGGTCTTGAACCACAAAGGGAGGTGGGAACAGGGTCACCCGCTCCGATGTTGACTTGAACAACGGTCCTTGGACCTAGGGGGTAGGTCCATGACCGTCAACCGAAAGGTTCTCTTGGGTCATTTGTTGTCGTTTTCTCGACTCTGATTGTACGAACCTATGTTTTAATTCTTCCATGAGTTAGGGTCATTAGTTCTTTTTATTATAAATTACGTTATAAAAATTTAATTATAATTAACGGTGTTTTTAGGTACTTCTCGTCTTATAGTCTTAAAATTTACTTCTATCCTAGTCATTGTCACGACACGGTTCATGAAAAACGTAAGATGTAATTAAAAATACAAGTTTACAAAATAATTTTATACTAAATAAAACTAATGACTTAAAAGACCACGAGAGAATTTAAAATGTGGTCTCTAGTCACGAAATGAACGGAGCGAGATTACAAATCTGAGACCGACCGTGGTATAGGTCCACCGTGTTACAGATTCGAACACGAAGTAACTATTCTACCAAGAGAACACACGGGATTTTCTTCCCTCGGGGAATCCCGCACCCCCGGCGAGGATACCTTGTGTCTGGGTGTGACACATATGTCATCTGACGGACCAGGATACAGAGGTCCCCGTGTACCCAATAACTCCTAGTGTCCGGAAGAGAACGACCGGGACTGAAAAGGAGTAATTTTAGACAATAGAACTCAGGACAATTGTGTTGTCTTCAGTGACGACTTCCCTAGATTATGTTGTTTAGAAGAAGTGTACTAAAGTATTTGTATATTCTTATATAGATGTCATATTTCTCAACGACCAAGTTTACCATACATATGGTATACATAACTATTTACGTCGGTCAAAGGAGAGAAGACTATTACATAATTAAATGTACGGGTGATTTTCGAACACTCTTATTGACAAAGGGGTATAAGAACTGTTGTAACTCCTAACACCGTGAAGAAATAGAAACAATTAGAGAATTTTTACATAAATGAAGAAACCGACGTAGCCCAGAAGGAACGCCGAACACCCTAGAAACAAAACCGCACACCCTTAGAAAAGGAAGACACGCACCCGAAGAGAGATCGACACCACACATCCAAGAGAACGGAGCGACGTACACCCAAAGGACTGGTCCCTGACTTAGGCACGGGAGGAGTCACCCTTCGTCTAAGAATTGTTGACCCGGTGTTCCCTTCAGGGAGGAGTAGAAAATATACTCAGAAAACAAAAGGAAAGATCTTTAAACCTCCTAAAAAAAAAAGAAACAGGGGAAACGAGACTCTAAAGTGTTACTATTTGGAACGACGACGACGATTCAGCGAAATCAGCATAGGTTGAGACACGCTGGGGTATCTGCCGTCGGGTGGTCCGAGAGGGCAGGGACCCTAAGAAGTCCGTTCTTGTAACTTCACCCAACGGTAAAGGAAGAGGTTACGTACTTTCACTTTTCACTTTCCCTTCAGCGAGTCAGCACAGGCTGAGAATGGCTGGGGTACCTGACGTCGGGTGGTCCGAGGAGACAGGTACCCTAAAAGGTCCGTGCTCATGAGCTCACCCCACGGTAACGGTAGAGGCACTATACGGAATCATGTCCAGATAAAATTAAGAAACACACCTTGGGAAAATTAAACCTTTGAGTACGAGAAGTCAAGACCCTTTAAAAGAACTTAATGAGATACCAGAGGAGGGAAAATACAAGTGACAAATAAGAAAGACCCTGAGTATAACAAGACCAGAACCTGGAGGACCTAGTCCGAAGGTTAAAATAATAGAAAAGAAAGGATAAAAGGTAGAGAAACAAAAATACGAGACATGAGACCCTCTAAAAGAGTTATAGTAGAAGGTCTGGAAGACATCTAACTTTTGTTTAGAGACTATAGTACAGAAATTTAAAGTTCTCGAGAAAGAGTGAGAAAAAGAGACTTATACAAAAAAAATAACGTCAGATAAGAATAAAACCCGAAGGGACCACCAAGTCTCCAATTCGCAGACGGACGTTACACCCTCTGGGCCCAAGCTAGGGACCCAACCCTTCTAGGGAATCTCTTCCTTTACCGTTGGGTGAGATCATGAGAACGGACCTCTTAGGGTACCTCCCTCCTCGAACCATCCGATGTCAGGTACCCCAGCGCTTCTCAACCTGTGCTGACTCGTTGTTTGATGTTAAGAATAAAATACCTACGTCATAGTGTTATCGAAAAGTAAAAAGATTCCTAAAAATTTTTATAAAAAAACTACACCTGGTAAAAATTTCAGAAATAACTTAAACAACGTTATAACGAAGACAAAATACGAAACCAAAAACCGGTACTTAGTGCACCCTAGAATCGAGAGACTGGTCCCTACCTTGGGTTTGGGGGACGTAACCTTCCATTTCAGTATTGGTGAAGGTCCCTACCCACAATCTACCCTGACGACCCGTTCAGGGTAGATTCCTACAATTACTATCAAAAACGAAAAAAAAAAAAGGGAAGAGGAATGGACTACCGGTATTAGGTAAAGGAGGTTCAAGGAAAAAGACAAACGTGTAAAACCAAAGATGCGAAGTACAACATTCAAAAGGATCTACGGACGCACTAGAAACCAGTAAACGAGGACAAATTGGACTGACCCTAGAGACTACCATATCCCTTCCTAAACAACTCACAAGACCGACCAACCAAAGTAATTCCCTTGGGAACTATATAGAAGTACAGAAAGGAACACTCGACCAGTCTAAGGGGTCTAGTCAGAAGAAGGCAGAGAAACACCTTGTCACGTTCCGTCCGACTGTAGAAGATCCTCGTCTTCGTCTCCTCCGGTCTCAAAAATCGTATGTTACACGCACACATACGTACGAGTCTAGGGTACCTGACATCGGACGGTCCGAGTACCTCAAAGGGTCCGTTCTTATGACCTCACCCAACGGTAAGGGAAGAGGTCCCCTAGAAGGACTGGGTCCCTAGCTTGGGTGTAAATTGTGGGTCATGGACTGTAGATTAGGACAAAAGACAGCCGATCACACAGGGACGGGATTTCACACGGATTAAGGAGGTCTGGTCTTCTCAGGGTGAGGGGAGAGGGTCCAAAAGGGAAATGTCTCTGATTTATAAAAGTATTTTTCGTCAACCCAAAATAAACACGGTTCTACAAAATCCTATGGCCCCGAAGACATTAACGTAACGGAATATGGAAGACTTGTTGTACTTTACCATCATCACTACACCCCCAGAAACAGAAAAAGATCTAAATGACCCACAGAAAAATCTTAAAGTGGTAATTCGGACTGTGACCAAAGGCAAACTGACGTATGTAAATAATTCAATTCTTTTATGAGGAACAAAGAAAATTCTCTAAATCACAACTTAGAAAGTCCACATTTTGTAGACATAAGTACTCACTATAAACAGACATTAAAAGAAAACCGACGACACAAAAGGTCCCAAAGCATAGTTACATTATAACCGAAACATTCTGTCAGGTTTTTGAAGGAAATTGTCGTAACCTTGATAAATTGTCGTGACCTTGATAAATTGTCGTAACCTTACTTGACTACTCGTTTAAAAATTTTATTATCACAGGTCATGAATCTGTCTAACCGAGAGGTGGTAGGAAGTTTAACTTAATGTCAAACATCCCACTGCGGAAGGAGATTCATCTAGGTATAATATGTGAAGTCATAGTAGTCCGTACTGTCTTCATTATAACTTACTTTTTACATTTTAAATGAAAGACCTTCGAAGTCCCTCGGCCTTTTCCTCCTCTTCCTTTTCCTTTTCCTCCTCCTCCTTCAATTAACATAACAAACCTGATCTTAAATCAAGTTGTCTGGGACAAAGAGAAGTCGTCCGGACTATTGTATCCTGTTTCATTTTCCTTAAAGATGAAGAGGAAAGGGGTGTTAACACCTCTGAACCGACGTTTCAAGACACCGGAGGGGTCAGTGGAAACATCTTCGAAGGGGTCCCCTTTACACATGACCTTGTCCAGACCTCAACGGCACACGATTGTTTATCTTTCCCACCTACTAGGGAAAGAGGTGACTTTCTACCACAAACTACGTAAAATGGTCGAACTGAACCGACAGATTAGGTTCCGGTCGTCTGACCCTTGAGTCCGAGGGATGTGACCCTCGGACCTCAGAATCGGCGACCTGGTGGTCCCTCCAGGGATCTGGTCTGACAAATAAGACGAATACCGATCTCTGACCTAAGGTCTACCCGTGTAGACCAACGATGAAGACCAACCAGTAGTTTTCCCGTTTCCAGTGGAGGTCCTCAGTGACGAAAGACGTGGTCGACTCCGAAGAGACCAGTGGGGTACGGGGAGCGTGAAAGACCTATAGTGACACGTCGAGTCGACGGAAAGGGAAAATGAGGTCGGTGGACGACCCAGGCGAAAGGCTGACCGGTCGGTCCAAGGGTCCTTATCTGACCGGTGACTACTTCAAGTAAAAGAAGAAGGGGATGAGACAGGTGGGGACGTCACAGGAGAGGGGAGAAAACGAGGACGAAGGGGTCCCCAGGGGGTCAGAGGAGGAGGGAGTCAATGGGACACAAATGTGAAAAGAAGGGTAATTTTAGTCTAAAATATAGAAGATAAGCAGTTTAAATTATTCACTTAGTTTAATGACCCTCACACAATCTGAGAGAACGACCATTATTTGTCCTAGAAGGAACCAAAAGGAGTTTATTAAGGGAAGGGGGTCGCCCTCCCACCCCGTGTGTCAATAACGTCTCAGTGTACCATTAACTAGTCCTGACACGTCCGTGGATGTCATCTAAGGAGAGACCCGAAGAAACCCACATCTTGTGTCGAGCCTCTGGTCTTCCCCCAAGTCCTGGGTCTCGGGATTCCTGTGACTACACAGCGGTGGCCCCGTCCTCTGACGGGTGGGGAGTCGTACTGTCGTTGTGTCGGGGGAGACGGAGACGAAGAGTGTGAAGACAGAGACGGTCGGATGGAACGTGAGAAGAAAAGAGACGGAGTACCAAACACAAGAGAGGTTTGACGACGAATAGCTCGCAAGACCCGGAGATACCGTAGATGATGGGACACCGTGACGGAGGGTAGATTACTCGTGCTCAAAAGTATCATATCGAGGAACATTCGACGATCGGGTCGGTGAGTGACCGACGGGAACTAGGTGACGGAGACTAGGTAGGTAGACACCGGTACTTTCTGTACACAAAGGAAGACCCCAAAAACGAGAAGACGTGTCCCTACACCGTCCCGACACGAGTCGTGAGACTTGACCCGAAATAGGTCCTTTGTACCAATAGGAAGGGTGTTCGTGTTTTCTCGATTTAACCTTAGGGCTACTAAGGGTTTGGTTCACTTATTTATCGTCGGTAGAGTACCCGTTTAAAAATGTATACGTTTAAAGCTCCTCGGTGAGTAGACATTTTACCTCTGTCATTATTGTGAATAGAGTAATCTAACTACACTAATAAGAAAAAAAAAAAAAGTATAAAACCACACACGATACAAACGATTCTTTTTGTCAACCTTAGATTACGGGGGATTTATCCTTGAACAATTTAGTCACCAAAAGTTTCAGATCCTCCTCTTTTTCCCTATCATATAGTCTTAACGAACCTCTTGGAGTAGGGACTAGACACAGTGGTCTTACCTCCGTCCCCAACTTGAAAGGACTAACATATGTTCAACGTTGAGGGTGGGAGTTTTCGTGACGAGATTTACTGGATGTCATTATATAGGAAAAATAAAAAATTTCAAAAAAAAAAAAATTACACCTGGTAAACATCTCAGAAGAAACTCAAACAATGTTATGACGAAGACAAAACACTAAAAACCCCCCCCGACACTCCGTACACTCTAGAATCGAAGGACTAGTCCCTAACTTGGGTGTGGGGGACGTTACCTTCCCGTTCACATTTGGTGACCTGACGGTCCCTTCAGTTTGTACAGGAATGTTACCCTAGAGTACATCGGTTTGTTTTACTGAAGACGTCCATACATACAAAAAATTGTACGTTACCCTTAGTACTACCTAGTAACTTATTTCGTCCAATATTTTGTTCTGATATCATCCTTAAAAATAAAAAATTTAATACAAAATACCCTCATGTCAACGACACCATCCTTAAAAACCTCTTTTTTATGTATATCCATGGATACTTATTACTTCCTATACCTCATAATTTCCATACAAACCCGGAAGGAACACCAGGTCACCAATTCTTAGGTGGAACGTTACGTCCCCTGTGGTCAAACTAGGAACCAGGTCCTTCTAGGGTGTGTGGTGCCTCGTCGATTTGGGTCTGTGATGCTAATGACTGGGGTTCGTGGATCTCGGACACAAGGCGTCGTTCTCTTCGGGCGTGTGGTGCTGACCTCTCAGCAACGCCGAACGTCGTCGATCTCCTTCCGGTGCGTGGCGTTGCCTCTGGATGGTGTCGGTTTTTATTTATTTAGAATTTTTTATTCGTACGAACCGTCTGGACGACGTAGTCGTAATGGACCCTCGAAGTGTCTTTCCATCTTAGACCCCGGAGAGAGGGCTGGGTGAGTTAGTCTTATACCAAAAAAAAACTGTACTAGTGACGGAACAACTACGGCTCATTTCAGACTCTGAGTGATGAGATCTTGTGACCAAGAGCCGACGAGTAGTCTTAAGTAGACCCTCGTCATTTTTTATTTAGGATTAGCATCGTAGATCTGGTTGATTTAGTGGAGAAACCCCAGTAGCATATAGAACCTTGACAGTTGACTACGGGTCCTCGTCGGTCCTAACCCTTATGGCCGACTCGTGGAAGGGAGTCCGACAATCTCACGAATAAGACACCGACCACGTTTGGACCTCGAAGATTAAAACAAGAAAGACGAAAACATATAAAAGACTAAAAACAAATCCCTTACACATAATAAAACAACCCGAAGGGTCCACCGAGATCACCATTTCTTAGGAGGACGGTTATATCCTCTGTATTCTATACACCCAAACTAAGGACCCAACCCTTCTAGGGGAACCTCCTCCCGTACCGTTGGGTGTCTTATCGGACCACCCGATGCCAGGTATCCCAACGTTTCTCAGCCTGTGCTGACTTCGCTGAATCGTGCGTGTGTAACAAGACAATTTCTAAAATTTTGCAATAAATTTTAATTTTTCGAGATTTACCTACGTTCCGAGTAGACTCCAAATCGGAACTTCACTCCTTCTACAAAGTCTCGTCCTAAGTGGTATCTTTCCCCACACAGTTCATGTACAAGGGTCCAACCCCCTCCCTCTCACTTTGTTTCGTTATACAACACGACAAAGAAAATAAAACTCAGTACTACAATTTAAAAATTTCAACATAAATTTTTTTATTAAAATAAATAAATTAATACAAACTGACGCGGCTTAGAAACAGCGACCCGTCCGTAAAGAGATCCACACCACTCGCCCCCGACGAGAAATCAACGCAACGCCCCCGAAGAGTGACACCACCGCGGAAAACAACACCTGACGCCCGAGATCCCCAAGCCCCGAAGTCATCGACACCAAGCATCCAAGATCTCACGCCCGAATTATCAACACCGTACACCTGAATCCTCCAGGAGTCGTGCATCCTCGAAGGGAATAGACCCTAGTTTAGACACAGAAGACGTAACAGTCCGTCTATGAAATGGTGACTCGGTGGTCCCTTTGGACTTTTAACATAAGACTCTAAAGTTTGATAGTGTCTTTCTTTCGTACTCGAAAATTACAAATCGTTTTCCCCTCGTGCTCAATTTCTTTTTTCTCCTCAGTAAAGGTAGAGGGTGGACTGGACCACGTAGAGAAAGGGAATTCTGTTTTCTTTGATTTGTAACGGCTCTCGAGCGATTGACGGTCGTAACAATATCCGGAAAGTAATGGGAACATTATTACGGTTCCTCGTCGTAATCATACAGGCGTAAAATTTCCTCTGACTCGGGATGTCTCCAATGAATTAAACGCAACTTGGGGATCGGGGTACGACAGGTTATACCGTCGGTGACCCGTGTATACCGACACCTCGTGAATTTTATACCGACCAGACTTAACGATACACGACACTCGTATTGTATTCGTGGTCTCAGGTTTCTGAGTCGTACTTTTGTTTTTTTTTGTTTATTTTACATCTTATCGAGTAATTATTACAAAGTATAATTAATGTATAACTTTACTATGACAAAATCTACATAAACCTTATTTATTCTATAAATAAGAATTTGAAATAAAGTCGATGAAGAAAAAGCGAAAAATTTACACCGGTGATCTTTAAATTTTTAATGAATACACCGAACGGAAAAACCAAGTACGAAGTAAAGATCGGTCCGTCTCCGTTGATCTTCAATCCGGGTCCCCCTAATAAATCCAAACGACAAATAAGAGAAACCTTGGGAACATTCCTGTCTCCTTTTCCACTCTCTCCTCCGTCGAAGAGAGACAGACTAACTCTTGACCAACCTTTGACGGTTGAAAGAAATCGGACCACCAAGAGTTGAAATCGACTTGGAAACTTAAAGGACCTCTTGAAGAATTTTAGGACTACAAGTCGGTGTTATGGTAGACTAGTTTATTTTTAGAGACCTCTTAAAGATAAAAAGCTCCATGGCTCCTTCAAGTCGGTTCTAACTTTTGGTGAAGAAGTCGGTTTAAAAAATTAGGAAGGAGGGACCCTTGTTTGCACTCGACAGACCCTTCCATCCGATCGTTGAAAATCTTTCGTCTGTAGAATCTACTAGAACCTCCCACAATAAACCCAGTAATATATAAAAGAAATTTTAAATTTTTTTTTTTAACTCCAACGAAAGAAAGACAACGTACTGATCAGGACTTTCTTGTTCCAATAAATCAATAGAACTTTTGAGTAAGAAACCGGTGATCCCCCTAACTTACTTTTGTGAACGTCTTCCTATTTTCGGAAACAGGAAAACTCTTTGAGGAGTCTCGGCTACATTTAACTGTGACAGTAGGACCACCCGACTCCTCGTCGAACATGACCATGAAAAATTGAAAGTAAAGTCAGGACATTGAGTTTCCCGAACTGGAAACACAGTTACTTTTCATGATATAAGAAAAACCTCTAGGGAAAACGTTATATTATCGTCTTTTATAAATACCTCACGAGTGAGTTGTCTGTGACAAGACTCACGAAGTGGGTGTGTAATTCAAACGTATTACCCCCGAAGGGAGCGACAGGTCACTAATTTTGAGGTGGAAGGTTACGTTCCCCACGTCCATACTAGTGACTAGTCCTAGATACCTTAGTGTACGGTGTCCCACGTCGGTTTAAAATTTTTATTATTATTTAAATTTTTTTTAGGAGTGTTGTTAGGCTACGTCGTCCATGTTATTGATAGAATTAAAGTCTAATTTTTGTTTTGTTCCCGACCACCCTAATCTCTTGTCTGGGGTACCGTGTTCTCAACCTTTTGTCCTAAACTTGAGTTCATCAGACAGGGTCTTAGACAGAGAACTGGAGATTTACTATATATTTTACTTGAAACGGGGTGCCAAAATCAGGATCCTAATAAGTTCCTTTACTAGTCTGTTAACGTATTAAGTCTTATGTTGATCGGGATCTTTTTAGAGTCACAGGGATAAGAGTACCCTCTGATCAAATTTGTCTAATCTCATAGTGGTATTTTACTTTTTTATACATTGTCGATTCTCAGGGGTATATCTTCACTACATGGCTTTACCTTTTTTAGAAGTACTTCATAATAATTCAATTTTTTCGTTAAATCTTTTGTATAAGTCATGGTATAGGTCCTTCTTTCTCGGTCGCCCATGCACACCTCCGCCCTCGTGATTTTGTCATTGTCACCGATAAAAATCTTCCTTATAGTCCTCAAAATTGAAAGGAGAAATGTAAAAAGGGAATATAAGACTAAAAAAAGTATTACAGAAATCCATCGCTAAAAAGATCTCGTTACGTTTGCTTCTATAAAGTCCTATACTTTCTTGTTACGGACGAATTTCCTTCACCTTCCTCATTCACCCTTGATCAGAAACTCCAGTAAAACCCGTGATTTAAATCGTAATCTTGAGACCGTCGGTTTCATTTTTTTCTTTGTACAACCGACATATTTAAAGTATCATAAAGTACATCACAAAATACTCTCTCGGAGAATCCACCAAAAGACGTAAAGATTAACAAATGAGAACACTTGAAGTCCCACACGTTGGGATTTATCTACGACGTGTGTATAGGACTAAGACACCATGGTTGAACACAAGTTAGTTTCATAATCCGACCGGTTTTTCAAGTAAACTCAAAAAGGTATGGTAGAATACCCTTTTGAGTCTTCTTGAAAAACCGGTTGTACTATGAACTCAGGGAGGGTACATGGTCAGACCCCTGACTTACGAGTCAGTAGAGAAGGAACGTTGTCTTGTGACTAAACATGGAGGACAAATAGGGGGTGGACCTTAGGGTAGGGTATGTTTGCAAGACCAAGAATTCAGATCAAGGTCGTGGAAGTGATCTCGGAGGTCAGGTTCGGTCAGAAGACGAAACCTCTGCCGACAACGTGGTATCAGGAGTCCTCTAATAATATATGTATGGGTAAGGAAGTAGAAAAATATTTATAAGTGATACAGAGGTGACAATCTGGTCTTCGTTGGACCCTTGTATCCGGATAAAAGAGAATACATATCTTGGGACCTATCGTAAAATCTCAAACTTCCTCTACGAGTTGTCGACCCTACTGGTCACGGAGGACCAAACGGACCCTGAAAGGACCAAAATCGTGACTTCCAGGGTGGAGGTCTTTGGGTGAATCAGGACTGTCCAGTCGACCCGTGAAGAACTCAGGAATAAACTAACCAGGAATGAACTAACCTATTAATATTGAACTAACCAACCTAACAAAATATACCGTTTTAGGGATGATTCGTGTAAGGGTAAAAATCGTTATGTAACCGTTTTATTATTGGGGAAATAATCGTACGAGAGAGATGACGACACAAACATATTAGTAGTCCGTTTAAGACTGTCGTCCTTTTCCGTCCCCAATAATCAAGTGAACTCTTTTTCACTCCGACTCTTCTCAAAACATTTAAAAAGGTCGATCATTCACTCATCGGTTTTAATACTTAATCCAGAAAACTAAGGATTAGTCCCGAGGGACCTTAAACTTTTATGGGTGGTACCTCGAAGGTAGTGAAACTTATTGACACGTACTGAAAACACTTCTTTTTGGGTTTAACATCAAACTCTAGGTTTTCCGAACGTACTTACTTTGTACCTTATGGTAGTATAAAGATTCACCTTGTCAAGTTATATTATTAAAGGGGTTTAAAGTAATTTAACTTACTTCAAAATTGTTTTTAAGGTTGTTCTAAAAAGAATCTTACATTGTTTTAAAAAGAATTCAAGTAGACGATCTTATAGGCAACTTCTTTTTAAGTTCTTTTTAAACTTTTTCTTGTCAACACTTCCTCCTATTGACAGGAAGATCCAAAAGTTTCAATAATTTGATATCACAAAATTTGTCACTCCAACCGTGTCTTAACTAACTAGTCACCTTACTTTATTTTTCGGGTCTTTCTCTTGGGTTTCGTATAATCTTTAAACCATATACGATTTCGACGTCTACCACTAACGTCGGTACTTTAATTTTCTGTGAATGAGGAACCTTCCTTCCAATACTGGTTGGATCTATCGTATAAGTTTTCGTCTCTGTAATGAAACGGTTGTTTCCAGGTAGATCAGTTCCGATACCAAAAAGGTCATCAGTACATACCTACACTCTCAGACTGACACTTCTTTCGACTCGTGGCTTCTTAACTACGAAAACTTGACACCACGACCTCTTCTGAGAACTCTCAGGGAACCTGACGTTCCTCTAGGTTGGTCAGGTAAGATTTCCTCTAATCAGGACCCACAAGAAACCTTCCTTACTACGATTTCGACTTTGAGGTTATGAAACCGGTAGAGTACGCTTCTCAACTGAGTAGCCTTTTCTGAGACTACGACCCTCTCTAACCCCCGTCCTCTTCCCCTGCTGTCTCCTACTCTACCGACCTACCTTAGTGGATGAACGACCTGCACTCAGACTCACTTGAGGCCCTCAACTACTACCTGTCCCTCCGGACGACGACGACGACGATTCAATGAAGTCAACACAGACTGACACACACTGGGGTATCTGTCGTCGGGTGGTCCGAGGGGGCAGGGACCCTAATAGGTCCGTTCTTGCGACCTCACCCAACGGTAAAGGAAGAGGTTACGTACTTTCACTTTTCACTTTCCCTTCAGCGAGTCAACACAGGCTGAGAAGCGCTGGCGTACCTGGCGTCGGATGGTCCGAGGAGACAGGTACCCTAAAAGGTCCGTTCTCATGACCTCACCCCACGGTAGCGGAAGAGGTTGTCCCTCCGGACAGTACGACGTTAAGTAACCTAGCGTTTCTCAGCCTGTGCTGACTCACTAACTTCACTTGACTTTCGACTAAGTCCAGTTACCCTTACTAACAAATAAATCATTTACTATAACCCGTTTAAGGGACCACCGAGTCTGCCATTTCGCAGACAAATGTTACGCCCTCTGGGTCCAAACTAGGGACCCAACCCTTCTAGGGGACCTCTTCCTTTACCGTTAGGTGAGGTCCTGATAACGGACCTTTTAGGGTACCTGTCTCCTCGGACCATCCGATGTCAGGTACCCCAGCGTTTCTAAACCTGTGCTGACTCGCTGAAGTGAAGGAAGTGAAGTGAAGTAACCCGTTTATCTGACTAGTAAATCTACATTTATTTTCATCCCGAGACAGAGAGGGGTTTGAGGTTTTATTTAAAAATTACATTTGTGTATTTCGATGTTTTCTTAATCTTCTTCTTGGTCATTTACAAATACCTAGAAATCCTCTTCTTTTGGAAAAATTAAAATTATGTCTTCCGTCTGTAGTATTTCCACTTTTGTCTAATTTAAACTGATGTACTTTTTATTTAAAAATTTTCCAAATTATATTTACTGTTACATCCTGTTTGGAAACAATGCATACACTACTAAACTTTCTTAAGAACGTTTATCCTTTTTTCATTTGTATCATTATCTTTTTGCCGTTTCATGGGTTAAACAGTGTCTTCATATTTAATAAATTTAAAGATAGAGGAATTATTCGTTTACTTTCATTTACGTTTGGTTTTTTAGAGAGAGAGAGGTAAAAAATAGAATGGATTACTATAACCTTTTTTTAAAATTTGGTATTATAGGAAACGACTACCCTCTTATTTAGTCATCAGAAAAACATTCCGGTCAACATTGTCCTTAATTTTGGAATAATTGGACGTAATTAAAATTAGGTCGTTAAGGTACAGACAGATATAAAATTTCATTATTAATCTTTATACACGTTTATAGAGAAATATTAGTACCCATATCTTTAAAATAAATAACTTCAATTCTCCTTCTTTGTTAATTATAGATCAAGATTCCTTAACCAACGTACTTACTGTGTGATGACAAGATCGACCTACTCTCCGTTAATTTGTTTATATGAGACGTCAATTATAACATCTGCTTATAAATTAATGTACTTTTTATAGGTACTGTTACATATAACGATTCACTTTTTGGTACAATGATCCGACATAAGTATCGGACTAGGACACAAACAAATATGTGTATATATGTGTATGTGTGTCTCGTGCTGTACCTAATGAGTACTAAACAAGAAAAAGAAAAAGTGAAAAGATGTAAAGATGTCATATGTAAAAAACTAAAAAATTATTCTGATTATTAATGATAATTAATAACAATTTCTCTTGAATCTTGGACCCAGTTACAAAAAGTTCGCATACCTATGTCCCTACAAACACACGATACTATATATGAAAACATTGCGAACTTAAAAAAAAATAACTTAAAATAATAAAAATATCAGTTTTCCTTTGTCATAATTTTTTATTTCTCTCCCGACCCCTTGTTTCTTTAAGTATGAGAAATAAGGTTGAAAATCTTTACAAGAATTACGAGTTATACTTGTTTATAAATAAATATATATCTAAGTAGTATTGTCACAAATGTTATCCTTTTTTGGACTATTGTCTGTATCTTTGTGGTAAATTTATTATACTTCGATCTATTTAATACTGTGTCCGGGGAATCTACTTGGATGTCATTGTATCACTTCAGTCGTACTTAGGTCGGACGGACCTAAGTTTAGAGTCGAGACGGTGAATGAACGACACACTGAAACGTGTTCAATGAATCGGAGAGACAAAGTTAAAGGAAGGTATTTTACTCCTATCGTCATCATGATGTAGTATCCTACCAATACTCCTTAAAATTTAGTGTCGGGTACGCCCTTTGTCTACTGTGTAAGTTTAATCTATTAAACTTCTCTCAAATTATGTCCCTGAGACACGTCTCGACGCCTGTCCTACAGTACTTTGGGGGTTCCTATCACATCATGAGAGTCGATCATTACCATCCTTCAGTATCCCTCGTCGATCCGTGCATAGCCTTGGACCTCGCTCTCTCAAGGAGCCTCCTCGACACCAGAAACAATTTTCGAGTCACTGGAAAGTATGGAATTGGAGTGGGAAGTCCGAAGAAGACTCTGTAGATATTAATCAGACGGTGACGACGTTATTACCACGTATATTTATTAGGGTTTAGAGTGACCGATGTTTGACGTCTGTAAACAAAAAGAGTGAGGGTCCAACTGACTCTGTCACGAGGAAGTCCGAAACCCAACAAACCCAAGTCCAGTCGAAGGATCGGGGGAATAAAATCCTGGTCGACGGTTCTTCGGTTTGGTTTGTCCGTTCAGAGAAAGTCAGGAGACGAGTGGGGTTCACATGTTTGTAAGGTAACCGATTTCGCACAGGGTACTGACTCCGATTTCATTTATCTCGTCTCTATAAATATAAGGTATGTGAGACGACGACGACTCAGCGAAGTCAACACTGGCTGAGACACGCTGGGGTATCTCCCGTCGGGTGGTCCGAGGGGGCGGAGACCCTAAGAGGTCCGTTCTTGTGACCTCACCCAACGGTAAAGGAAGAGGTTACGTACTTTCACTTTTCACTTTCCCTTCAGCGAGTCAGCACAGGCTGAGAATGGCTGGGGTACCTGACGTCGGGTGGTCCGAGGAGACAGGTACCCTAAAAGGTCCGTTCTCATGACCTCACCCCACGGTAACGGAAGAGGCGGTATGTGAGATCATCTTCCACTTGAGGGCACCGTTTAGGATTGTGTCCGTCTCTCCCTCTCTTACCTCAACCCTTACTATTAGGTGACTATGGAACAGCAACCGGTGTAGGTTCCCCGTGTCTTCGACCCACTACGAGAGACATGTCCCGGAAAGGTCCTGTGTCTCGTCCCGCCTTCTCCCATCTCTGCAGATCTCTCCGTTTGTTTCTATAGACACATCCTAATGTACTCAACTATAAAAATTACTCAAATCCTATCACTGACCGTAGCCTTTTTATTATATACACAAACAATTCACTTTATTATTTTATACCACGATATCTCTTACTACAAAAGTTCTTATAAATTTATAAATTTGACAAGTAGTAATTAACAATTCACTTTCTCTGATATCTCGTCCATGTGTACTATTATATTAAAATTTTAGGTTAAATGGATCTTCTTTCTGACCTTCCTTTGAATCGTTTTATTATTACAACAAAGACCCTCCATCTTAGTAACCCTTAAAAAAGGGCAACACACAAGTCTTTATCCGACGGTATATATTAGAGTATTTAACACGTGAGGTGTTGAGGTCTCCGGGGCAAACAGAGAGACACGTGGAAGCCGAATACGTTGAAGGAAATAACGGGTATCTAAGATTTTGCGTGTACATAATGAGAACACATTAGTTTATTTTCGTCATTTTTAACGTCGGAACGAAACAGAGGCATTTTGAAAAGTTACTGTTGTCTTTAATTGGATCAAACCGTAAAAGTGATCTCACTGTTTCTTTAATAGTGTCATATCAACAGGAAACCCTAAGACCCCGTTACCATGGTCCTGGGAACACCTATAATTTAAAGTGTCTACGAGTTCAAAGAACAGATTTTATCACATCATCAACGTATATTGGATGAGTTAGGAGGACATGTGAAATTTAGTAGAGATCTGGTGAGTATTATGGATTAGGAATACATTTACGATACATTTATCATACGTCGTTCAAGTTTAAAACGAAACACCTTGAAAGACTTTTACAAAAGGAGACTAACAAGAACTAGACAAGTAACCAACTGAGACGTCTACACTTTAGATACCCATGTCTCCCGACTGACACGAGACCCTGCTAACAATATTCCTCGTGAGTGGTCACGAACCCCCGTTAGGTCCAATATGTCAGTGGTAACGTCTTGACTTTCCATAACGAAGTACGCACATCGTATTTATGTCCTTTGAACAAACCGGACTCACTCAATGATTTTAAAAATTTTTAGGAGATTATACAAAATAAATCACCTCTTTAAGTCTTGACAACTTAGTCTTTACTACTTATATTCTTACCTGATAAGGATAATTTAGGTGTCACCTCTTCTAAACTTCGTTTTACTTTCGAAGAGAGGGCTCCAGGTCCTATTTTACTTCGTAAGTCCATGAAGGACGGTGACGTAAAGAACAATATACTCTATAATTACCGTTGTTGTAATAAATAATTATATTTGAAGTAACTATAATTATAATATTATAATTCCATAACATTATAGAATAGTATAATTATAGAATAATTATAATAACCCGAAAGGTCCACCGCGATGACTATTTCTTGGGTGGACGGTTACGTCCTCCACGTTCTCTACGTCTAGACTCGGAACCCGGTACTCCGACGTCTCAGCCTGGGGTGACTTCGTTGGATCGTGTGTGTGATTATAATAATGGCGAATCCGATGACGTAAGAGAATGAATTGCCGGTTTTTAATACACGTAAGAGAAACTTCAGGAGGGGAGGGTTCTGTCTCAATTTGTAGGGAAGGAGACACACGGGTGTTGGGGACACAGACATGAAGGTAAGATCTTAAATTGTGTCTCAAAGTATCAGTAACTGTACACGTTAGTTACTCCAGTTACTCTAGTTACTGTAACACTCTAGGAGGTTTCTTAAGCACCTAAAAGAAAGTAAAAACATTGGAGTCATAGAGAGAACCATGCATTGTGTCTTTGTAAAGAACTCATCCACAGTCCTGAAGGATAAAGTGATAAGACCCTCCGCACCTCCCGCGACAGAGAATTCTCACACCCTTTCACCATTTGTCGGGTATATATATGGGTCCCCTCGACTCAATCTTTATGGGATCTCTTGAGGGTCGGGACTCGGGGGCTGTCACGTGAGGATTTTTGACCTTCTGTCTTGGTTTTCGGTAGGATCCGTCCCACCCTGTCAAGTCTTCTCTTACAGAGTATATTTGTGACCACCAAGTCTACTATTCCTTAGACGGATGTCACGTCCTCTGGACTCAAGCTAGAGATCTAACCCTTCTAGGGGACCTCTTCCTTTACCCTTGGGTGAGGTCATAAGAACGGATCTCTTAAGGTACCGGTCTCCTCGGACCACCCGATGTCAGGTACCCCAGTGTTTGTCTTTGTTGACTCACTGATTGTGAAACCACATTTTTTATCTATTGATTACTCTAGAATGACACATCAGGTCCCTTGAGATGAGTCACGAGACACCACTGGATTTACCCTTCCTTTAGGTTTTTTCTCCCCTATATACATATGTATACCGGCTAAGTGAAACGACAAGTCGTCTTTGACTGTGTCGTCACATTTCGTTGGTATAAGGTTAAATTTTTTTTCTCATATAGAGAAGAGGGTAAACCTAAGAATCCTAGGAAAAATCTATAATAAAAAATATTTTTATAATTATAAAAAACTCTATTTTTAAACCAAAGTAATATTTCAATCTAACCTCCTACATCGAACCAACAGTTCACTCAGACGATTATGGGAGGACAAAGTTTTAATGACAGGTTTTACGGTAGGAGATGGGCACAACCCTTCTTTGACAGGACAAACCGGATTGTGTACTGACCCCCTTGTCTGGTCTTATATGGACATGAGGTGTACAGTCCAAGGGTTCGTTTTCACTTAAGTCTTTCGATTCGGACGACTCCGTTATACATGTTTCAGTGCTCGAAGATCTTGACCGTGACACGTAAGAGATTTTAGAACAAGTGAAAGGAGAGAACCAAACCTAATAACTCCCCTGTGTCATAATGCATAAAGAGGTTTGGAACCAAATCGAAAGCGAAAAAATATTATACTTCTTACATCGGAGACTTGGTCCCGAAGGGTCCCCGAGTCACCATTTCTTAGGAGGACGGTTACGTCCTCTTTGACCTCTACTCCCAAGCTAGGGACCCAACTCTCCCAGGAGACCTCCTCCTTTACCGTTGGGTGAGGTCATAAGAACGGACTTTTTAGGGTCTCTATCTCCTCGGACCACCCGATGTCAGGGACCCCAGTGTTTCTTAGCCTGTACTGACTTGTGTCGTCGTCGGAGACTTGGTCGACTCCTTACACCTACCGTCTTGTACCTGACAAAGGTACAAACTATAGTACCATAACCTATGAAAGAGGTGTTTTAGAATTACACTGCCGACCTGTCTAGTAACCGTCTTTATGAGTCCTAGGACTTAAACTCTCAAACCCGGGGTCCAACGTATTTTCATTGATCAGGTCTCGCGATAAAAGTATCAAGTCTATAGGGTCACCCGTTTAGACTATTCAGTCAAACTTTCCGTAATTACCTCTTTTTATCCAAGGATAAAATCTGGTGGTGGGTTTGGAGTAAACGGAAAATCGTCGGTGAAAATTACAGAACAGACTTTTTTCTCACAGGACATTCGGACCATTCGGTACTCGGTCCAGAGTAGTCCCTCACTGTGGGGACTTACTCCCACATATCCTTCGAAGATGAAATGAGAGGTAGAGTGTTCCGATAGCATTCTACGATTCTTACGCCACCTTTTCCCCCTTAGAAAGCCCAACTTAAGTCTTCCTCGTTTGGTGTCCACCGGGGTCTCTTCCCTGGGAAGGTCGGAATGGGGTAGTACTATGTGAAGTGGTCGAACCCGTCTTCGTCCTTCCTCCGCTCCCGTTGTGTCTCGGGACACTTTCACTGGTCTCGTGGTAAAGATCCAAGACCTCTCAGTCAACTGGACTAGTCCGAGAGAGGTTCGGCAAACCCTTCAGTCGAAGGAGTCGGATTCCCGAGGTTTACAGGTGTCAGGTGGTCGGTATCCGACGTCAGGTATCGGTGTCAGGGACGCAACGATTAGGACCGGTTAACAGTTCAATTACTTAGAGGACCCAAGAGTCCCCTGACCCGTTCTCACACCTACTGAGTGACACCGGGTAGGGGTAATAATCTCTTTGTCGAGTTTCGTTTATCAGACACTACCACTGACTCATTACAGTCAAAGTAATCTCTTATAAAACACCTTCCACGTCGTTATTTATCGTAAACGTTTGGAAAATTCTGATTAAAAACACAGTACCGTCTTTCCCCTTCAATTCTCATTTATCGGACTCTTAGTCTACTAAATAAAGAGTCAACTCTGAACACACAAAGTAAGTGAAGACCCTGCAAAGAAGAGCAGATAGACGGAAACCCCTAGTCATGACTTTCTCCTCACTGAGTAGCAAACCGGAGCAGAAGAAAAGACACAAATTAGGGAATTACATTTTCTCTTAATCCGTTTTCCTAATTCTCTCTAATTTGTTCTAAGTAATAACTTAATAATTTTTAATTCGAGACCGAATTTTGTCGGATTCTCCTCTACGTATGTTATTACATTCACTGTATTTTTAAGGAAGAAGTTTGTGTTCTCTACAAGAGGTAGACAAGGACTATTTTTAGTTACTAATTGTTATTATGTGAGTATTCCATAGTATTACAGAGAAGTAAATACTTCTCTGGGATGATTGGGTGGAGAGTCTCCCATTTCTGTCTTTTTTTTGAGACCAGGACTCTACCCAATTGGACAATAAAGAGAAATAGATGGTCTCCTGGTCTAGAAGAATGGGTCTCTCGTAGTCTCAAATTTTGACTATTGGTGGCCTGTGAACATCCCAAGCATTCGAGGACCCATCATGAGATCCCGTCCCGAACTCACTCTACGGCTTTTACTTGTTTAAAGGGGAAGGAGGAAAAATTAGGGTCTGTATCGGAATTTCCAGGGAAATAGTCAGAGGAGTCCAGTTCAGAAAGACACCCTCTTGGTTCTCTTTTCTAGGTCTCTATTAAGACCTTTTATTTTATTTTTAATCCAAAAGGAGTCTCTTGAGTTTCTTTACTTTTACAATCTAATATTTTCTACATATATATTTTGTAATTTCTATTCTACCAGTACTCAATATATAAGTCGGAATAAGGAGGGTTCTATAAAGAAATTTGGTATTTTATTCCCTTTAAAGACATCCCAGACGAGTCAGAGTCTTCTAATGTGAAGGTCTGAAGTCTCCGTCTGGTTCTGAGAGTTTTCTGTTCTCCACACAAGCGGAAGTCTCGACGACGTTGAAAGTACTCCTCAGTGACGGAAGAGAAACACCCGCACACCGACACACAAATCAGATCTCGGTGCCAAATATTGAGAGATACTCCTGGCACGTACCTGTTGATCCCCATACACTCGGGGTACTTGAACATCGTCAAAAGTAACATGTATATAACTGACCCCGTTACACCTCCTCGGTTTCGAGAGTCTAAGAGCCTTTTCAGGTGCCGGAGTATACCTTCTCCCAAGGTTCCGAAAAGGTTCCGACCTAATAGACATACAAAAGACTAAGTCGTCGTCGGGGTGTGGACTTTATATCCATGACAAGAATTTGAGTGGAATGTCTACTCCTTTACCCGACTGTCTCAAATTTTTTGAACAACTTCAGTGTATCGACCATTTACCACTTCGGTCTAATATTTAGGTCTAGACTGAAGTCTTTGTCAGAGAGTAATCACCCGTTACGAAACAGATGTAAATTATCCAAGTTTTCTTATTTTAGACCTTAAACAATCCAGAGAAGGTCGAAAGGGTTTAGAAATGTCATCGTAGGGACTGTCCACTGAGTCGAGACGGACTGGAGAAGACCCCTACTCTCGAAGTAGGGAGGGGTCCCCAGTCGAGGTGACAACTTTAATTACTCATGAAAAGTTTATAATTTGGAGTTAAATGAAATACTGACATACGACCGTTTCACCAAAGTTTACACTTTATGTCTTACAAAAATCCACACGATAGGTCTTGACCTCAGACTTTAAGACGTCGTACTTCTGAGGACGAAGAGAGAGAAAAGCTTCACCCCGTGTGTCGTCTTCCATCGCATGCAACCGTTTAGGTTCGTACTTGTAGTTCTTTCTTAGATTGCACCTTACTACCTGTTCCGTTGGTAGGTTTTTGTAGTCTTCTTACATACGAAACTTTTACCCTTACTGGACTCAAAGGTATATGTCGTTTTAAAAATAATCGACTGTAACCTCCGGGAAAAGAGGGAGATCGAAGAAAACATTTTTACTAGGAAACACTTAGAGGGAATACGAAATCACTTGTTCTTTAGACCTTCCACCCCCTCCTACGAAAGAATCTCAGAACCACCAAAGAAAACTCGAGTGTAAGAAAGGACGGAGAGTTTTGTAGGAGTTACTATCTACTGAATTTACGCCTCTCGCAAATTGTCATTACGATCATTTCATCTTTGAAACAATAACTACGGACTTAATTGATAAGAAAAACTCCATCGATTAGAGGTATCTACCAGTGTTTCCCAAGTACGGAGGACCTTGAGTACGGAACCTTAGATCTGACCGGGTTTACATTACACTACTGTCACTACGACACGGTCAAGATCCGGAGTTAGAATCTTTTTAAGAACTTCAAAGGTGAACACATGAAAACCCTTGAAACATGACGACATATACTTAGGTTGATGAGAGTACGATCTCTCTGGTACCTCTCTCTCTCTCTCTACAAGATCCTACTACACCTTTCTCTCTCAGGGTTGACAAGTTCATAAAGTAATCAGGTCGGAAAGTCGGTAGGGACACTTCCGTGGTCTATACATAGACTCGATAGAACCTACAAGACACATCCACTTGAAGATCCACTGACGTCGGGATCGACTATAGTGTGTCTCCTCTTCTTGGTTGATCGACTCGGATTGGTTGGATATCTTAGTACTCTTCATTATTTTAAGAATAATAATTTTAGAGGACTCACACCTTACCAAACAATGTACCATTATCTATTGTTTTGTATAAAGTGTAAGTATATCGTTTTAACTAATACCCATTTGTTCACAATTTTTCGTCTCTGTAATGAAACGGTTGTTTCCAGGCAGATCAGTTCCGATACCAAAAAGGTCACCAGTACATACCTACACTCTCAACCTGATATTTCTTTCGACTCGTGGCTTCTTAACTACAAAAACTTGACACCACAACCTGTTCTGAGACTCTCAGGGAACCTGTCGTTCCTCTAGGTTGGTCAGGTAGGATTTCCTCTAGTCAGCACCCACAAGTAATCTTCCTGACTACGATTTCGACTTTGAGGTTACGAAACCGGTGGACTACACTTCTCGACTGAGTAACCTTTTCTGGGACTACGACCCTCCCTAACCCCCGTCCTCCTCTTACCCTGCTGTCTCCTACTCTACCGACCTACCGTAGTGGCTGAGCTACCCGTACTCAAACCCATTTGAGGTCCTCAACCACTACACCTCCCTCCTGTCCCTCCGGACCACACGATGTTAAGTACCCTAACGTTTCTCAGTCTGTACTGACTCACTGACTTTACTTGACTTTGTTCACAACTAAGGTTAGAGTTTCTTTTGATACAGTTTCTTACAAGTTTGATGACATTTTAACATGAGCAGAGTGTACGATCGTTTCATTACGAGTTTTAAGAGGTTCGGTCCGAAGTTGTCATGTACTTGGTACTTTAAGGTCTACAAGTTCGACTTAAATCTTTTCCGTCTCCTTGGTCTCTAGTTTAACGGTTT
This sequence comes from Capra ibex, assembly GCA_006410555.1. Lineage (NCBI taxonomy): Eukaryota > Metazoa > Chordata > Mammalia > Artiodactyla > Bovidae > Capra > Capra ibex. Next base: position 28,569,425 of record SJYO01000647.1, read on the forward strand.
TAGGTAACGTAGTAGTTTTTCGTTCTCTCAAGGTCTTTTCGTAGACGGAATAACTGATACGGTTTCGGAAACTGACACACCTAGTGTTGTTTGACACCTTTTAAGAATTTCTCTACCCTTATGGTCTGGTGGACTGGAAGGAGGACTCTTTAGACATACATCCAGTTCTTCGTTGTCAATCTTTACCTGTACATTGTTGTCTGACCGAGGTTTAGTCCTTTCCTTATGTAGTTCCGACATACAACAGTGGGACGAATAAATTGAATATACGTCTCATGTAGTACTCTTTATGACCTGACCTACTTCGTGTCGACCTTAGTTCTAACGGTCCTCTTTATAGTTATTGAAGTCGATACGTCTACTGTAGTAGGAATACCGTCTTTCAATTCTCCTTGGTGAAGCGTCGAACACACACACACACACACTCACTGACACACACGGAAGTTACCCCAACCTCCTACATTAACTGGTATAGATTCGGAATTGTGTCTCTTCCGTTACCGTGGGGTGAGGTCACAAGAACGGACCTCTTAGGGTCCCTACCCCCTCGGACCACCCGACGACAGATACCCCAACGTGTCTTAACCTGTGCTGACCTCGTTGAATCGTCGTCGTCGTCGTTTCTCGGAGAACTACTTTCACTTTCTCCTCTCACTTTTTCAACCGAATTTTGAGTTGTAAGTCTTTTGATTCCAGTACCGTAGGCCAGGGTAGTGAAGTACCGTTTATCTACCCTTTTGTCACCTTTTGTCACTGTCTGAAATAAAAGAACCCGAGGTTTTAGTGACGTCTACCACTGACGTCGGTACGTTAATTTTCTGTGAACGAGGAACCTTCTTCTCGATACTGGTTGGATCTGTCGTATAATTTTTCGTCTCTGTAATGAAACGGTCGTTTCCAGACAGATCAGTTTCGATACCAAAAAATTCATCAGTACATGTCTACACTCTCCACCTGGTATTTCTTTCGACTCGCGACTTCTTAACTACGAAAACTTGACACCACAACCTCTTCTGACAACTCTCAGAGAACCTGACGTTCCTTTAGGTTCGTCAGGTAGGATTTCCTTTAGTCAGGACCTATAAGTAACCTTCCTAACTACGACTTCGACTTTGAGGTTATGAAACCGGTGGACTACACTTCTTGACTAAGTAACCTTTTCTGGAACTACAACCCTTTCTAACTTCCGATCTCCTCTTCCCCTACTGTCTCCCACTCTACCAACCTACCGTAGTGGTTGAACTACCTGTACTTAAACTCGTCCGAGGCCCTCAACCACTACCTGTCCCTTCGGACTGTACGACGTCAAATACCTCAGCGTTTCTCAGCCTGTGTTAACTTGCTGCCTTGACTTGACTTGACTTCACAACTATTTTTACATATGATATCATTTCACTACTTTTTGTAAGTGAATTTTGTCGGTTATTTTTTTTTATTCGGGGTAATCTCTGAACGGACCCTCAGGTCACCAATTCTAAAGTGAAAGGTTATTACGTCCCCCACGTTCAAGTTAGGGACCAACCCCTCGATTTTAGGGTATACGGAACACCGGTTTTTTGGTTTTGTGCTTTGCTTTCGTTATAACATTGTTTGAGTTATTTCCGAAATTTTCACCAGGTGTAATCTTTTTTTTAGTATTTTTTTGTTCGGAGTAATTTCGTTATAAGATTGGTGTCACTCTATCGTGAAATATTGGTGATCCTTCTGATGTTAGCCTTTCTGTCTATTATTGTTCACGACCGTCCCTACACCTCTTTGGCCTCGGGAGTATGTGACGACTACCCTTATATTTTACCACGTCAACGAAACCTTTCGTAGGACCGTCAAGGAGTTTTACAATTAGTGTCTCGACCGTGAGCTGGGTCTTTGAGGTGATGATTCCTATATAGGTTTTCTTTACTTTTGTATACAAGGATATTTTTGAACATGTCCTTAAAAGTATCGTTGTGATAAGTACTAACGACTTTTCACCTTTGTTGAGTCTACAGGTAGTCGATTACTTACTTATTTATTATACACCATATTAGATCTGTTCCCTTGACATATCTATGTTTCCCTATTTTTCCTATGTATGTACGTCATACCTATGTACGATGTCGTACTTACTTGGCACTTTTACTTACTTCACTTTCTTTGGTCAGTGTTGTTGGTGTATGACACCCTAGGACAAATATACTCACCAACGGATCCTGACCCATCGTTACCTCTCACTGACAATTACCCATATCTAGAAGAAAAACCATAATACTTTATAAGATTTTAACTTGTCTAACTACTAAAGTTGGAAACACTAATATGACTTTTGTAAATTAACGGGTAAAATTTACCCACTTAACATACTATACATTTAACGTCGAGTTATTTCCACAATGGTTTTTTGTTCTTTCCGGTAGAGGATATTCTGACTATAGATAAAATAAAACGGGCGAAACCCGTGATCTAAGAACGGACAGTAGTCTATTCCGATTTAGTTGAGTCTCTCGATTGTCGTGAACTTACCCGAAAAACTACCCCATCAAATAGTTTTGTTGTACTCTACTCTCGACATACAGTCAAATAATATGTCAATTACATTATAATGTCCATTATAAGAATCGAAGAGAATAGTTATTCCACTTCTAGTTATGTTTCTAAACCAGACTTAGAAATTTAAGGGACTAACCCCAAACAATTCAACGGAGATCCCTGGACGACACAAGACTAAAAACTGCACTATCATCGAACAGTCGTACTTCTTTCCCTTCTCCCGTCATACCGGGGGAGGAGTCAAAGGGTCTTTTGTTTCGTTATACGTATTGAGATGAGTGTTCTTGACAGTTTTCATAGACTTAAGTAATGACTGTATCAGTCTTTCGTATTCGAGGTCAATCTAATAGGACGTTGTCGTATTATCGTACAAAAAGATTACCGATGACTTTCCAACTAAAAATATCTACAGAATCTACCAAAACTTTTTTTTCAACATGCGAGATAAACAACACTCCATGTCAAAATTTATATAGGTGATTAAATTCGAATAATTAACACGTAAATACAGGAGATATCGGAACGTTATAAAATCCATAAAGTAAATTTTAATATTTATATTATCATTGAATATAATTCAATTATTATTGTATATATATACAATTCTTATAATTGAATATTCAATATATATTATAATTGAATAACTATTTGATTTTATACGGTCCGGGGTACGGTCCGGGGTTACGAGACTCCTAAGTAAGGACTAGTCATGTGTCAAAGACAGGAGTGCCTCGAGTATCATCTTCTGTTTACAGAGTTACTTACTTATATATTCTGGACGTTACAGTTAGACATAAATGAAACTTATATATAAAATTAAATACACATATAAATTACATAATAAAATTATAAACATAAATTATAATAATTACATAGTAATAAAAATAGATAATAAAAACTGTCTCGTTACAATTTTAGACGCCAGTACTTCAATAGTTTAAGAGGAAATTTTGACAAGTAAAAACGAATATGAGACTCCTACGAAACAATCCACGGGGTCAAGTCCTAAAAATATTAAAGGACTACAACAACAAAACAGTGACTCAGCACAGGTTGAGAAAACACTGGGACACATGACATTGGGTGGTCAGAAGAGACAGGGACTCCAAGAGGTCCGTTCTTATGACCTCACCCAACGGTAAAGGAAGAGGTCCCTAGAAGGACTGGGTCCCTAGCTTGCATACAGAAGATGTAACAACCGTCCACTTAACAAATGACGACTCGGTGGACCCTTCGGGTTGAAGGACTACTTAACAAAGAAAATAGAGGACGTCACAGATTAGAAGTGTGGGAAGTCATTTTGAACGTAAAAGTAGAGGTCTCCAAGTCAAACCCAGAGGAGAGGTAGCAGATACAGAGGTGAATTGTATGAGTTAGAAACGGAAGAACTCAAATATTTTATATCAATGTTATTGAAAATCACGAGAATAGAAAATTAAGACAGTAGACACGACAAAGACCTACACACAGATAACTATCTAATAAAAAGAAAAGTAACACCCAGTCACAAAGGACGAAGAAGCGTACGGACCATTCAAAACTAACCAACGGTCTGTAACACATAAAATAGAACAATTTACGACCTACGAAACATACGGACATTTATAAGGCCTCGAAACAAGACTCTGTGTCAGTTTAATAAACCTTACTCAAACTAGGAGAATTCTGAAAAAATAAAAATTCGAAACAATCCGTCCTGGGTTCATCTGAAATCAGACTCCGATAAAGGGGTGTTGACTCCGTTATGGAAAGACCAATGAGTTCCGGCATACTTACTGTTCCAAAAGGTGAGACAGACTACCCTCAGGTCAAGAAGAGTCGGGATACAGTAGAGGGACGTAACGATAGAGACGAGGAAAACCCAGTAAGTAAGAGACCGGTACCCACCCACATAGTGTGAGTGTCCGACTACTTGAGAGTCGACTTCTGAGTTACCCCTAGGACCCGTGTAGAGACCTTACCCGAAAGAGACACTCGTCAAAGAGGAGGGCGAGACACGGGTTTTTAAGGTTGTCGAAACCGAAAGAGTCTGAGGGTCTAAATAGAGCAGATGAACCTCTGGCACACCCAGACGAGTCTAAGAGGGACGGATCGAGACCGGATCTTTGAGAGGTCGTGAATTGACCTCGTTCGTATCCCAGTCGATTACGCAAAGTGGAGAGTCCCTAGTCCCACGACACACTGCAGGTTTCGGACTTTTTGCAAACAAAGATCATAAGACAGGTCAAAAAAATCAACAAATCCCGTCTTCACCCATCTAGATGAAGGACAATGAGGTAGAACCGGTCTTCGACTCCCGACGAATTGAAAATCAGTACGAAAACGGAATTATAGATAAAAACAGAATCTAACGGTGTGATCGAAAGGAAGGTGTTTATAAACGGACCACACATATGAAGGTCGACAAATGAAACTCGGAAGAATATAGTAATACAGAGTCCAAACAGAGAAATTTTTCTTACAGTGTTAACCCGAAATAGAGGATCAGACTCTTACAAACAGGAAATTGTTGACCCAAATTAACAAAGTTAAATATCTGTAATCATTGGATAAGCCTAAATACAGATAAATGTAAAAATTTGTTTATGAATAATTTAACAAACGAAAATAAAAAATAAAAACCGAGACGAACCCGAAGTGACGACGTACTTCAGAAAGAGATCGACGCCACGAGCCCGAAGAGTAACGTCACCGAAGAGAACCTTCACACCCGGGATGTCACGAGTCCGGAGTCATCGACGTCGTGTGCCCAGTTATCAACACCAAGAGCCCGAGATCTCACACCCGAGTCATACACCGTGTGCGTGATTCAACAGGGTGTCATACACCGTAGAAGGGCCTGGTCCCTAACTTGGCCACAGGGGACTTAACGACGTTCCGTCTAAGAATTGGTGACCTGGGAGTTCCTTCGAGGAGATAAAGGAAAAAAACACGAAAAGAAAATACTACCCAAAAGAAAAAGGAAAGTAACGAAAAATAATATAATTTTCTCAAAAAATACGAGGGGAAAAAATAAAGATGTTTAAACATTCAATACATAAGATAAAACAAAAAAAATTCTCAATATGAGTCTTAAAATTGTACGTAAGAACTGTATTATTTCATGTTGAGATTAACCATGACAATAGGAGGACTTCTTTTTATGTTCCAGAACATTACTAAATTAAGGAAAGAGACAAAGGGTGCAAGGTATAATGACACCCGATTTTATATAAGGTAGAACAAAAATTTGTAGGGGTGTGTTTGCTCATTAAAACTTATCAACTACAAATAATCCGAATCTAATGGGTAAACGAGGGGTGACGAAGGACGTAGTGTGAGGAAGTTGTCGGTATAATGACTTCTTACAAGAAGTCCTTGAGAGAGGGACTCCCCAATCACTCTACACTTGAGAGATTCAGAAACCAAACAGATTTTTACAGACATAAAATAAGATACGAGTCACGTCTTTGTACTAAAACGACTTATATCTTAAGGTCTAAATTTTAATGAAAGGGAATTATATAACTTCTATAACAAAGTAAAAGAAGACCGTAAACAATAAACTACTCTTCAGACAAGAGTCATTAACAACAAGAAAACATCTGGTAGACAGAAAGGTTAAACCGGTCTAAATAAAGAAACAGACATAACAAGACGTCCACACTACTACACAAATCCACATCTAACCGTAATAAATAAGACAAGCTCTGTTAAATGATGAAGTCAATCTTTCTGCGTAATACAAGTCGTGTCAGGACATGGGAGGAGTCCTGGCTTCCTAGTTTAGGGGATCTACGATCCTCGACCCCCATGAATATCTTCTGTTACGAATGTATAGTCGGAAGAGGTCCTCCATGAGTGTCGACTTATCACAACGGAACGAGTGTCCCAATGTGGGGAAGGATTCCCACCCAAATCAACGATTCAACCCAGGTTGAGAGCGTTAGGGTACATCGGGCGGTTAGAGGAGACAGGTACCCTAAAGGGTCCGTTCTTATGACCTCTCCCAACGGAAAAGGAAGAGGTCCCCTAGAAGGACTTGGTCCCTAGTTTAAGTCCAGAGGACGTAACGTCCGCCTAAGAAATGGTTGGCTCGGTAGTCCCTTCCCTTCGAACGTAGGTTGTTAACCCTAACCATCTACGTCCTTATGTTTCTCGGTCGGGAGAACAGAGTTACCCCCTGTTAAGATTTTCAGGAAGAATCGTAGTCGTGAGGGAAATCATCCTATTAGTTGAGTAGGACCGTATAAATGTCCAAGATCCCTAATCCTTAACAACCCCTTCTACCGGAATAAACAAATCGTTGTTTTTATACGTAATAAAATTAAGTTTAATTTAACCTTTGCTGGGTAGTTGTCTCTTAATTCTTGTAAAATGTCGTAATGTAAGAACTATGTTTCTTGTTCCCTCAACGTACATACTACCGTACCTTTATACTTTATACAATTTGTTTTTCGAACTACAAGAGTTCATGCACACAATTCTGGTAACAAAGCCGTCTAAGACTAGCTAGTACAACTGTGAGTTCAGTCGTATAACTAAGAAATATCTTTCGACAGATATACATGACTCCTTCTTTTTTTAAGGTTTTGTTCAATTAGACTTTATATCGTTGGTTACATAACATCAAATATAAATAATTTCTAGTATACTCTGAACTTTTTTTGACTCGAGGACTAGAAGTAGGGGTTTGGGGTTTCAAGAGAGAATAGAGTCAATTACTATTGACAACAATATTTATAAGTCCCTTTTTTCAGGAACCTCAGTAGAAATACAGGAGAAAAACAGACTATGAGGTTAAAGATACGTCAAATGGATTTTAACTTGGGTCTGAACCTGGTGAAGAATATTAGGAGTGACGACAGGGACCAGGTTCAGTGGTAGTGAAGAACGGACCTAATAACGTCGTCGGAGTACTGACCATCCCAAAGTCGGTCAAGAGTTGCACCGTCTCACTGGGGTAATTTCACAATCAGTTTAGGAACAGAGGAAAACGAGTCTTGGGTGGTCTCATTGACAAGTGAATAGTAAGTGTCATTTTCGTTTCAGGAGTGACACTAAACGTTCCTAAGGACGTACTAGGTCGAGGGACAATGGAGGCTCTGAGTAGAGGGTAACGCACGAGAGAGAAAGAGTGAGGTGAGGGGGCGTGTGGGACAAGGAACGACGTTAAATTTTTATGATCCGTACCAAGGGTCAGTCCTGGAAACGAGACCGAGAAAGGAGACGGACCTTTCGAGAAGGGGTGTGTAGGGACACTAAACGAGAGAAGAAGTCTAGAGCTTATTTGTAGTGAACGAGTCACTTCAAAAGTGTCCATTAAATAGATTTCTAAATTGGGGAGGGAGAACTGTAAGGTATGGGGAAAGGGATGAAATAAAAAAGGGAATTGGGAAAAATGAATAGAGAATAGAGTATACGATATATAAACAGGTACCTTAAGAGGTCCGTTCTTATAACCTCACCCGTCGGAAAGGGAAGAGGTCCTCTAGAAGGACTGGGTCACTAACTTGGGTCCAGAGGGTGTTACGTTCGTGTTTAAGAAGTGACAGACTCGGTGGTCCCTTCGGGGTAATATAAATAATAGAGAGAAGTAATAATTTCACATTTCAAATAATCTGATCCGAAAAATTTTTTAGATAAAACAATTGACGGTACTAGGGTCTCGGAACTTGGTACAGACCGTACATGATACTCGAGTTATTTACAAACCACTTACTTACTTTCGCACTGATAAAAAACAAAGATCTTTAAACTGAACTTTTTAGACACACAAGAATAACTTATCACAGGAAAACGAAGACTAATATCACTACGTATCGTACACGAGATCTTGATCTGACGAACCCAACTTTAGGGTGGAGACGATGAGATTATCGACGTACTGGTACCCGTTAAAGGATTGTAGAGTAGACATTTTACGTTTTTCATTATCACCGACGAAGTGTCCCTAAATGACATATCGACATTTTCTTAATCCTTGGAAAATACATGACTATACCTTTCTCAAAGTTCTAGAAAAAATTCGTTGTTTTCCTTCCACGTCTTATCATTATATATTAAAAGACAGAAAATACGTTCTTAAACATGGACGTATCTTTTTATAACCTTCATAAATTTTCTTTAAATATCTTCACGAACTGATGTCTCTCTTCCCTCATCCTCATCGTATAGTTCTTTCTCTCACTGACCTAAATGACAACTTTCTCCTCCCATTTCTACAACTAATTGAACTCCAAAACGATTAGTTCAACCCTATTTGAACCCCGAAGGGACCACCATGTCACCGATTCTAAGGAACGAGGGTCTCGTCCTCCGGGGCCCAAGCTAGGGACCTGTCCCTCGATCTAAAGTGTACGGAGTCGATTTGTAAGACGTAAGGTGTTACTAGTTTCTCGGATGCACAGTGTCAATTCTGGGTCACGTCGGTTTATTTATTTACAATTTTTTGTAGTCCTATCCGAACCAATACACCATCAATGTTACTGTGGTTTCAGAGTCACCAGAAAAAGAAAGAGGACGATTTACAGACATTATTGTCTTACCCTCAAGATAATGTATCAAGACCCTACCCATATATTGGATCCAGACCGGTTACTGTCCACTATTTTATAGGACCTCACGAAGTCCCTTTATAAGGGTACGAACTTTGTTTGCCCTTATCTATAGGGAGTGTGTACGGTCTAAATGTTTCCTACGAACCATTATACCCTCGGTAGAACAACTGAACCCTCTCCGTTCGAACCCTCTAAATGTTTAGACTGGAGGTCCCCTACCATCTCAATCTTTTATCTCTCTTGGGCCTATGAATTACTCCAGTCGTTTGGTGACTTAATTGGTTGAGACCTCTGAAGGATGGAGTCCTAAAGAATAATACACTCTATTATTTTAAATAAATAACGTATTCGATAAAGTTTAATCTAAAAGAGAATAATCATCTACTTTTGTAGGAGTAAATATCCAAAGAGTAAGTAAAAAGAATAAAATAAAATGACTGATCGAGAGGGTCACATTACAACATATCTCGAACTTTCGTCGGTAGAAACAGAATAAGGTCTAAATTATCCTAATGGAGATTTTAATGGGGATTTATAATATTACTGACATCCAAAACCATTCAGGAAAATAATTCTATTCTTTAAAGAGAAGATCTCGATCGACGAATCTTCAAACACCCCAAAAAAATTTAGTTATTATCTAAATTTAAAACGGTTAATAAAAAATCGTAAACAACTATATTAGTCTACGGAATTAGACATGTACATCACTTAATGTATTTGAAAGATTCAATTTTAATCTAGGAACCTGAAGACATTAATTGGAGAAACAGTATTATATAAAGGAACTATGTGACAACATAAACGGAACGACTTTAAATTTATCTTAAAAACGTAGAGACAAGGTTCACTCCAATTAGAACGATTCAAAACCGAAGTCACGAAACGACTTACGTGTTTTACTTAATCTGTGAAAAGGTTGTCATTTTATTACATAACGACCCACGAATCAGCGAGTCAACACAGGCTGAGAAACGCTGGGACACCTGACATCGGGCGGTCCGAGGAGACAGGTACCCCAAAGAGGTCCGTTCTCATGACCTCATCGAGAGGAACGGTACGAGAAGGAGTACCCCTAGAAGGGTTGGATCCCTAGTTTGGGTCCAGAGGGCGTAACGTCCACCTAAGAAATGGTGGACTCGGTGGTCCTTTCGGGTCTTATTACATATATTGTATCTTTAAATAGAGAAAAACCTTTTAAAGGATCACGAATAGATAATTTGAAGAATTGGAATCACAGAAAAAAAGAAAGGACCGCCACTGCTGACCGAATTCCCTAGAATCAAGGGGTTGGTCCCTAATTTGGGTCCGTCACGTTCACACCTCAGGATTGGGGACCTGGAGGTGTCTTAAGGGAATGTTTCAATTATTTTGAATTTTTCTTCTATCATTTCCCCTACCATCCTCCCTCGGAGTGCTCCCTCCCCATAGACATATATATACCGACTAAGTGTTATAAGATGTCGCCTTTTATTGTGTTGTAACATTTCGTTAACATACGGTCACCCCCCCCCTTTTTTCTGTGATACCCTTAAGTCGTCAGGTCACTAATCCTGCGATAAGAAGGTAACGTCCCCCGTGACCAACCTAAGGACCACCCCTTTGATTCTAGGGACGATCGACACACCGTTACCCGTTCCTTTTTTGTCGCTTTGAATTTTTTACGTCTTTCATTATATTATTTGTAGATAAATGATTAAGTAACGGGGTCTACTAGTTATGTGTCGTTAATAGTAGAACTTTGTTCAGGGACTGTAATGTCAAATATTTATAAAGTCGTGTATAGAGACTTTATATTTTTGAAAATTTTTGGATGGTGTTATATAGTATTTTATAGGGTAACCACGAGTTTAAAGGAAAACACAGAGGAGTCATAAAATTGTTACAAACATAGTTCTAGGTTAATTCCCGGTAGGTACGTTAACCAACTACACAGAAAATCCGGAGTAGATTAGATATCTAGAGGGGGTAGGTGATATGGTGTGTGTAAAAAGAAAAAGAAACCTTAAATAAACAACTTCCTTGACCTAGTGAACAAGACAATCTTAAAGGATGTCAGACCTAAATATAAAGAGACCACAACAAATGACACAAGGAATATCTTTTATCGGTTATGACTAATTTTTTTTTAATAAGGTATAATATTTGAACTTCACAAAATTAGGTCATGTAAATAATAAAAAATAATTACGTTTTGACAGTGTAGAAAATGGTTGTCCTCGGAGAAGTTCAACTGAAGATTCACCCAAAAATTTTTTGAATACATAAAACTCATATCACCTAAATGTTACAACACAATTAAAGACGATACATCGTTTTACTAAGTCAATATGTATATATATGTAAGAAAAAGTATAAGAAAAGGTAACACTAAATAGTATTCTATAACTGATATCAAAGGACACGATATGTCATTCTATACCAACAAATGGGTAAATTTTACCCGGCGGCAGATACTCCAGTGTGTCTCAGCCTGTGCTGACTTCGCTGAATTGTCGTCGTACATACAAAATGAATAAATAAACCGACACGACCCAGAATCGACACCGTACACGTTGGATCAAGGGGCTGGTCCCTAACTTGGACCCGGGGGACGTAAACCTCGTGTCTTAGGGTCGGTGACTGGTGGTCTCTTCAGAGATAGGTAAGATTTATATCATGAAACGTAGGTGATGACGGTTTGAGGGTCACGTAGGGAGGAGGTGGGAGGAAGGGGAACCGTTGGAGTTCAGACAATAGATACGGACACTCAGACAAAACATCTATTCAAGTAGACACAGTATAAAATCTAAGGTGTATTTTCCTTATAGGATACCATAAACTGGATGAAGTGAATATTAGAGATCCAGGGAGGTACAACGATGTTTACCGGAATAAAGTAAGAAAGGATACCGACTCATCCTAAGGTAACATGTATACATGGTACAGAAGAAATAGGTAAGTAGACAACTACTGTAAATGCCAACAAAGATACAGAACCGATAACACTTATCTCGACGATGCTTTTATCTCTACGTACATAGAAAAACTTAACATCGAAACAAACCTATATACGGGTCCTCACCCTAACGACCTAGAATGCCGTTGAGATAAAAGTCAAAAAAACCACTTGGATCATTAATTACTACAACTCGTAGAAAAGTACACCTACAACTAGTATACATATAGAAGAAGACTCTTTGCAGATAAATACAGAAAACGAATAAAAAGCCGACCGAACAAAAATAACACCAATAATTTAACATACTCTCGAGGATTCACCAAAACTATCAGAGGCACCGGAAACCGAAAGAACAGAGACTATACTGTTAAACAAGGTATGAGTAGAATATGGAAAAGACGGGGTCTGTACTTTAGTCGGAAAAGAGTTCACTAAAGCTTAAGGAAAATCACCCTTTACTACAAATCTCTGGTGAGAAATCTATAACCCTACGAGTGACGATGATCCACCTGGGTAAGAGGTCTCGAAGGAAGTCAAAATAAATGAAATTTATATCAGTGTGTATCAAAGAGAAATAAGTAAAAAATAAACTTATAGAAAAAAGTGGTGAAATAAAAGTTGAAAGAATCCACTAGAAATACTAAAAAAAGGGTACACCAAACACCCTAGCATCAAGGGATCAAGTCAAGTGAAGTCAAGTCAGCGAGTCAACACAGGCTGAGACTCTGGGATACTTGGTGTCGTGCGGTCCGGAGGGAAAGATAATGGTTGAGGGCCTCAAGTGGGTTTGGGTTCAGGTAACTCAACCACTACGGTAGGTTGGTAGAGTAGGAGACAGCAGGGAAAGAGGAAGACGGGAGTTAGAAAGGGTCGTAGTCTCAGAAAAGGTTACTTAGTCAAGAAACGTAGTCCACCGGTTTCATAACCTCAAAGTCGAAGTTGTAGTCAGGAGGGTTACTTGTGGGTCCTGACTAGAGGAAATCCTACCCGACCAACCTAGAGGAACGTCAGGTTCCCTGAGAGTTCTCAGAAGAGGTTGTGGTGTCAAGTTTTCGTAGTTAAGAAACCGCGAGTCGAAAGAAACATCAGGTTGAGAGTGTAGGTGTGTACTGATGACCTCTTTGGTATCGGAACTGATCTATCTGGAAACAACTGTTTCATTACAGAGACGAAAAATTATATGACAGATCCAACCAGTATTGAAAGGAAGGTTCCTCATTAGTAGAAAATTAAAGTACCGACGTCAGCAGTAGACGTCACTAAAACCTCGGTTTTTTTTAATTCAGTCGGTGACAAGGGGGTAGATGAACGGTACTTCACTACCTCGGTCTACGGTACTAGAATAAAAAGACTTACAACTCTAGTTTGATCCCGACCCCAAAGTCGTCACTTTCGTACCTCAGGACTAGTGACCTGGTTGTCCCTTAGGGGATCTACTGGAAATAAATAAAGAAAAACTATGGTATTTAAAATACATAAATATAAAAGTAAAATTAAAAAAATTTGTGGTTTTTGTAAAACATAACCCTATGTCGGCTAATTGTTACAACACTATCAAAGTCCACTTGTCGTTTTTCTGAGTCAGTAAGTATGTGTACATAGGTAAGAGGGGGTTTGGGGAGAGAGTAGGTCCGACCGTGTATTGCAACTCGTCTCAAGGTACAGGATATGGCATCCAGAAACAACCAATGGGTAAAATTTAAATCGTCATATATATACTGGAAGGGTTTCAGGGATTGAGCTACACACAGAATATTATCGATCTAAAAAATTTTAGGTCATATTCTAAGAGAAAAACAGGTAATTGATTTAGATAAGTGTAAGGTTCATTATGACTATGTAGACTTGAGGGTTGTATAAAACGGGAAAGACGAGTGGATCTAAAAACAATAAAGGAAAACAGTAAACATTCTAACTAACTTAAAAGGAACAGGTAAAAATAGGAAGAATTTTAACGTTGAACACAGACGACAAAGAAAGTCACCAATGGGATTGTATACCTGAAATGTTCAAAGCGACTAAAGAAATTATTCTATGAAGATCCTAATGATAAAAAGGAAAAAAGATACATGTAAGAGATAATTAAGAAACACCGACTGTTCTCAAGACGTAGGAACTTATAGATATTTATATAAATAAAATGTAAGTGTGAACTTATTATAGACTCTTATATCTTAAGATTTAAACATTAGTAAAAATAGAGTTTTTAAACCTCTATGTAAAGAAGACAAAAGAACACAGGTTATGCAAAAGTAACTCTTAAGACTACAGTCAGAAGTATCTTTACAAAACATTTTAGAAACCTACTAAAATTCTTTAAGAGAAAATAACAGATAAGAAGATTTTAAAGTGAGTATACGTGATCTGTATCAGGAAAGAAAAAATTTTTTTAATAAATGAATAGATCCATAGAGACATAACTACACATCAGTAGAGGGTAAGTAGACTGAGATAAGGGTTGGACTTCTAAGCACTTAAAAAGGAGAAGAAATAGTAAATACAGAAAATAAAAGAAGACCTTGTACATATTTATCCAACCCTCTGAGACCGAGATAAGAGGTACAAAGATTTGTAAAGAAGTATGTAAGACAAAACATGGTGTAAGACCCTCTTAGAGAGTCAATAAAGGTCGAGTAAGACGATAAAGGGGAAGAAAACTTATAAAAATAAAAGGTTCTCGAGATGAACCAAGAAAAAGTATTGAAGGAAAAACAGAACACCTAAGTTAATAGAGAGAATGGAGCCACTTCTAAAGTCAATATAAAAGGAATTTTAGTGGAAGACACTCAAGATCATTGACAAAGAATCTATAAACAAGACACAACGCGAAATACGAAGAGAAAATACTTCACGATCATTAAGAACCGAGACATGTGTAGAAACGGAAACTCTCAGAGATAATAAGACTGATACCCTCCTTGACAAATAACTTTGAACGAAGGTCGGTGACTACCCCTCCCTCTACTCCTCCCCGGGTAATAGACCGGAAAACTCATACCCCTCAGAGGGTCCCACGACGGAACGGAGAACCGGGGTCCTAGAGGGAAGTGACTAATCCTTGTGTACGGAGACGATTGATGACGTGTCGTGTCTCATCCTTCATCCTCCCCGTCTGCTAGTCGCAGGAGGATGGGTTCACATGAACCAACTCTTCACAGAGGGGTTTAAGTACAAGTGGATCTTGGACAGTCATACTGGTATAAGCCTTTATCCCAGGAAAGTCTACATCAGTTCTTTGCTACTTCCTAATTCCACCCCGGATGTAGGTTAAACTGTCATTCAACCGGGGGAATGGTTCTTTTTCTTTAAATAGTGTGTCAGAAAGACAAACCACAGGGACTTCAACTTTGAGTGACAAGGGAGGATCGATGTATAGTTCAGTATTACTTAGTCGAGAAGTTCAGAGTCAAACGAGTAGATCTCTTCTCTTAAAATTATGGAGGATGACATGTCTCAGTAATGCTTCTAGTTTTACTATTCCAACTATGTTGTCCAACATACTTAACTCTGTAATATAAAAGGAATACGATTCAAGGTGTATCTATTCTAATCGTTATTACTGTGTATAGTTTTCGTT
Organism: Capra ibex; assembly: GCA_006410555.1. NCBI lineage: Eukaryota > Metazoa > Chordata > Mammalia > Artiodactyla > Bovidae > Capra > Capra ibex. Next base: position 28,585,008 of record SJYO01000647.1, read on the forward strand.
ACATACAATAAGATTGCAAACCTGGTCATTGGGATTAAGAGAATGATATAGAGTTTTCTTGTTGTTGGATGTCTCGATAGAAATACGAACTTTTGACAAACAATATCATTAGGAATATTTTCGATGTGTCTCCCTCCACAACCCCCTGTCCACTTTGTCTCCTTCCCCTAACTCTCCATGTTTAAAGGTCGATATTTTATTTATTCATGTCGTATCCCCTATATCAGTGATTATAACATTATTGAGGCATACCACTGTCTACAATGATCTGAATGACGTCACTAAAAAATATCATATATAACTTATTGATATAACAGAGGACTCTAATTATATTATAACATACAGTTAATATAAAGTCAAAAAAACTTTTTTCTGGACCCGTCATTGGGTTTATCGATTGTTACCCCCTTAGTAATATATTTAGATGGAAAGGGACGTATATATATTATATACATTTATATATCAAAAAAAAAAAATGAAACGTTCAGAGAGAACAGTTGTGTATATATCAGAGTATTTTAAGTATCATAAAATTTTTAGTAAAGTAAAAATAAATTGTTTGCATATACTACGGATTATTCATAGTCCGTAATAAAATTTTTGAATTTTTATAATACAAAATTTAGTAACTATGTATATAATTTAGAAACATTTTATAAAATGACATTTTTTTTATCATAATTTCGACAAACTATTTCTAACTAAGTGACGTTTGAAGTAATTATAGGTACAATGATTCTGTTTTAAATTGAAGGATAATTATGTACTGTTTATGAAATTTTACGTATTCTTTTATTAGACACTATACGAAAAATTTACCTTATTAAATAACACGAATCAAATCCCTGTTTTAGATAAAAATTATATCTAGTTTTCTTTGATGTAAGAGACGGTAATTTTACCCGTTTTTAACAAAAGTAACGGATTACGAATCTTAAGAATATAAAATTGAATTTTATAGTTACAAAATAAAAATATTAAAAGTTTAACATAAAGGTTCACTTCTCTACTCTCTCTAAAGTCTGACATTAATTGTCTGTGAAGAGATGTTTATATAAACCCTTACCCTAAAACCACACCGACTAATCATAAGACCATTCACCTAACGAAGAGAGGTGAAAATGAAAAATAAATAAACTACACGTATTTAGACGAAATAAAAAACACACGAATAACTGTACCGGATTCCTTGGACCACCCGACGGTAGATACCCCAGCGTGTCTCAACCTGTGCTAACTTCGCTGAATCGTCGTCGTCGTCGTCGTCGTCGTTCCTTGGTATTACTATCACCCTTTAAGAAAAAAAATGAGAAAGAAAAATTTTTGTAAACTTAATACTTTCATACTGGTGTAAACGTTCTCTGAAACTTTTATGTCTTGTTTTAGTGTATATCAAGGTGATGTATAACGTCAATAAAAAATTCATCTATTTAATTCTAAAAATCAACTTCAAAGTTATGGTTTGAGAGTTTTTAATGATCTTACTTATATGTTTTCTCATCTTCCTACATCATCTGGACTTTCCGTGGTACTTGGTTAAGATGTATCAATTCTAAATATGTTAAAAGTGTGTTGTCATCCTATGTTTAAGACAAGTTCAAGGGTATCGGATGTTTGAGTATCTGTGACCTTGTATGAGTCCCTGTATTTTGTTCCATGTTTTTAAAACACCAAATTTCCATAACTTCAGTATGTCTCTGACAAGAGAATAGTGACTTCTTAATACAATCTTCTGTTATAGTTTTCTATTAACTTTCATTAGGCACATAAAAGTTCACGTCACACTGTAAATGGTTCTCTCTAGAAACTGAATCGATGACTTTCGGAGTCATTTCGATCTTCTAACTTTTTGTGTGTCTCCCACTAACGTTTTAGTTTTCGTAAAGTTACTCTTCAATCATAGTCTTACTCTTTAATTATAGTTTACACTTAAACTATTAATTACAGGTGAAAATTTACTATCCACATAGATTCTTCGGTATGTTCCTTTTAATCTTTATAGACACTGTCTTATTTTTACTTTACTCTTAAATGATCTTAGGCAATGTCCATCAACTTCGACGAGTTACGTTGATTTATGTTATATCTTAGAACTTATTCCATATTTCTGTTTATTACCTGTGATCGTATTTTAAAACACTTTAAACTTGTTTTAGACATGAAATCAATGATTATGACATAGTACAATTAAAGGACAACAACAAAAATCATAAAGAAATATAAGAGTCTTAACCTAATCTTCAAAGTTCGGAATAAGTTCAATTTTTTTTAGTGATTTTATTATTTGAAAGAAGTGAAAATCATCATTATGATTTATGTTTTATACACTTTGATATAGTTTCAAAACTCACTTATATTTAATCTTTAGACGACGACGACGACGGTGACGATTCAGCGAAGTCAGCACAGGTTGATGACACGCTGGGGTATCTGCCGTCGGGTGGTCCGAGGGGGCAGGGACCCTAAGAGGTCCGTTCTTGTGACCTCACCCAACGGTAAAGGAAGAGGTTACGTACTTTCACTTTTCACTTTCACTTCAGCGAGTCAGCACAGACTGAGAAGCGCTGGGGTACCTGACGTCGGATGGTCCGAGGAGGCGGGTACCCTAAAGGGTCCGTTCTCATGACTTCACCCCACGGTAACGGAAGAGACTTTAATCTTTAGATCATACACAGTTAACGATCTAAAGAAAGGGGGTGAAAATTTTGTCTAAAATTTCATATTATGTATAAAACTTCAAACTTAAGCAATAATATTAATATTTTATTTTGGTTGAATGTATAGACTATTTCTGATAGAGTTCGTTTTAAAAGTCTTAATATTAGAAAATAATACCATTTTATGTGTCTTGTATTTTAAATGGTAATTACAGTATATCGTGTAAGTTTAAGTGTCACAACACATTGGTAGTGATGATAGATTAAGGTCCTGTAAAAATAGTGGGGTTTTCCTTTGGGGTATTGATAATTCGTCAGTAAGGGGTAACGAGGTGGAGGGTCAGGGACCGTTGGTTATTAGAGAGACAGAGATACCTTAACGGATAAGACCTGTAAAGTCTATATACTTTCGTATATTATATACCGGAAAACACGGACCAGAAAATGTAGATTACACTACTAAAATTCCAAACAGGTACAATACATACATAGTCATGTCTTAATAGTAAAATTACGAGAGTAAGTGAATGGATCTAAAATTATTGTCTTAAGGAAACTCACATTTCTTCCGTTATTCCTTATTTCTGATATTAACACATTATCCAAAGAATTCACAATTACGGGTGCCACAACATAGCTGGACCCATTCTTAACTCCCTGGTCAAGTACTGAAGGAGTTTAAGACAGACACACCGAGTGAGTTTTGTACGGCTCTCAAGAAAGAACGACCAGAAATTTCCTCTTTACAAAATCATAATAATAATAAGATTATGAAATAAATAGATAAACTAACGTGGTCCAGAGTCAACCCCGTGGTACCCTAGAAATCAACACTGTACACCCTGGATCAAGGGGTCCGTCCCTAACTTGGGTCCGGGGGACGTAACCCTTGTACCTCAGAATCGGTGACCCGGTGGTACCTTAAGGTCCTCTTTTCAAAATTTATTGATTAACTCGATGAAAAACTTTAAGTTTATTTACGTCAACGGTTGAAACTTACACCTTATTGTAAGGTAAGATGTAAGACTCCTTAAGGGACCTTATTACAAGTACCTAGAACGTTTCCTATTGTCTATGAAATACTCTAAGAATACTCCCTCTTACATAACGTCGGTAATTTGTACGAATACTCCTGTTACACAATGTTCTTTTTATAAATACTAGATTACGGTCTCCCCTTTCGTCCTGAGTTTTAATATTCATACGATGTCTTTACTCTCCTTCTGGTGAATTTTGATACATTTTTGTGAAAATCCTTTTTCTCTCTTACCTTAATACGTTTTATTATTGTTATTGTGCTCCTTACCATCTTAGTACCCATATATAAAAAGAAGGGACTTAAAAGGTTTCGAGACATTAGACCAATATAATGAAAATAATAATTTGTTAATATGCACTTATTTCCATTATCGAGCGCTAGTGACTGGAAATCGTCGAAAGGAGATTCAGTCGGAACTAAGTCTGGTAGTATTTTCCTGTACGTTTGGGTGTACACGAGATATCTATCTTTAGAACTGCAATTTACTAACCTTTTAATGTGTCCTTGACGAAAGATTACAAGTAAAACCTTTCTATTGACGGTAACAGAACGGAACATCTCCTGTCTAGGAAAATTACTCCAGGAAAAACATGAAGTAATCAACTTACTGTAAAAAATTTTTTCTAAATAACTACACCTGGTAAAAATTTCAGAAAAAACTTAAACAATGTTATAACGAAGATAAAATACCCCAAAAAAAAACAAAAAAAAAACCGAGGTTCCATACACCCTATAATCAAAGGGTTGACCTCTATCTTGGACGTAGGGCAGGGTGGGGTGTTGAACCCTCCCTTTCAATTGGTGACCTGGTGATCCCTTCAGGGACTTACTGGAAAATAATCTGGTTTAAGACGAACGTTAGATGTAGAATTTTCGTGTATCCTACATGGTCCGGTGGATAATATTACACGACCCTTCGTGAAACCGAACCAACAATCCTCCGGACTTAAACTCGGAATCAACACGCCGGAGACCGTTCAGTTGAAGTAGAGACTTGAAATAGAGACGTGGCACCCAGGCCCCCAGGACTGACGATACCTGGAGATCTACTCTTCTTTTAAGAGTCGATAAATTTACTAGAGAATGAAGAGTATTCATCCCTGAGTCTTTACACAGACTGAGGATGATTTCATCTTTGTCGACGTCTCGTCCTTTCTCTTCTCGCTAATTTTTCCTATGTTAACTTTTATTCGTTCTCTCTCTCGTGACCTCCCACTGAGAGTCCTCTATACTTGAGATCAGGGTCGATACGGTGACCGACTCCCACACTAGAACTCAATCAGTAAAAGAATCGGTCCCGGACCGAAGAAGGAGACACTTTATTCCACTGTCCGGAGTACGGGGAGGGTCAATGTTTAAGATAATTATATTCTAAGATCTAATATCTTACTCCCCACGGACAACATCGGAGTGAACTAAGAATGTCCTGCAGGAACAATAAGTCCCCGGAGTCGTGTTACAACTGAAAAATTAGAAAATTAAGTAAGAGTACAGTAGGTACTTCATTTAGTCTTCTCTTTTAGGTCTACTTGTAAGGGTAAATTCGGTCAAAGAACTCCGACTATAAAATTGTTTGTTATTTGACTACTTAGTACTCTACCGAAACCTTTTATAATCTGTGAATTTAGAAGCGTTGTAAAAAGTCCTTTATCCGACATTTACCCCCTTCTTTTTACATTTACACAAGTTCTACCCCTTGACGGAATTTATTTTTATTGATGTAAAATGAAAATTTAATTTTTTTTTTTTTTGTTGAGGAGGACTTTCTCATGAACCCTACCCATGTTTGTATCATAGTCCCTAAAAAGAAATCTAGGGTGTCGGTCGAGAAATAAACGATTTGTCTCGTAAAACCTTTTAAACATAGTGCTTACGTCTGGGTCCGTTCATCCGGTCAACTCTACCCACTAAGGAGTCGGTGATAGAGTCAATAAACCAAAAGGATTACCAGTCGAAACGGGTTTTGGTTTGAGTGGTAGTAGTCTCCCTCGACACCCCATTTTCACATTCCCACCGTTTTAAACAAAAGGCCAAGTCGTAGACCAAGAGGGGTGAGTCACAGTTGAGAGGTTCCGACGGAAGTCAAGTCAAGTCAAGTCAACGAGTCAGGAAACGTTGGGGTACTTAGTGTCGTGCGGTCCGGAGAGACAGGTAGTGGTTGAGGGCCTCAAGTGAGTCTGAGTGCAGGTAGCTCAGGTACTACGGTAGGTCGGTAGAGTAGGAGACAGCAGGGGAAGAGGAGGACGGGGGTTAGGGAGGGTCGTAGTCTCAGAAAAGGTTACTCAGTTGACAAGTGTACTCCACCGGTTTCATGACCTCAAAGTCGAAATCGTAGTAAGGAAGGTTTCTTTAGGGTCCCAACTAGAGAAAGTCTTACCTGACCAACCTAGAGGAACGACAGGTTCCCTGGGAGTTCTCAGAAGAGGTTGTGGTGTCAAGTTTTCGTAGTTAAGAAGTCGAGAGTCGGAAGAAGTGTCAGGTTGAGAGTGTAGGTATGTACTGGTGTCCTTTTTGGTATCGGAACTGATCTGCCTGGAATCAGCCGTTTCATTACAGAGACGAAAACTTATACGATAGATCCAGCTATGAACATAAAATTTTTAAAATAAATAAATAAACCGACGTGGTCCAGAATCAACGTTGTGCACCCCATAACAAGGGACTGACCTCTAGTTTGGACCCGGGAACGAAACCTACACGTCTCAAAATTGGTAACCTGGTGGTCCCCTTAGAGACATATGAACATAAGAAAGGAAAAGGAAAGGAGGAAAGAAAGAGAGAGAAAGAAAGAAAAGGAGATGTGTAAGTTTTAGAAAGTGGTCCTCTTCAAAAGATATAAATAATAAGACTGGATATTAACCAACTCTTATAGGATGTTACCCAATATATAAGGGTAAAAACCATTCGAATATCCTAAGTTTCTGAGTTTATTTACCTTATGTAAAAGGTGGGTGTCGGAACTCCCTTATACCCCATCACTCTCTTTCCCCCGTAAATATCCCAGAAAGTTGGTCCCAGGTAAACGTTCCCGTCTTTGGTGAAACCGACTAAAGTTGTTGGGAAATTTATTCCCTTGATACACGAATGTTTTAACAAACTTCCTAACAGCCTTCTCGGGATCCAACTCGAAGGTTCTTACTACGGATCTTGTCCTACCACCGGGTGTTTCCCTCGAGATTGAAGACAATTATGATCATTCGACCTCCTAGTCCTTCATGATCCTGGTGCAGCGAGGACTGTGGGTGTCTCGACTCTTTGTCTGGGACCCTGAGAACGGTGACTACAGAGTCCTCTTGGGTTGGGTGGAGATAAACGTACACACGGTCGTCTTTAATGTCTTTTGTCGTCTTCGGACCGGACGTGGAATAAAGACGGAAGGTTTAGGGGTCTACACAAAGGAACTACCTGAGCCTTGAGAGCGACAGTTCCTCAGATCCTTTATGCATCAGAAAAGAAAAAAAAAAAAAATTCAACTTCTTATAACTTTTTTTTTGGTTTGTAAATAAAGTGACGTAACCCAGAATCAACATCTTGAACTCTGTAAGAAAAACAGTACACCCTAGAAAGTAACCCCGTACGCCCGAATCAACGGGACACTGTACGCCCTAGAGTCAAGGGACTGTTCCCTAGTTTGGGAATAGGGAACGTCAGAGAACGTAACGTTCCATCTAAGAATTGGTGACCTGGTGGTCCCTTCGGGGATCAGACAGAAAAAGTCAGACTTCATGAATCTCTTCGTATCAAGTTCCCTGAACCTTACCTCGACTCACTCGGATTGACACTATACGTTGTACCCTCTTCCCACCCCTTGTTGAAGTAAAAGGGGTTCCACGGACCTCCAAGTGAGGGTATGTGGTTCCGGTCGATACTTGTAGTAGTACACATATCTTTCTTGGGTATACCTTTTATTCTGGGAGACCATCCCCTCCTGAGTCTTATATCTCATATTCAGTGACGACCGAAGGATCTCGAATGTGTCAGAGTGGACTCTTTACCTTTGTGTCTGAGTGTTAGACCGTCCGGTTAATAGACATATCTATATATCTGTTTATATATATATATATATATATATATATACAGAAATCTTTGTTGACGTAAATTCTCAAATTAAACGTAAATTTTTTCAGTTGGAGTCTACGGTGGGTAGACATGTCTGACCTCTACAAAGATTGAGTGTTGTAGATGAACAGTACTCGGATGATTCACGGTTCCTTATGAAAGTGTGCACGAAAGAGTAAATTAAAAGTATCGTGTACCTAAGTCTTAAGGACCCCATACTCGATATGTCTTATATATATATTCCGTCAATAATCAGAAGAAACTCCCCCGGTCCTCCCTGATGGGAATTATACACACTTCCGTTGAGTACATAGCAATGATCTCTTTCACTTTCAACTTTCTAGTCAAGTCAAGTCAGCGAGTCAGTACAGGCTGAGATACGTTGGGGTACCTGACGTCGTGCGGTCCGAAGGGACAGGTAGTGGTTGAGGACCTTAAACGAGTTTGAGTACAGGTAGTCCAGTCACTACGGTAGATTGGTAGAGTAGGAGACAGTAGGGGAAGAGGAGGACGGAAGTCAGAAAGGATCTTAGTCCCAGAAAAACTTACTCAATCAAGAAACGTAGTACACCGGTTTCATAACCTCAAAGTCGAAGTCGTAGTCAGGAAGGAACCCTGACTAAAGGAACTCCTAACTGACCAAACTAGAGGAACATCAGGTTCCCTGAGAGTTCTCAGAAGAGGTTGTGGTGTCAACTTTTCGTAGTTAAGAAGCCGAGAGTCGAAAGAAATATCAGGTTGAAAGTGTAGGTATGTACTAATAACCTTTTTAGTTCAACTTTTTATCCACGTTGATAAAGGTTTTAGTCTTATACACCTTTAATTTTACATATAGATTGGGTACACTGTAACCTGGTGACTTAAAATAAAATAAAATAAAAAAATATACCTTGTGAACTACTTAAACACACAGTAGAAACGCGTTCCCGGTACGATTAGAAGAGACATAGCAAGGTTAAAATCATATACACGACGATTTCGCTCGCACCTGGCGACTTAAAATTACCACAACGTTTCCTTCACAATCCTGGAATCAACATAACACAAGAGTACACGCTTGTATCGTACCAAATAAATTGGATAAGGAATAACTACCCGTACACCAACGAAGGTTAGAAAAAGATACACCTGACACTACGTTACTACTTAATAGGAGATATAGTACAACAGTAACACCTCCCTTTGTATCTGAGAAGTCTTCACCTTCACAGTCCAGTTTCCCATTTACATGAAATTTAAAGCCTTTATAACAGTCAACCAAAAATAATACGAATACAGTGAAATTGTTTTTTTTTTAATAAAGACCGACACGACCCAGAAACAACGACACACGCCCGAAAAAGGCCAACACCACACGTTCGAAGAGTGACACTACCGAAGAACACAACTCCTCGTACCCGAGGTCTCTCAAACCCGAAGTCTCCGACGTCGAGTGTCTAAGGCCTCGCACCCCAGTCAGCTACACCGGATACCCGAATCAACGGGGCGCTGTACACCTTAGAAAGACCTGGTCCCTAACTTGGACACAGCGCATGTCTCCGTCCGCCTAAGATTGGTGACTTGGTGGTCTCTTCGGGGTACTGACACAGTGAAAAGTGAGGATGACTGTTACCAATCCTAATAGACTAAGGGGTGTCGGAACGACTGTCTTTGATGACTAGTCAAAAACCCCCAAAAGGATTAAATTATCAATGGAGTCAAAGCAAAGTTAAACGAAAAAAGAATACTCAACTTCTTTCAAAGAAAAATGTACACATTCCCGGTAAACAGAAAAAGATACTTGAAAAGTCAAACACATGAAACGAGTAAAAAGAAATTTTTCTGACTAGTAAAAACCAGAAAAACATAACTACATAATATCAAGAGGTACATAAACCTATTAATCGTGAAACAGATTTCTACGTTCAATTTTTCCATAAAAGGGTTAAATAGTAAACAGAAAGTTGTAAAGAATACCGTATAAAAAGATACATGAAAAAAAGACATTATTTTTACTGATAAAAACACATACGTAAAACTTAGTATTATTCGAGTATTTCTTCGATGTACAAAAGAAGACTATTAAAGTATCAAATTAAAAAATTATAGTTCTAAAGTTTCTACCAACACAAAAAGGACCATGTACTACTCTCTATCTAGGTTGAAATAAAAAGGGTCTACTAATAAGCCAACAGAGTCATTATAAATAAACTTTAACAAAAGAACGGTGTGATTAAACTCAACGGTGAAAAAGTATATGATTCAAAAACATACATAAACCGAGATAAAGACGTGAATTTAAGATGAGGAAAACGGACAGATCAGTTCGTTTTAATATGACAAAATTAATGACCCTGGATGATCGTATAAAATTGTAGACAAACCCTATCGAAGTGGTGTAACAAGAAGTCAAAAGTTCGAAAGATCAATGAGAACGAATAAATAAAAGACCTTACTTAAATCTTTGTTGAATGGATAAAGAATCTTTTTTTAGATAACCATTAAAAAATTTTCTAGTCCACTTTAAATATTTGACTGAGTCTCTCTTGTCTGAAAAATAGTACAACATAAAAAAAATGGTTTCTTATTCCGTTTGTAAAAATGAAAGTAAGGGTATCATCACAAAACTTTTAAAGGAGTATTTCAATATATAAAGAAAAGAAAATTTAGTTAGAAATTTTATGAACGAATAATTAAAAATCGACGGGACGTAGAGACAACGACGTGCAACCCGAGAGAGATCAACGCCCGTCGCCCCCGATGAGAAGCAATGTCGCGAACCCTAAGAGCAACGTTACCGAAGAGAAAAACATCTCGTGTCCTAGATCCCGTTCACCCGAGTCGTCACCACCGTGCACCCGAGTTAATGAGACACCGTACACCCTAGAAAGACCTGGTCCCTAACTTGGGCTCAGGGAAGTAACGTCGTCTAAAAATCGGTGACCTGGTGGTACCTTCAGGGTTCTACAGATAAAGAATTCAACCAAGAATTCACAAAATAGAAAAACAACAACAAGAACGATAACGTCTACACGAAAATTTTAACCATAACAAAATACATTCTTTTGATAAGTAACAACATATAATTCAAATATGAAACGTTAAATAACGTAAGAAAATTATAAACATCATCAAAAAGCCGACTAAGAGAATTTATATTTTATCATAGAAAACTTTTGTCACTATTAAAACGGTAGAGAATGTTACGAATATGAAAGAAAACAGACTAACATCAAGAATTATAAGAGTCAAGCCAAGTCAAGTCAGTGAATCAACACAGCCTGAGACGCTGGGGTACTTAGCGTCGTGCGGTCCGGAGGGACAGGTAGCGGTTGAGGGCCTCAAGTGGGTTTGAGTACAGGTAGCTCAGCCACTACGGTAGGTCGGTAGAGTAGGAGACAGCAGGGGAAGAGGAGGACGGGGGTTAGGGAGGGTCATAGTCTCAGAAAAGGTCACTCAGTTGAGAAGTGTACTCCACCGGTTTCATGACCTCAAAGTCGAAATCGTAGTAAGGAAGGTTTCTTTAGGGTCCCGACTAGAGGAAGTCTTACCTGACCAACCTAGAGGAACGACAGGTTCCCCTGAGAGTTCTCAGAAGAGGTTGTGGTGTCAAGTTTTCGTAGTTAAGAAACCGCGAGTCGAAAGAAGTGTCAGGTTGAGAGCGTAGGTATGTACTGGTGACCTTTTTGGTATCGGACCTGATCTACCTGGAATCAACCGTTTCATTACAGAGACGAAAACTTATACGATAGATCCAACCAGTATTGAAAGGAAGGTTCCTCATTCACAGAAAATGAAAGTACCGACGTTAGTGGTAGACGTCACTAAAACCTCGGGGGTTTTTATTTCAGACTGTGACAAAGGTGACAAAGGGGTAGATAAAGGACACTTCACTACCCTGGTCTACGGTACTAGCAAAAGACTTACAACTCGAAATTTGGTTGAAAAAGCGAGAGGAGAAAGTGAAAGTAGTCCTCCGAAAAATCAAAGACAAGTGAAAGACGGTATTCCCACCACAGTAGACGTATAGACTCCAATAACTATAAAGAGGACCGTTAGAACTAAGGTCGACACGAAGAAGGTCGGGTCGCAAAGAGTACTACATGAGACGTATCTTCAATTTATTCGTCCCACTGTTATATGTCGGAACTGCATGAGGAAAAGGATAAACCTTGGTCAGACAACAAGGTACAGGTCAAGATTGACAACGAAGGACTGGACGTATATCCAAAGAGTTCTCCGTCTAGTTCTGTTATAATTTATCAACATAAGTGTCCCCCGTAGAAGTCGAATAAAGAATGGAATCGTACATAAGAAGGTAACAAGAGGTAATTCTAACAAAGACCACAGACCTAATTATTTAATACAATTAGTACAATTTAATTAGTAGGTAGTTATAAAGTGCCCTATAAAAAATAAAAATAAAAAAATTGAAATAAAAAATGACCTCATATTGACTAATTATTGCAACACTGTCCACTTGTTGCTTCTGTGAGTCGGCATGTCTATGCACATAGGTAAGAGGGGATTTGAGGGTACCACACAAAAATTTTTAGTTCTTACCCAAAAATGAAAAAGGGTTTAGGAATAATAGTGACTCTATTAAAAAGAGGAACAAATATAATCATATCTTGACAGTGACTATAATTCGGTAGAAAAGTAAGTACCTTATTTGTTAAGAACTAATAATAAAATTTACATAGGGAACTAAGACGAACGATTATAAAATAAACGTTCGATATTCAATTTAACGGTCCTCTTTATAGTTGTTGGAGTTATACGTCTATTATGGTGAGATTACCGTCTTTCACTTCTCCTTGATTTCTCGGAAAACTACTCCCAATTTCTCTCACTTTTTCGACCGAATTTAAGTTGTCATTTTTTGATTCTAGTACCGTAGGTCAGGGTAATGAAGTACCGTTTATCTACCCCCCTTTCACCTTTGTCACTGTCTAAAATAAAAGAACCCGAGGTTTTAGAGACGTCTACCACTGACGACGGTACTTTAATTTTCTGCGAATGAGGAACCTTCTCTTTGATACTGGTTGGATCTATCGTATAATTTTTCGTCTCTGTAGTGAAACGGTTGTTTTTAGGGATATCAGTTTCGATACCAAAAGGTTTATCAGTACATGCCAACACTCTCAAGTTGGTGTTTCTTCTAACTCACGACTTCTTAACAACGAAGGTTTGACACTACGACCTCTTTCGAGAACTCTAAGGAACTCTGACGTTCCTCTAGTTTGGTCGGTTAGGATTTCCTTTAGTTGGGACTTATAGGTAACCCTCCTGACTACGACTTCGACTTCGAGGTTATGAAACCGGTGGACTACGTTTCTCGACTGAGTGACCTTTTCTGGAACTACGGTCCTTCCTAACTCCCGTCCTCCTCTTCCCCCTCTGTCTACTCTACCAGACCACCGTAGTGACTGAGTACCTGTACTCAAACTCGTTTGAGACCCTCTATCACTTTCTGTCCCTTCGGACCGTACGACGTCAGGAACCCCAGTGTCTCAGTCTATACTGAATCGCAGACTTGGTGTTGTTGTCACAAAATAAATTACAAAAATACAACTATAAATATTCATTCTGACCAGATATTAAAAGAAAGAAACACGTCAGGAACAGTCCAAAACTATAGTTACAACACAAACGAGACCTTCGTAAATGTTTAGTTACTAGTCTATCTCTAAAGAGTCTTTTGTACCCGGTACACTTAAATTCAGTACGTGGATACACTTCGGATCGACACTAAGGTATAAAAGACTCCTATAAACATAAAAGGGAGGGTGGGTAGTAATTCTGACTTCGTCTATTCAAAAGAATGACACGAAAAGACATACGACCTAAAAGGATCGAGGAGAAACCCATAAAATCGAAACACGTACACAGAGGATAGGTAAAGGGATCGAAACCTTCCTGAAAACAAGAGATCTAGAACTCTCCTACAGTTCTATCTTTGGACTCCAGTATTTTCTACTGAAATTCCGTGGCCCGTAAGGTGAATCTAACGAGGAAAGTGAGTATACTGGATACATTTAAAAACACTGAGAGAACGACAACAATAACAACGAGTCGGGGATTACACAGAGAAACACTGGGGTACCTGACGTCGAACGGTCCGAGGAGACAGGAAATGATAGAGACCCTCAAACGAGTTTAAGTACACGTAACTCAACCACTACGATGGATTGACAGAGTAGATTGAGAGAGCGATTGAATAAGAATTTTGACTTTCGTTTAGATAAAACAGGTTTTAAAAATGAACAGAACGTCTTTCTTCAACAATTCTGATAGACCAGATGATATGACGATCTTTGTCTTTAATCCTGGACGGTATAGTTTATATAAAATATTATGATTTCGTTAATTTTAGCACATCAAACCCGAATCTTTATGCATTGATCTAATTACTCCGTCTTACCTCTGACATCTTTATCTAGACAGAGATATATTCTTGAATCATATATAGGAATGCTGTGTCGTAAAAGTTCTAATTCAAGGTCTACCTAACTTCCCGATTTGAATTTTTTTTCGATACTTTCACAATCTATTTTTATGTCTGTTTACATATATAAATTGATGCCTCTTCCTTACTAGGAGATTTAGTTTGTGTGTATGTGAGTGTGTTCTTTTATGTCCGTTTATAAATATTGGGTTCCCCACCTCTTTTAAGAGATTTCGTTCTGTATGAACACGAACGTGTTTTTCGGAATATCTTTTAACACTATTTAAACTCATAAAGTTGTAGTTTTGGTTTTACGTTCTTTTTCGCTCTCCGATCTTCTTTTCTAAAAGTAGTATATATCTCATTGTTTTTTGATGGTAGTGTTTATACAATCGGTCAGTTGTTCTTTTTTACTTTAATTTGTCTTTTTAACGTTTTGTGATATTTCTTCGTTTTATTTTTGGGGTATTTCTATAATTCTCTATATAGGGAATATATCAAATAGTCCCTGTAGGTTCAGAATTGTTACTCTTTGATAAAACAATTGATACTATATCAGTTCTTAAAGTGAGGCCAATATAATTCGTGTCCGTTTATCCCTTTTTGAACTATGGGATTAAAGTCAACAACCCTTAAACTTAACTATGTTAGAAAAATCTCCTATTAAATCGTTATAGTCTTAAGATTTTTACGTGTGGAAAAATACATTCGTGTGATGAATGTATCGTATGTGATACTCTGATATACGTGTACACTGTTTCTCTAAGATATTATCATTTTTAAATTCCACTTGACTTACTAGATACCTAACATGTACACGTGTTCTTCTGTACATGTTATTACAATCAACGTAGTGATAAACATCATCTTTTACCATTTTTGTTGAATTTACTGTTATTACCTCCTTACCTATCTATTTCGTACCAGAATGGTATACTATCTAATGATATATCGTCAATTATCCTTATTTTTGTGTATAAATAGTTACACCTACCTATAGTTTACTTTAAACGTACTATTTTCGTTCAACATCTCAGTATGTCTTTCTTTGATAAAAACATTGTTAAAAATTCGAGTGTTTTATTACGACATACAATAGTTTCTTTTTACACCGTCCACTTAATTTTCCTATGTGTAATTTATAGACTCTCATCTACAGATATCACTTTCCCCTTCTTACCGCCATTCCCTTACTTTCAGTTTTAATCGGTATTGATTCCACATACTTATTAGTTTAATACAGTTATGTAAAAAAATCGACTCAAGATTGTGTTAAAATCTTTTTGTTTTGTTTGTTTACTTGTTTTGACTATATTGGTATGGTCATGAATCCACTCTCAATTTCCTTCAATTTTTCCGTTCAGTTTCTTGGTACACATGACACAATATTCTGTATTTTGTTTGGATGTTTTATTTTGGGAGAAATGTGTATGTAAGTGTATATGGGGGGTGTGTGTGTCTACGTGTCTCTTTCAAAACTTTTTCTATCGATAACCTTTATACATTTATTATTACACCCTTTAAAAGTATGTAATAAGTATTTTTAAATATTCATCATATCTTATTTTTATTTTTCGTCTCTGTAATGAAACGGTTGTTTGCAGGTAGATCAGTTCCGATACCAAAAAGGTCATCAACACATACCTACACTCTCGACCTAATATTTCTTTCGACTCGCGGCTTCTTAACTACGAAAACTTGACACCACAACCTCTTCTGAGAACTCTTAGGGAACCTGTCGTTCCTCTAGGTTGATCAGGTAGGATTTCCTCTAGTCAGAACCCACAAGTAACCTTCCTGACTACAACTTTGATTTTGAAGTCATGAAACCGGTGGACTACCCTTCTCGACTGAGTAAACTTTTCTGGGACTACGACCCTTTCTAACTCCCGTCCTCCTCTTCCCCTACCGTCTCCTACTCTACCGACCTACCGTAGTGGATGAGTTACCTGTACTCAAACCCATTTGAGGCCCTCAACCACTACACCTCCCTCCTGTCCCTCCGGACCGCACGACGCCAAGTACCCCAGCGTTTCTCAGCCTGTACTGACTCGTTGACTTGACTTGACTTGACTTTTTATTTACGTCGATTTTTGGGGTCTTTTTATGTTTTTCGTCGTTCTTTCCTTTAGATTACTAATGTCGAAGACGTTACTTGTCATAAAAGTGTTATTGTTATTACATTTCTCCCTTAAAAAAAAAAAAACGAGAGAGAGTGAGATGTGTCCACACATACTTACTACATATATACAATGTATACACTCATAAATTAAAAACGTTCCTAAAATACGGGAAGTACGGTATCATTATACAACAAGTGAACCCATATTTTATATTGAGGGTTCCTCTATTATCGGAAATATCGGAACGAGTAGAGACAGTCAGGTAGACAGAGAGAAACAGAGACAGAGAGGGGTTATATAGATACATAAAAAGTCCATGTATCGTTCAGTTCAAGAATCTCGGAAGAATACATTCCTCAATTTTACTCTTCTCTATTCTGTTACGATATAACTTGTCATAAACTAAGACATTAGTACTACGTAAATAACGGTTGTCCTCTCAAAATTAACTAAAAATCAACAAATATTGGTTGGAAACCCATTACGAATCCTCTGGATCCTTATTGGAACTATTACTTTAAAAACTTAACTTCACACCTTAACAACTTACCTAACCAACGCCTCAATTATAGAATTAAGATAAATTTTTTGTATTTTTCCACCACCTACTTTGTTTTTGAGTTCCACTATCCCATAATAGATATCAATAACTTGGACACGGGGGGACGTTACCTTTGTACCTTGGGATTGGTGACCTGGAGGTCCCTTAACGGAGGTCATCCACAATAATTACAATAATAGAACCAGAGTTACGACGACCCTCTTTAATCCTTTCTAAACCACGGGTCCGAACCTCGTTACTTAATCTTCCTCTTCACCTTAGGGATTGAAGAGTCACTTCTGCCAATCGTCATAGTCAGTCGGCTTCTTTCGACCCAGGTCCTCTTTCCACTTCGTACTACGCCTAATATCTCCTCGAAGAGTTTGTACACCTCCCTACACACACCAATAAATACCGTTCCTCAAACGATCTCCGAACTTAGTATTAATATCCATATTAATAAACCCATATTTCTCCTACTTACTGGTTCAAAATTTATACCCAAAGTTTATCTAACCGAAAGTTGGGTTAAAAATTGGTTAGGAAGAGGGAAAACCCCTTATAAAAGGATCTTTTTAATAAGGGAATAAAATGTCTTTCAGTGATAGGAGACATTTACTTAAAGGACCTGTCTTAAGTAATGGACCGGTCACCCTCCTTCCGAAGAATACATTCTGTCAGAGGAACGGGTGAATCCATAACTAAACTAACTTTTTTTTTTTTAGGGAGGTGGTGAACACACGTCAACACGGACAAGTACAAGTTACTTTTTAATGTCGTTCTGCCTCTGTCTTTAAGAGAAAGGTATCACGGACGACAAAGTGATGTACATTAACCCGAAGATTATTTTTCTAAGTACATGACCACTATAAGAAGATTCCCTGGAAAGATCCCGTTAATACCTCGACCTCCACATCTATGAGACCAGTTTATACTTTCTCTTGAAAATTTAAGACCTGTTCTGATAGACTCTATAGTTACATAAAGAACTAAGGATCCGTCAAATACTTACCTTACCTGACTTTGTACAAAAAATACCAAATCAATAGGTAGATACACTTCCTTCTCATGTTTGAGTCTATGAGAAAGTTCTAGGAAAAGATCAAGACCCAAAAATGTATAAATTTTAAGTTCTCGTGTTTATTTAAAATTCGAAAGGTAAAATAATACGGGGGTTTCGTGTATTTATCTCGTACCCTTACCATTTACCTCTCTTTTTAATATTCGAACTCAAAATTGAGGGAAAAGGAATTTTATTGTTTCGATACTAAACGGTATATCAGATATATCGAAACCTCCTCTTAAACAGGAGGTAAATAAGGATTCTTAATAATATAAGTCCTCTTTCCGTACCCCTTCCCACAAATATTTATTTTTTAAAATAAGTTCTAACCGTCGGGAACATTTATCTGTTGTTTACTCTCGGCTGATATATCGTGTCCCTTGAAATGAGTCACGAGATATCACTACATTTGCCCTTCCTTTAGATTTTCTCCCCACATACGTATACACACCGACTAATCGAAAAACTACATGTCGTGTTTAATTGTGTTGTAACATTTCGTCGATACGAGGTTAAATTTTTTTCTCCCAACCGTCGGTAGCTACAAGATCCTTTATTATTATCCCGTTATTGAGGAATAACGGTTTAAGTCTAAATTTAACTTCTTTCATCCCTTTTGGTGATCTGGTAAGTCCATACTGGATTTAGTAAGGGATTGTTAATATATAGACGGTTTGTCTAAGTTCCCTGATCTAGACTGTCTGTCGCACGGACTTCTTGATACCTGTCTCCAAGCACTGTAACATGTCCTCCGTCCCTAGTTCTGGTAGGGGTACCTTTTCTTTACGTTTTTCCGTTTTACCAACAGACTCCTCCGGAATGTTTATCGACACTTTCCTTCTCTTCGTCTTCCGCACGACAAGAGGTATCGCCAATACAGTCAAACGTAAGGGTGATTGTCATATCCACCCGAGGGAAAAGAGGTGCGGGAGAGGTCGTAAATAAGAAACATCTGAAAACCACTACCGGTAAGACTGGTCACACCTTACTATGGAGTAACACCAAAACAATACATAAAGAGATTATTACTCGCTATAACTCGTAGCACATTATGGACCTTACTGAAAATAAAGAACTGGTTCAAGACTGACTGTATAACCTATTGTACCAAGTTTTGAAAATCTCATGAAGAAGGACGATTCACTGACCCCAGGTATAGTATCTAGTGTCTACTGGAGTAATAGTCTCCAGCTTACTTACTTTCTTCTACCCCGAAGTCTCTTAACATGTCCGTATATTTACGGAACAAAGAGGAAACGGACTTTACCTCGTTTTACTTGGTCTACTTTAATTTGGGTACTTTTGTAGAAAATACACCCAAGGAGACCCAGTATCCCACTTGAACAGAGGAAGAGAGACAATAGATTATTACGGAAGAGGGAGGGGCGGGGGTGATAGAGAAGATAAAGAATTTACTAAAGTAGATATTCCTATTTTGGATACGTCACCTTTGTTATAGTCGAAAACTTTAACCTCGTATTCTAATTACCCGTACTAAACTTTTTGTCTTTAACATTATAATTACTACTACTTTTTGACAATTTTACTCAGTCCTTCTTTTATCGTAGACTCCTCCGGAATGTGTATCGACACTTTTCTTCTCATCACTTTTTGTTTCCTCTTTTCCTTTCTATATGGGTAAACTTACGTCTCAAGGTTTCTTATCATTCCTCTCTATTCTTTCGGAAGGAGTCACTAGTCACGTTTTTTTTATCTCCTTTTATTATCTTACTCTTTCTGATCTCTAGAGAAATTCTTTTAATCTCTATGGTTCCCTTGTAAAGTACGTTTCTACCCGAGCTATTTCCTGTCTTTACCATACCTGGATTGTCTTCGTCTTCTATAATTCTTCTCCACCGTTCTTATGTATCTTCTTGATATGTTTTTTCTAGAAGTACTGGGTCTATTAGTGTTTCCACACTAGTGAGTGGATGTCGGTCTGTAGGACCTTACACTTCAGGTCACTCGGAATCCTTCGTAACGATGTTTGTTTCAATCACCTCCACTACCTTAAGGTCAACTGGATAAAGTTTAGGATTTTCTACTGCGACACTTTCACGACGTGAGTTATACGGTCGTTTAAACCTTTTGAGTCGTCACCGGTACCTTTTCCAGTCAAAAGTAAGGTTAGGGTTTCTTTCCGTTACGGTTTCTTACAAGTTTGATGGAGTGTTAACGTGAGTAGAGTGTGTGATCGTTTCATTACGAGTTTTAAGAGGTTCGGTTAGAAGTAGTTATGTACTTGGTACTTGAAGGGCTACAAAAAGGTCTACGACCAAAATCTTTTCCGTCTCCTTTGTCTCTAGTTTAACGGTTGTAGGTGACCTAGTAGCTTTTTCATTCTCAAGGTCTTTTTGTAGATAAAGACGAAATAACTGATACAGTTTCGGAAACTGACACACCTAGTGTTATTTGACCTTTTAAGACTTTCTCTACCCTTATGGTCTGGTGGACTAGACGGAGAACTCTTTGGACATACGTCCAGTCCTTCGTTGTCAAGCTTTACCTGTACCTTGTTGTCTGACCAAGGCTCATCCTATTCCTCATGCAGTTCCGACATATAACAGTTGGACGAATAAATTGAAGACACGTCTCATGTAGTACTCTTTGCGACCCGACCTTCTTCGTGTTCGACCTTAGTTCTAACGGCCCTCTTTATAGTTATTGGAGCCTATACGTCTACTGTGGTGGGAATACCGTCTTTCATTTCTCCTCGATTTTTCGGAGGACTACTTTCACTTTCTCCTCTCGCTTTTTCAACTGAATTTCGAGTTGTGAGTCTTTTGCTTCTAGTACCGTAGACCAGGGTAGTGAAGGACCCTTTATCTACCCCTTTGTCGCCTTTGTCACAGTCTGAAATAAAACCCCCCGAGGTTTTAGTGACGTCTACCACTAACGTCGGTACTTTAATTTTCTGCGAATGAGGAACCTTCCTTTCAATACTGGTTGGATCTATCATATAAGTTTTCGTCTCTGTAATGAAACGGCTGATTCCAGACAGATCAGTTCCGATACCAAAAAGGTTACCAGTACATACCTACGTTCTCAACCTGACATTTCTTTCGACTCACGGCTTCTTAACTACGAGAACTTGATACCACAATCTCTTCTGAGAACTCTCAGGGAACCTGACGTTCCTCCAGATTGGTCAGGTAGGATTTCCTCTGGTCAGGACTCACAAGTAACCTTTCTGACTACAACTTCGACTTTGAGGTTATGAAACCGGTGGACTACACTTCTTAACTGAGTAAACTTTTCTGGGACTACGACCCTTTCTAACTCCCGTCCTCCTCTTCCCCTGCTGTCTCCTACTCTACCAACCTACCGTAGTGACTGAGTTGCCTGAACTCAAACCCATCTGAGGCCCTCAACCACTACCTGTTCCTCCAGACCGCTCGACGTCAGGTACCCTAGTGTTTCTCAGCCTGTCCTGACTCGCTGACTTGATTTGACTTGACAAGTCTTAAATAGTCCATGACACAGTCCGTGACGACCACTACGTTATTAATTTTTCGACTAGACGAGCATTCTTCGACCTATTCTCTTCTTCATTTAAACTGACATCACTTGTTGTTACTGACTTTGTATTTTTCTAACTAGGAAAAGGTCTTTTCTTCAGATCCCCTCTATCCGGTCCGAACCTGATCACCAAAATGTCAGAAACCTGAGACCGGAGGAAGATAGAAAGGCAAAGTAGTAGGAATTGACCACCACAGGTATTACTTCCAGTGACATACTAGGTTCTAGCGAAAGAGAAAAAAATTGAAAAATAACCTCATATCAGTTAATTGTTACAACACTATCAAAGTCCACCTGTCGTTTCCCTAAGTCGGTATGTATATGTACATAGGTAAGAAGGGGTTTGAGGAAAGGGTAAGTCTAACGGTGTATTGTAAATTGTCTCAAGAGACACAATATGTCATCCAAGAACAACCAACAGGTAAAATTTATATTGTCACACATGTACAGGTAGGGTTTGAGGGATTGATAGGGAAGAGGGTCGTTGGTATTCAAGGAAGAGACCA
The DNA here is from genome assembly GCA_006410555.1 of Capra ibex. Classification (NCBI taxonomy): domain Eukaryota; kingdom Metazoa; phylum Chordata; class Mammalia; order Artiodactyla; family Bovidae; genus Capra; species Capra ibex. The sequence continues at coordinate 28,606,942 of SJYO01000647.1, forward strand.
GACCCTCAGACGAAAACAAAACATTTATTCAAGTAAACATAGTAAAGAAAAATGTAAGGTGTATATTCTCTACAGTATGTTATAAAGAGGAAGACAGACTGAAGTGAGTCATACTGTTAGAGATCCAGTAAGGTATAGCGACGTTTAATGTAATAAGTTCTACCGAAAGAGTCGAGATCGGTAGGGGAGAAGTGGGTCCGTCGTCCTTCCACCTTCCTCCTTTCCTGTTTTATAAGTCGGAGGGATGACTTAAACAACAGGAAATAGACAGAAGGACATTCAAGGTCTTTTGAAAAGAGAAATATAGAGTAAGTAGTCTTAAATCAGTGTACTGGTATGAAATGGTACATTTCCCTCCGACCTCTCCCATTAAAGAATTTTTTTTTTTAATAAATAAAAATAAAAAACCTTCACGATCCAGAAGTGACGACGCACTCCCGAAAGAGATCAACACCTCTCTTCCCCGATAAGAGACACCACGTACCCGAAGAGTAGCACCGCCGAAGAGAACGACTCCTCGTGTCCGAGATCTCACGCACCCGAAGTCATCAACACCGAGGGTCCGACTCGACGGGACACCATACAGAAGGGCCTAGTCCTCACCTTGGACACAGAGGACGTAACGGTCCGCCTGAGAATTGGTGACGTGACGGTCCTTTCGGGGCCTCGCTGGTTAGAGATAATCTTTCAAGATGAGATTATCTCCCACCGTTACATGGAGATAATGACTCTTCACCCCATATAACCCACCGTTAACTGTTAAAGACGACATCCTTCAATTTTAGATGAACCCCTTTATTCTTGGACATCCGAACTTTTCTGTTACTTATCAGATAACCCTTCCTGGTTCCGTACCCAACGGTTTTAAACCTCCTCCTTCTTATCCACAGTTCCGAAGAACCTTCTTGACTCTAAACTTGAGGGGAAACTTCTATTCTTCCTAAGTTATCTGTGTTTTCGAACCCTCCCGTGGGGTCGTCCTCCGTAACTGGACTCGTCTTCGGATCTTCGACCTGTTACGTCTAGTCGGAACCCCGTCGTCGTTGTCTCTGGTTTACAATTCGAAGCTACATTACCTCAGAAACCGACTTTTTCCTTCCTTATCCTGACTAAAAACAAAGTAAGGAATTCCGTTTTCAAGGTTCTGGTGAATCGGTCCTGTTTTGGACTGATGACTTAAACGAAGGGACAATGACCTTAACTGTTAGGACATACGGTATTTGTTGAGTACGGTCGTCTTTACTAACGTAATAAATGAGGTTACTCAAGGTGATCAAAAACCTAATAGGTTTTATTGTGTACCTCACATTGGTCACTTACTTATATAGTGTCGTCGTTAGTTTTATTTGTGTACCCTACGGACTATGGTATCGGTTTGCGATTATAAGTAATTTATTCCCTTGCTTTTTTGGGCTGTTTATCTTCCAAGACCCAGAGAAAGGATTTATAATTAACAAATAAAGTGTTAAGAGGAGATGAGGTTTGTCTGGAATTTGGCGGAGAAGAATTATACGAGGGTATTTCCTAATATTTGATCTTTCTTCCAACCAAATTTGTTTTCATTAGTCTTTCATTCGTTAGAAGAAGAAAGAGAGACCGAGCTTCGAACAAAACAGACAATTTCTTGAAGTCGCGTGTCTGGAGTTCCAGTTTGTCTCCAGTGAGAAGACGAAAAACTCCATACCCGCGAAAGTACAATAAACGAGTAAAAATAACGACTCTTATTGGTAGGTAAACGGGTGTATTGGTTCCGGAGGGGTTGTGTTTCTGAACTCTCATCCGAGACCGTCCCCCAATTAGGGTAAGTTGTGTTTCGTTTGTTGAAGTTTAGAGTAATTTACAACCTGAAATCTCGTTCTTATGTTTATAAAGGTTAAATCTTTTCCTTCTGTCTTTACACTGTGTCTTCATAAGATTAGTAAATCATCTCATTTAGCATGGTTGTACTAGGATTTTGACAGTTGAACCACCTCTTCTCTTATTTTGAGGTAATTATTATGTTGTCATTACGAATGAAAAAGTGTAGTCCTTTTAAGGTAATATTGTTTGTCGGGCTCCGAAAATTTAACGAAAACAAGATCTAGTCACCTTATAACAATACTTCTTATATAACGATCGCTACTATCAAATCTAGACTCCTACTTTGGATCGACTAAAAATATCACACTTGGTCGTCTCCACCACCACCAACGTGTGTCCTGACACACACTTATTAGAGGAAACACACTTAAAAATTTTCCATTTGGGAACTCTGGAGGGACCACCGGGTCACCAATTCTGAGTCGGGAAGGTCACATCGCCCGTACCCTATCTGGAGACCAGCTGCTTGATTCTAGGGCGTACGGGACTCAGTACCAGTGTTTATTTATTTATGTTCCATCTGGGAAGTGTACCCGTGTGTCGAATCACTTCTCTGACGACCGACCTTAAGTTGAGGTAAACGGGGAAGTCGATCCCGTGTCGATTTGTTGAGGGACGTCTCCAGGATCACCGTGATCTAACAAGAAAATTCTGGATAAATATTCCACTAGAAGACTTTAATAAAAGGAATTCAGATGAGACCCTATCTGGAGTATATATGAAGGAAAAATCAATATTCTAGGAGAGACTATCTTCAAGGGTAAATTTCTAAACCTGGTTACAGACAATAAAAAAAAGGGGTGACCAAAACCTTCACAAAATCCAAGTGGTAGGATGTCCCCAGAACATCAAGAGGGTCAATAGTTGGCACCATAGAACCCCATTCAATCCTATAAAAAAAAGTGAGAGAATCGGATTGAAAGGAATAGTTCCTTGATAATCAAGTGACCAAGAGTTATTTGTAAAGCCTTCCAGGAAAAAGTTATGGTTTTACTTTAAGTATCCATTATAGTAAGATGTGACTCTTCAAAATTTATTAATGTTACGGGTGTATATTTCCTCTTTCTTTTCTTCTCGACAAATAGTATTTCGATATATTTTACGCATCCGAATTGATATTGTGTTTTATATTATTTCAACAGTCTACGACTTATTTTACTTCAATATTAGAAGAGAGTCAAATTTGACATCAGATGTAAGGACCTTTTTAGTCACATTTGGGTGTTGTCATGTGAAACACTAATACACCTTGTGTCTCAGTCCACGATCCAAACTAGTAACCTTGTCCGAAAGGTGGGTATATTTACCCGAAAAAACTTTTACCAAACCTCACAGGTACCCTTAACAAACAACCCACCTTGACACAGTATACACCTTCCTCCATATCGTGGAGACCAGGATTAGATGTTTACGGTCATTATGGTCAGGGGATTAGTAACACTATTATTTTTTTAGGTTTTTTTTTTTTCTATTTATTTAAATTTTTTTTTATTTTTTATTTTTTTAGGGGGGTCTAAAGGTGTTGTGTGGACTGATCCCTAAAAGAAGAAAGTAACTGTTAGTGACCCAATTGATCAGAACTCAGGTTCTTCCGACTTTTTTGAGTCCTGGTCTTTTCAGGGAGGAGCTACTTCTCCTATTGACGTTGAGGTGAAAGGGAGTCGGAGAGGATCCCTGAGGTCGAGATCCCCCTTCCTTTATGTCGACTACACTGTTAATCGGTCTTGGTCGGGACCTTTCCTGGAATTCCCATCGTTTACTATGGAGATGGAAGAGTGAGGTAGAAGAGGACAGACCGTCCCTAAAAGGTGAAAGAGAAGGGAAAGTTCGAGCAGATGAGAAAGTCTTCTTATCTACTCCTGAAGGGAACACCAATTCTTAGACAGACGGTTCCATCCCCTGCACCCAAATTAGGGATCAGACCCTTCTAGGATGTACGGTGGCCCGTTGACTCGGGTTCACGGTGTTAATGACTCGAGTGCACGACGTTGATGACTTCTGGCACCCGGGATCTCGAGCAGGAGACGTTATCCTCTTGAGTGACGTTTCTCTTCGGGCGCGTGACGTTGTTTCTTATCGGGGACGAACGGTGTTGATCTCTTTCGGACGTTCTTCGTTGATACTGGGTCACGTCGGTTTTTAACTAAAAAATTTTTTCATGTCTACTACAATCCCTAAATATAGAAAGTACATTTATACACAATTAACATGTCGAGAGTTTAGGTTTACCGAATACTCTTATACTTTTCCGCGACTTGGAGCGATCTTTAATTCCATCACTCTTTAAATATTATTTTTACTTTATAATAAAGTATGAGTAGTCTAACCGTTTTTAGATTTTGAAAGTTGTTATAGTTTACAACCTTTTCTCATAACTTTAACCATGTTGGTGAAACCCCTCGTTAAACTAAAATAGATAATTCTAGCCTTTACGAGACTAAGGATGTAGGGTGTTTTAGCTGAGAGACCAGACATGGAATCTCTTTGTGTTAAACTAACGTGGTCTTCTATATATACAAACACCGTCGTAATGAAAACTCTCACTTTTTCATTTAGTTGACCTCTGTAAATTTACAGTAATTATCTTCTAGTCTAAGTATATAGTAGTCCATAAGTATCTTCCCTTATAATATGTCGTTAATGTTACTACTTAGTGTCGAAACCCAGACGTATCACTATTTAGAATTTTTGTTAAGTCTTTTCGATTAACGTCCCATACATCTCACACTGTGGTAAATTTATCAAATTTTTGGACGTTTTATCACGGTATATAACAAATGTCTATGTACTTATACGTCAATTTCGTATTTTGTACATGTTCTTACTAATTACTAAGTACTAGAACCAATAAAGACTTCCTCTTTCTTCTTACTCTAACCTTTCTCCTGTACGTTTTTCGAGAGTCAACTTAGACGTTACGAAAACGAAGGGTTTTTTTATAGACTTCCTTTACACCGGTTGACAATTCTAAATTAAACGATATCTACCACGACCACGACCTATATGGCCCATGAGTAATATAGAAAATGTATAAAACTACTCTTTATATGATATTATTTTTATTACAATTGTTCACTACGTAGAGATCCCAACGAACATAAGAACTAAATCGTCTAAGAAAGACTGGAATACCCTGTCTCTTGAGTTATTACTTGTTCTATGTAAGGGGGGGTAGAATCTAACACCAAGAGATTAAAATAACACACAGTCTTAGTGGACCTTCCGAACAATTTTGTGTGTGACGACCCGGGTGGGGGTCCCAAAGACGAAGTCATCCAGATCCTACCCGGAACTCTTAAACGTAAAGATCGTTCAAGGGTCTACTACAACGCCCAAACCCCTGGAGTACAGAGGACTGTGACTGATGGTAGCGTCCTCCTGAAATAAGGACGATATTCTTAAGGTTCTTCACTGCCCTCTTCATAAAAGACCTGGTGTACGAACCGGTTCAGAGATTTCTGTGTCAATACGATGGACGGGACTCAGTGTTCACTGTGTAGTAGAAGGACCGAAGAGCTCTTTACAGTGCCGTAGGGACATTGGGGTAGAATGAACACCGACACATATAAAGTTGCATAAGGTAATTTTAAAATCGAGGAGATATGTAGAATAAACCACATGTGGAATATGTTTTATGGTCATCATCAATGAGAGGTTATGACCTTAATACCAATTAAAAATTTAGAAAAAACGAACAGACGTAGTAGATTATAAAGGTATTACTTGTAAAGGTAGTACCTGTTCATAATTAATGTATTATTCCTATAATTTTATTTTATTCATATATAGTTTAACACAATCCGAGACACTACACCCGCCTCGAAGATTCTTCATTATGTCTATATCTGAACGGAAGTTCTCTAAATACTAGAACAAGTATGTATGTAACCTTTTTGTAAAGTATTCTGTTTCATAAGTCCTTTGTCACAAGTGACTCTTGATTTTCATGTCAACCGTTCATGAAACCTTCCTTTTTTAATGATCCAACTCACTTGGATCTTCACAAACCCGGGTCGGAACCTACTATTTACACGGTCTCGGATTTGTCTCTCGTTCCTTCCTAAGTTCCCAGAAACGTTTAGGGGTCCGATATATGTCCATGAGTCACTTGTGACACTTCTTAACTTGTGAATGACTTAAGTATGTCGTTGACGTGAGACCGTGTGCATGTGTACGTCGGTGTATTATCACCGAGTATGGGTTCTGTGTATTTGACTTTGGTTTTAATTAAAGTGACACCCAAGTACTGTTCAGTCCATACCCTCTTTTACAGAAAAAGAAGAAAATGTACTAAAGACGGAACTACTGATGTAGGGATTTCACGTAGACACTTAAGTATTTCTTTCTGGGTATACCTGACCTATGTGGAGAAGGACCTACACAAGAGGAGGGGAAAACGAGACTTAATTCTAACTCCTCAAGCAGCACCTAATAACGAGAAGATCAAAGAGACAAGTTTTGGTATGAATGGGATTTCCTCACAGAGAAGAAATATAAACCCAACAAATATAAAAGGAGACACAATTTTTTCGGACGTGGTGTAGATGAAATAGGTAAGTAGACAACAACCTGTAAATCGAACAAAGGTACAGGACCGATAACATTTGTCGCGACGTCACGGTTGACCCCACGTTTGGCTATCGATGACCCTTAGACGACGTATCATGTCCCTTGTGTTAACCCACGAGACACTACTGGATCTCGTACCCTCACCCCTCTTCAAGGTTTTCTCTTCCCGATATACCTATCGTATATATATAGTACTACGTATATAGTGAGACGGCATGTAGTGTTTGATTGAGTTGTAACACTTTGTTAAAATGAGGTTATTTTTATTTCAGAAGGGTCCACCATGTCACCCTTTCTTAAGTGGACTGTTATATCCTCCGTGTCCTCTACGTCCAAACTAGGGACCCACCCTTTCTAGAGGACCCTCATCCTTTGACGTTGGGTGAGGTCGTAAGAACGGACCTTTTAGGGTACCTGTAACCTCGGATCACTCGATCGCAGGTTCCCCTACGTTTCTCAACCTGTGTTGACTCGTGTGTGTGTGTTTGTATTTTTATTTTATTTTGTCTGGTTTGTTTTTTCGGACTTCCGTAGATGAAAACCTGTTCTATTTTGTTGTCCTAGGTTTAGATAGGAAGACGGGAGTTGTTGATGTTTTCGTCTAATTTTATATGCTTTTTTATTCACGACCCCATCTTCCTCCCGGACCTGCCTCCTCCATGTACTCCTTTGAAAACTCCCACTACTTATATAAGTGATAGAACTAATATGACTACGAAAATATTTTGAATCTAACATATGAAGTTTATGTTCAAACAGTTAAAATAGATTTATTTTGACAAATTTTTCATGACCCTTTTTTTTTTTTTTGTGGGTCGGACCTTCGTGTCCAGGTATTTTGTTTGTTTGTTTGTTTTGTTATTTTAGAGGATACGATAAGGAACCCATCAAAGGTAAAGAAAATCGTTTAAAATTTTTAATGACAATTCGTCTCCACTTTTTATGAGGATACGATAAATTAACTTATTAGAGGGGAGAAAAATATTCTAGACAATTCGTGACCCTACGATTATTTCAATTTCGAGGACCTGCAAGTGAACATCTCAAGAAAGGTTTCAAGATATCGATTAAAAGACAAACATTAACACAAAAGAAAAAAATCCTCCGGGGTTTAACATAACATATTGTATTCTAAGTCCGAGGAACTTTGGACCTCCGTTGAGATAAAAAGGGGTGTGGTACGTCGAACACTCTAGAATCAAGGAGGTGGTGCCTGACTTAGACGGGGGCCCGTCACTTTCATCTCAGGATTGCTGACCCGTCTGTCCCTTAAGGGGTTGGGATGAAAAATTTTTTTCTTTTTTCTAAAATAATATCGCGTTGTAGGTCTCAGGTCTAGGCCGACGGCTTCTCTGGTACAATACTGGCACAATACGACGTCCATGAACACCCGTGTCGTCCGTAGGTACCGAAGGGAGGGAAGAGAAACCTCACCCCTACCATTACCACCCGTCCCCAAGAATTCCCAGGGAGAATGGTGAACCCAGAGTTCCGTCGTACTAGAAGTGAAACTACGGGTCGTGTGGGACAGACTCGTCGTATACCGCGGTCGACCACAGACGCATCCTCAATTGTCCCAGAGGTGACACCTAGTAGTCTGGTAGGTATTGAAGTACCTAAATTGGGAGACAGGAGTCAAAGGGTCCGTGATGTTGGATCGTCGGAACCGGGGTGAGAGGTACTACTGGGTATCGTGTGAGGTCGTTCGGGAGGATCTTCACACACGACGTCTGAGACGACCCCGTTACCGAGTGCCTCGAGAGGACAGACGGAAAGGGGGTATTTCAAGATGTACCGGGAGTCCCTTCGTTTTGGAGAAGACTTCGTGTCGTCAATTAAGGATTTAGGCGACCGGAAAGAGTGGTTATTGTAAGACACAGGTCCCCTGGTTCTATTACTAAAGACAGGACCAACCAACTTCAGCCTGAAGTGGTCTCCACAGTAGAAACCGGTCATCACTCTCCGAACAAGTCAAGTCGGAACTCCTACGGTAGTCTCTGGAGAACCTGTGACCGTGACGGTAGAACGGTGGACCACGGTAGAATTCCTTGTCGGGTCACGACGACAATTTACTGGATTCCTCATACTACACTCCTTTAACCAGGGTAACGGTAACGTTTACCTTGTGTTTGTGCGTTTCTTGAAAATCCTGACCCCACCAGATCTCGTAGTAAGAGAGGACCCTATTCGGAGACACTTGAACCATTGTCGGCGACTCCTCGACACTTATTATAAAGTCTGAAGAAGTGAACAAAAGAGTAGTTGCCCAACTAGATCTCCCTGGGTTCACACTGTCTCTTTTTTACTGGGTTATTTACATTAAGCCGAAGTCCTCGAAGTCTTAAGGTCAAAGGACGGTGGGAGTTACCGTGAGTTCTTAACTCGTTCGTTTCATCCGAAACGGAACTCACGAGAAACACTGAGACGTAACCTCTTAAAACCAAGGTTGGGGAAGTCTCGCCCACAGGACTTTACTAGTACCTTTATCCTAGAAAATGATGTAAAACCCGGTGTAAAGTGTGACAACGAATCATTTTATAGGGACGAGAAGAAGACACTTTCTCTTGAAACCTTGAAAAAAGACACTTGGCGTGAGGTGAAAAGGGACTCACGTTCGAACCACGGAAGAAGGACCTTAACGGAAACCTATAGATACATCACGACTCACTTTAGCAGAAGGGAGTCGGACTCGTGCATTCTATACTGACAAGAGCTTCGAAAATCCTCAAATCTGGGACTGAGGAGATTGGTACACTAGAACCCATTCACTATTAAAAAGTCTCGTCTCTCAGGGGTTTATTATTAAGTAAAAGGTGTGAGTATACACAATTAAAATATTAATTTTATAAAATACTACAGATATTGTTAAGGATGACTACCGGACCTCAACCGTACTTTGAATTGATTCTATTATATACATTTATAGAAAGTATTCGATTTTTACGACATGTTTGTATTCCATGGCCGTGTCTGTTACAAAGTTTATAAATTACTGGCCATCCACGACCGGAACTGGTTAGTCTTATCAGAAGTTAGTGTCGTGACCTCGAGTCAGGCCATCCGAAGGATTACCCGGTTTATAATTGAGAAATCAGTGATTTAATTTCCTTCCAAACGACAAAGGACTTCCTCTGCGACTCCATTATCGTCAGACTACCTTCCGCTGAGTCCCTCCATCGTTGATATAAGAAACAGTCTAAGAAAAGGGAATATCCAAATGTCCTATGACTTATATCAAGGGACACGATAGCTCATCCAGGAACAGCCAATGGATAAAATACATATCATCACATACATACAATTACGGTTGGAGGATTAAGTAGGGAGGAGGGAAAGGAAAACCATCTGTATTTAAACAAAAGATACAGACACTCAGAGGAAGACAAAATATTTAGACAAGTACAGATAGGAAAAAACAATTCTACGGTGTATATTCGTTATGGTACACTATAAACAGGAAGAGACGGAATGAATCAAGTGAATAATACTATTAGAGATCCAAGTAGGAACAACGACGTTTACTGGAATAAAGTAAGAAAGAATACCGACTCATAAGGTGTAGAAGAAATAAGTAATTAAACAGTTACCAATAGATCCACAAAGACACGGAACCGAAAGCATTTATTACGACGTTACTCGTAACCCTACGTGCGTAGAATATTTTATAAAAACTTGTTTTTACTTCGTGTTGTGTATTTTAAAACACCCTACTTCAATTTAGTCAAGAATTCCCCTTTAAATATCGGAATATTTAATCGAATATAATCTTTTCTTCTTTCCAGAATTTAGTTGTCTGGTTCGTAGGTAGAATTCTTTGGTTCTTTTCGTTTCATTCGGTTTACTTCCACCTTCCTTCCTTTATTATTCCTCTCCTTTTTTTTCGGTGAATTTTGACTTTTTACTATTTCTTTTAGTCACTTTAGTTTTCGACCAAGAAACTTTTCTAGTTACTTTATTTTCATGGGTAAAGGAAGAAGTCTTTTTTCATGATAATTATTGGTAATTTTTATCTTTTCTGTGTTTAATGGCTACAGTAATTTCTGGAGTCTCTACAATTTTTTTTTTTCATGAGATTTGTTGGGATACGTGTATTTAAGTTATTGAATCTACTTTACCTGGTTAAGGAATTTTCGGTGTTTTAAGGTTTTGAGTGGGTTTCTTCTTTATCCATTGTATACATAATTTCTTTATCTTAGGTGTCCACTTTTGGAATTTTTGTTTGTTTGAAGGTCCGGGTTACCGAAGTGACCATTTAAGATAGTTTGAAATTTTTTTGTTTATCGTGATAAAGATATGTTAGAGAAGGTCTTTTGTCTTCCCTTCCCTTTCCTTGTGAAGGGTTGGATAAAATACTCCGATCTTAACGGAACTATGGTTTTTTTTGATCTGTTTCTGTCATGTTCCTCTCTTTTAATATCTGGTGATAGGGAGTACTTGTCATGTGTTTTTAGAACTTTGTCGTTGTTGTTGTTGTTTTTTTTTTGTTCATCTTCTAGTTTAGATCGTTATATATTTTTCTGATGATGAGGTACTGGTTCACCCTAAATAGGATCTGTACGTACTGACCGAGGTTGATATTTTTAGTTAGTCACATTAAGTGGTATAATTTTTTGATTTCTCCTTTGTACTGAGATCATATAGGTTGTTACGTCTTTTTCGTAAACTTCAGTAGGTCGTAGGTAAGTACTATTTTTGAGAGTCGCTATATCTTTATCTTCCTTTAAAGGAATTAAACCATTTCCGGAAGATGTTTTATGGATGTCAATTACATTGCAAATTACCACTTTATGACTTACGACAGGGGATTATAGTCCTTGTTTCGTTTCTACAGGAGAGTAGTGAGGATAAGTTACATTATGTCCTTCAGGATCAGTCGCGTCATTCAGTCTCTTTCTTTCATCGTTATTTTCCGTATGTTTTCGTATACTTTCTTTTATACCGGAAAGGCCGTCACTGCTGGAGGGGTACTCTTGCACTGAAAGCGTTTCCTAGTGGAAGTAGGAGAGGTCTTCACCTCTTCTTTTTTGTGTTTTTCTTCGCGGACCATGTCTCGGGGCTAAAACATAAAGAACCTACATTTTACGGGTCCTACGATATTTTAGTGGCGATAGAAATCGGTATGTGTTTAGTATCAAACCAACGAGATAACAGGAGACGGTCGGATATCCTACTTTTCGTTCCAAATGTCTTCCTACGAAGAAGTCTACCTTCGTCGTGAATTTTATGGGACATAGTCCTACTTACCCTTTGGTAGGGTTATTTGTGTAAAACCCATGTCTTTTTTATTTCTTATAACACATAAACATCTACTGTACTAAAAGATGTGTCTGTTAGGGTTCATTAAATGATTTTTGAGAATCTAATTGTTTACTTCCCTGAGGGGACCACCACGTCACCGATTCTGAGACTCGAGAGTTACGACTCCGGGAACCAAACTAGGGACCACCCCCTTGATCTAGGGTGTACGGTGTTTTCTGGGACACGTCTGTTTATTTATTTATTTTTATTTAAAAAAATTTTTTTTACCAATCGTGTTGATATTCTCTATTCCGATTAAGTATTTTACTAATATAAAGATATGCGAATTTGTTAAGTCTTTAGTTTTAAGTTCTATATAAAGTAAATTTTTAAAATTTCCTCTTTATGAATTTATATTTAAATTGTTTTGAACAAGTCCTAGACTTACGACTGTTGATATTTGTGATTTCTTTCTATAGTTTCCTGTATTTATTATCCTCTTTGTATGACCTAAGTACCTAACCTTTTTTGTAACTTGTACGTTTAAAAGAGGTTTTTTTAGTTATCTAAATTATGTTAAGGTTAGTTTTCAGATTAGTTTTCATTCTAAAGACGTCTATATCTGTTCGACCAAGAATGTAAATAAACCTTTCCCCTTCCCTCGTCTTATCGGTTGTGTTAAAACTTTTTCTTCCTAGTTCACACTCTTTAGTCAGATGAGTCAAAATTTTGAATGATATTTCCTTCTTATTAGTTCTACGACACCACGACCACCTCCCTATCTCCGTCTCTGGTTACTTACCTAGTCAGATATAGTTTGTTGACTCAGTCTTTTACAGTTAATAACTGTTTCCATTTTTACGTTAATTTACCAATTTTCCATCGGATAAGTTGTATACTACAACCTTATTGACTTGTAGGTTTACGTTTTCGTACGGTGTTTTTAGATTTCTGTTTTCTTCGAACTGGAGTGAGAGTGTGAAGTAACTTTTTCTCTAGTATCTACATTTCACATTTTGATATTTTGAAAGTGTTCTTTTGTCTCATCTTTGACAAGTACTGAACCCAAGTCCCTCGAAAGAATCTGAACTATAGCTTTCGTGTTGGGTCTTTTCTTTTTATACCTGTTTAACCTGAAATAATTTTACTTTTGGAAAACGAAACACTTTCTGTAGTTCTCTTACCTTTCGATATCTACACCCCCTTTTATAAAAGTTTAGTATATGGGTTGTTTCCTGAACATAGATCTTTTTAAGAGTTTTGAGTTATCATCCTTTCGTTTGTTGGGTTAATTTTTACTCCTCTTGTAGAACAATGTCAAATTAAGAATATTAGGAATTTTGTTTTCAACAACAAATCGACGATTCAGTACAGACTCAGAGACAATGACGCACCTGACACCGGACGGTCCGAGGAGGTATGGATAGTAAATAAATACGTAGATAAAAACCGACAAGACCTAGAAGTGACGACACACGGCCGAAACAGATCAACACCACTCGACCCCGATGAGAGGTCAACGCCACGAAGCCGACGGACAACACCACCGAAGAGAACATCTCCTACCCGAAATCCTCGTACCCGAAGTTGTCGACACCAAACTCCCGAGATCTCGTGTCTACTTCATCAATACGGTGTACCCGAATCGACGAGCTGTCGTATACCCTAGAAGGACCTTGTCCCTAGTTTGGTCACAGGGGACGTAACGTTCCGTCTAAGAATTGGTGACGTGGTGGTCCTTTCGGGGGTTTCTATGGATAGAACTATCCTTTACTACTGGCTACGGAAAGCAAACCAAAGTTACGGTAAAATTTTATATCACGAAAGACCTATTAAATATAATGACATCCACCCTTGTTTTGATTAACTCCAAATTTTAATTAAGACAAATTATAATGATAATGTCCTTTTCACATTCATTCGTGAAATAAGTGAAGTCAAACTAAATTCACTAGTCGAGAAAATCTTTTGAAAGGAACGGGGAATTTATACTTAAGGTATAAGGAAGGTGACACGAAACGGGTCAAGGACACGTATAGAAATAGTGTCATGGAAAGAATAAAATGTCATAATTGGACAGAGGACTCCCATCGAAAGTGAAATAAAGGTTCGGGATCGTATCATTGACCGTCCATCATTGGTGAGTCACACAAACAACTTATTAATTTCTGAACATTTCTTTTTCATTTTAATAACTACTTTATTAATTTACCGTTGTTGGTTTTTAAGACTATTATAATGGTACGAAAATCTTACCAGGGACTAGATATCATTCAGGAGTTATGTACAAGTAAATAATTTTTTTATAATCAATCTTTTGATGTTACGTACTTCATGACAATGTCAACTACCCATTTAGTGTACGTAAAATCTAGTATTTAATTTCCTTTTTGTCGTGTCTGGTTTTAGGGATGGGATTACCCTAAATGTAAAGTTATCCTCTCTGTTTGTTCATTTTATTTAACTACTTTATACATCAAACAATCTACCGTTTTTTTCCGTTTTCTGTTTATAGAAACATGAAATGGAATCTCCTTTATTCGTGCACTTTTCTACAGTTATACTAGTCGGTAATCCTTTTACGTTTAATTTCGGTATAACTCTATGATAACCCAAAGGGAACACCGAGTCGATCATTTCTTGGACGGGCGCTATGTCCTCTGGACCCAAACTAGGGATCCGACCCTTCTAGGGGGACCTCTTCCCTTTCCGACGGATGAGGTCATAAGACCGGACCTCTTGAGGTACCTGACATATCAGGTACCCCAACGGTTCTCAGTCTGTACTCACTCACGGAAAGTGAAAGTGAAAAGTGACTCTAGAATAATATATCGAGAATCCTACTTTTTTTGTAGTCATCGCTGTTTTCGGACCGTCATAGATGACTACCGTTCCGACACCTCGTTGACCTTGAGAGTAAATAACGACCCTTATATTTTACTAAGAGTCCTTATGTTAAACGGACACTTTGTGTATGAGTAGTACACTATACCATACTATGGTGAGAATTCATACATGGAATCTCTTTACTTAAGATACAGGTGGGGTTTTGGACGTGCACTTACAAATATAGACGAAATAAGATTAGTAGGGGTTTGGCACTTCCGTTGGGGGTTTTAGGAGGTTACCCCCTTATTTCACTCATATAAGTATAAGAAATCGTAATTCTATGATAAATCGTTATTTATAACGATCATCTGATACTTATGTTGACTCGTTACTTTTCCTTACTTGATAATAATAATATACATCATTATACTTACTCAGAATTTCTGTAACGACGACGACGATTCAGCGAAGTCAGCACAGGTTGAGACACGCTGGGGTATCTGCCGTCGGGTGGTCCGAGGGGACAGGGACCCTAAGAGGTCCGTTCTTGTGACCTCACCGAACGGTAAAGGAAGAGGTTACGTATTTTCACTTTTCACTTTCACTTCAGCGAGTCAACACAGGCTGAGAATCGCTGGAGTACCTGACATCGGATGGCCCGAGGAGGTAGGTATCCTAAAGGGTCCGTTCTCATGACCTCAACCCACGGTAACGGAAGAGGTGAATTTCTGTAATACACCTCAGTTTCTTCGGTCAGAGTTTTCTGAGATACACAAAACTAAGGTAAGGATACTGTAAATCCTTTTTCCGGTTCACTTCCTCAGTACCTCTTGTCTGTTGATGAAAGGTCCCCAATATTACTCCCCTGTCACCTTGAGATTTCCCTAAAAAATCACGCTTCCCCTATCTTGGTAGAAATAGAACTAACACTACTACAAATGTGTATCTTATGTGTGTGTATGTGAGTAGTTAATATGAATGATCTACAACTAAAATTTTTTCTTTCTTTTCGGACAAGGATCCATCCTGGAGACTGAAGTAGACTTTCTCTGTCAAACGGTTTTAAGACACGAAGAGTTGAGTTAAGGTTTCCTCTTTTATTTATAATTCAGTTATTTATCTAATTTTTTTGTTGTCGTCGTTCTTTTTTTTTTTTGGGTTTGGTGTGGAAGATATAGGTCCAAGTCGTTGAGTTTCAGTCTCAATTAAATGATCCATTAATAGGATGAATAACAACCGAATTTTGAGCTGTAAGTTTTTGGATTTTAGTACCGTAGGTCAGGGTAGTGAAGTACCGTTTGTCTACCCCTTTGTCACTGTCTGAAATAAAAGAACCAGAGGTTTTAGTGACGTCTACCACTGACGTCGGTACTTTAATTCTAAGAACGAGGAACCTTCTTTTCGATACTGGTTGGATCTGTCGTATAATTTTTCGTCTCTGTAATGAAACGGTTGTTTTCAGGCAGATCAGTTTCGATACCAAAAAGGTCATCAGTGCATACCTACACTCAACCTGACATTTCTTTCGACTCGCGACTTCTTGACTATGAAAACTTAACAACACAACCTCTTCTGAGAATTCTCATGGAACCTGACGTTCCTATAGGTTGGTCAGGTAGGATTTCCTTTAGTCAGGACTTATAAGTGACCTTCCTGACTACAACTTCGACTTCGAGGTTATAAAACCGGTGAACTACGCTTCTCGACTGAGTAACCTTTTCTGGGACTACGACCCTTTCTAACTTCCGTCCTCCTCTTCCCCTACTGTCTTCTACTCCACCAACCTACCGTAGTGACTGAACTACCTGTACCCAAACTCGTTCGAGGCCCTCAACCACTACCTGTCCCTTCGGATCACACAACGTCAGGTACCCCAGTGTTTCTCAGCCTGTGCTGACTCGTTGACTTGACTTAACTTAATAGGATGTGTTGGTATGTTAGTACGAAGTCCAATAATCTCGTTGCCCAACTTGACTTTTTTGATCTATCCCCACGAAAGACTATACTATAACAATGGTAAGTCTCCAAATGACACAACAAAAAGAAGAAACTGAATTAAAGTAAAAGATAAAGTCCGACCTAAATAACTATTCGTGAGACTCCGATAAAAACATTTTTTTTTTTTTCACACATAATTCTCAAGTGGCGACGACGACGACGATAATTCAGTGAAGTTAGCACAGACTGAGACACGCTGGGGTACCTGACGTCGGATGGACCGAGGAGGTGGGTACCCTAAAAGGTCCGTTCTCATGACCTCACCCAACGGTAACGGAAGAGGTATTCTCAAGTGTCACCCAATGTTTACTACAAAAGAAGAACGGAGGATAACAAAAAAAAATTTAAGATATTACTTGTACATAATGAAATATTTGGTTATTGGATTTATTTAATATTCTTGGCTTCAGTTGACGATTGACCTCATAGAGGGTGTATCTTTGTAAAGACCTGGTACAAAATTAAATATCCGTTCTTACCCGAATCAATGAGATCCATACTATAGATCACCCACATTTTACGCACGAAGATTTTCCCAAAGTCTCAAGGGAATTTTCCAACACATCTGTTAAACCGTCAAGGAGTTTTTCAATTTGTCTTAATGGTATACTGGGTCGTTAAGGTGACGATACACATATGGGTTTTCTTGACTTTTATCCACAAGTTTATTCATCCCGAAGGGACTATCGAGTCGACCATTTCTTAGGCGGACGTCACATTCTCTGGAGCCAAGTTAAGGACCCAACCCTTCTAGGGGACCTCTTCCCGATCCGATGGGTGAAGTTATAAGAACCTGCAGGGAACACCGAGTCGACCATTTCTTAGATGGACGTTACCCCCTCCGGACCTAAGTTTACTTATGTATATGTAAGTGCAAGTGGTGTCGCAACAAATGTTAAGGGTTTTCGACCTTTGTTGAGTGTACAGTAGTTGACTACTTGACTAATTTTTTATAATTATGGGTGTATTCCCCTATAGTGGGTCGGTATTCTTTCTTACTTCATAACTGTGTACGATGTAGTACTTAAGTGGAACTTTTGAAACGATGTACTTTCGTCGACTTGTCTTTTCCAGTGCAAAACATACTAAGGTAAATATACTTTATAGGTTTTATCCATTTGCATTTCTGTCTTCCGTCTATTCACCAACGTTCCGGGATGTCGTTTCCTTCCTACCCCTCACTGACGAATTGCACATAACAAAGGGAGACCCCACTATTTTTACAAACCTTGATCTATCTACAGTACTATTATGTTGAGACACTTACGTAATACACAGTGACTTAATACAAGAAATTTTACGAATTAAGACACAAGACACTGAGAATGGAGTTAAAAATTTTTTCTCTACTTCACACAGGGACGTCAGAATAAATGTAAACGTCGTTTTTAGAAACAAAAAGTTCCTTTAATATTTCCTATTTAAATCAAATCGGGTATAGACTTATCAATTCTTGAGACTCACCGTACTCTTAATTAGTCACTATACGTGAAAAAACTTTCACTAGACTTATCAGATTTTTACAAGTCTCCTTAACTCATCACCCTTACCAATGTTTAGTCGTATTACTTGAGGGAAACATGTTCGATAAGTACACACTTTTCTTAGAGAACTTGGGATCACCAGGAACGTTAAGAACCCTAGGTCATGGACAGGTTCCACGGAAAAACAACACTATAACCAAATTCGCACTCTCTTCATTTCCACTCCACAATGGATGGTTTAAGCTGAAACCCCGGACCTTACAAAGATTTTGAAAACTTTAGAATCCGAAGAGAGAAGTGAATTGCTACCAAGAAAGTTTGTAGACTAAAAAATTTTTTAAGAACCTGATGGAGCAAAAAGGACACTTTCATGTATTCTGGGAGAAGTGCTACGGATCGTTTACTGATAGGAAAATTTTTTTAGTTGTGTTTCAGTAATTGACTTTGAGTGACAAGCTTAAAAGGTAAAGGCACAATAAATGAGAATTGGTACTAGGACTTTTAAAGTCTCTCTTCAGGACTCGACGGATAAAAGACGGGAGAGGTTTGAGTGAGAATGAAAGAGGGTCGTATAGGATACGGGGCCGTCCGACTGGATATGCCTAAAGTTATCCGAGGTCTCGGAGACTGAAGGACATCCCAAGTCGGTTACCCTCCGTGCACGACCTCCAGTCTCCCGTCCCCGTCTCTCGCAAGAAACGTCCGACGGCCAACTAACACCCACACAAGACACAACACAAGAATGTCTTCTGTCAGTGATCACAACACATTGGGAGAGTGTGTACTGAAGTCGTTGTCGGAAGGGACATAAGTTCTATAAAGAGAGAGAACGGGAAAGACTGAATGCCCAAACAAATTCCAAGGTGTGGCGAAAATCAGGAGACCACGGTACGGCAGACAACGACCAAAGGGAGTCGGGACGTGTTCGTTTCAGCAAGTCAGCACAGGCTGAGACACGATGGGGTCCCTGACATCGGATGCTCCAAGGAGGTAGGTACCTTAAAAGGTCCTTTCTTATGACCTCACCCAACGGTAAAGGAAGAGGTCCCCTAAAAGGACTGGGTCCCTAACTTGGGCCCAGAGGTCGTAACGTTCGTCTCGTAAAATGGTAGACTCGGTGGCCCAGGTCTCGTTTTACTTTTGCGTCTTGAAAAGCAAGTTTTTGGTGTCACTTAAAGTTCTACCGCTGGTGGTAGCGATAGAACTAACTTGTCACGGCCCTGGAAGATTCACGCTCCAGAACACACTGATGTGTTCGACGTATATATGCTTCGGGTGGGACTGAGTGTGATAAAATTTGTCAAGAATGGGCTTTACGAGGAGACAATGGACAACTTCACACGACCGGTCCAATTAAAAGATTATAGTCCAGAATTCACAAGAGAAAGGGTAATTTTTTTTTTTTTAACACTGAGGAAATCCCCAAGACCTTTTCATCAACACTAGATATGAATCTAAATTTTTGACACGTCAAATTTTAAAAAAATCATCTAAACGTAGAGGTCATCCTTTAAGTGAATGAAAAAGAAGGAGTTGCAATATGGTTTTTTTCGGTGAGTAAACGCTTGGTCGCCCCGGTGGTGGTATTGGGAACTCAGACTGAGTGGCACCGGACCATGGGATCGACTTTACACACTGAGGGTTCGTACGGAAGGTCCGTCCACGTCCTTAAAAATCGTCATCAAAGTTGGTTACACAACGAAAACACACACACACACACACACACAAAGAAAACCATGGTCTATGTCTTAGATG
This sequence comes from Capra ibex, assembly GCA_006410555.1. Taxonomy (NCBI): domain Eukaryota; kingdom Metazoa; phylum Chordata; class Mammalia; order Artiodactyla; family Bovidae; genus Capra; species Capra ibex. The sequence continues at coordinate 28,626,675 of SJYO01000647.1, forward strand.
GTTTATACGATCGAAAAAGAGGAGAGAGAACCTTTGTTCTGAATTTGACTCTTGGAAGAGTATCAGACCTTGGATAAAAGAGAGAGACCGATCTCTGAACTGACTCTATCGCTAGAGAATCATAATGATTTATTTGTGGTCAATCCGGAGGACAGAACTCATTCCGGACGAGAGAGTTGTGGAAGAAATTGTCTGAACCCCCAATTCCACTGTCAGTTGTATAGTACGATAGAATAATCAAAGTTTTACCCCCAGGGTATTCGGGAGAACACGGTCCTGAAAAACGAAAACAACGAAACCACCGTTTGTTTGTACTCAAAGTCTTTATGAGATGTTGAGAACACAAAGTGACGAATTTGAACGGTGTCCGAAAAAACGGGAACTGGTGACTCGGAAGAAGTTGTTGACACCCTCAATGTAGGTAGTGAGCAAAGAAAGAAAAAAAAAAAAATCGAAAAATAAAACATAACCCCATATCGGCTAATTCTTGCAACACTATCAAAGTCCACTTCTCACTTCCCTGAGTCGGTATATATATGTACATAGGTAAGAGGAAGTTTGAGGGAGGACAGGTCCGACGATCCATTGTGACTCGTCTCAAGGGACACAATATGTCATCCAGAAACAATCCATAGGTAAAATTTATATCGTCATAGTGAGTAAAGATTTCATGTGACTACCCAAGATGTGTGTGTCAGGCAACTAAACCAGTACAACGTAGAGTCTCGGAACCTATCTCGTCCTTCGTCTGCACCCTAAAGGAACAAAAAGAGGGGTAAAGAGGTGCGGAGGTCAAAAGGGTCAAAAATAAGAAATTTTTTTTTAAAACCGGTACGTAAGACGTACACCCTAGAATCGAGGGTTATTCCCTAGTTTGGGTTCGGAGTACGTAACCTCGTATCTCGGGATTGGTAACTTGGCGGTCCCTTCAGAGTCAAAAATTCTTTGAGAGGACTTGTCAGTGGAAATTATATTTCACAATATGTCTTTTCAAGTGAAGAAACTTCTAAATGGTTTATATAACAGAGTAGAAAAGAGACTTTACGTTTAAAAGAGAGTTCTTGTTTGAAAGTAAAGTTTTCCCCCAGTATATTTTTTTTTAGGTTGACAAATTTAGGTCTCGTGTCTTTTTAATGAGGATCTTGTTATGTGTCTTACAAGTAACCCGGATTTTGTAAAGTAAACAAACACTTAGCCGATGTAAAGGTAAGTAAACCCCAGACAAGAACTCGATCCGTTTATTGGTCACACCGGTGTCTTTACTCGGAAGAGAACACTTTCGGAACATTTGTTGTCTTAACGAATCTGAAAATCAGACCTACCGACCTTCCCGGACTCTCCAGAATATGGGTTTGATGTTTACTCCTTTGAGTCTTGTTGTGAAGACCTGACCCCCTGTCTTGACTACGTGTCTCAACTCTTAAAACGGGTTCCATAGTCTAAGGATTAGGCCCTTCAAAACTTCACCGAGATACCTCTGTGTGTCAAACCCCCTTTTAACCGGGGGGTAAAATTGCGCGGACGAGGAGGTAGTGGGTAAGGACGGTGAAAGGAAGGACATGTAACAAGAGACACACCAATTCACCCCCTCCCACGAATTGTTAATGGACAGATGAAACGAGAGACACTACAAGTAAAGACGGGGAAGGGACCAAATGGACGGTCTGTGTCCTCAACGAGGTTTACAGAATATCATTGTTTTAACGGTAGAAATGGATAGAGGATATTCGGTCATGACATAATAGAGTTGTTAATTTTTTTTCAAGTATCAATGACTATTGGAAAGTATCATTAATTTATTCGAACTAATAAAATTTAAAGTCACGAAATTTTATCAATAAAATAAAAATTTAAATAAAGTCTGAATAAACTTTGTAAGTCGTCTTCATCCTATTTGTCATAATATCTGTCAAGGTGATTGATAGGTTTGAAACGATTAGATTAACATAAATAAAAAACCCAAACCCTCTCTCCTGACCTCATAAACTTTTATTTAGGTTTTGTTGAAAGTAGGATTTAAGAAGTAATACGTACTTTTCTATTCTTGAGTTCTTTTTTGTATTGGTGTCATGGTAGTAGTTCAGATTGTTTTAATTATTAAAGAACTGTAGATATAGTTCAGCTGTAAAAGAAAGGGACTAACAGAGTTGTTACAGAAAATTTGTTAACCAAATAAGATTAGTCTCGGTGTGTTCTAGATTTGTAACGTAAACCAAATGATACGGAAAATTTTCAGTAATAAGTGTCCGTAAACTGAAAATGAAGTAAACTGGTTCCTTCTTAACATACCAGGGTCAAGTATCCACCCACTTGACCCCGAGTCTTTCCAATTCTTTAGAAAGGTCCAAGAGTAACGAACCCCGTACTAGGTCTTAAACTTAATTCTGGACGGATTCCGAAGGGACCACCGAGTCCACCGTTTCTTAGGCGGACGTTGCGTCCTCTGGACCCAAGTTAGAGACCCACCCTTTCTAGGGGACCTCTTCCTTTACCGTTGGGTGAGGTCATAGGAACGGGTCTCTTAAGGTACCTGTCTCCTCGGACCATCTCATAGCAGACACCCCAGCGTTTCTCAGTCTGTGCTGACACGCTGATTAGTGTTAAATTCAGGGGTTTGAGAAAAAGTGAGAAAGGGGAAGTCCGATGGTCCCAAAAAGGACGTAACGTCTCTCCGTTTTCCGGAACACCAATTCCCTCACAAACCCGAGTCCAACCGGACCTACGTTTGACCTCGTTCAATGTATTAGAGAGACTAGGAGGTGAAGGCACACGTAGACATTTTATTCCAATTACTACTACCAAACCCCGACTATTTTATCCTCTTTCGTGTATATCTCAAATCGTATCACGATCCGTGCATCTTTCATGAGTCATTTGGAATCGATAATAAAGATCACATCTCCTCCTCTTTCTTAGTGTTCGTTTTCAAAAGACGAAAACAGTCATCGGGCCCTCACCACCAAGTAGTGACAATGGTGTTGGACAAATCCTGACTCAGACTTCCCCATCCCTCCAACCCTCATCCCTCAACTAAGACGGACTTAACCTCTTCTTTCGGGACCTGTATTTTTAAATTTATCCGTAGGTCTCAAGAGGTCTCTGGAGTCGACCTTTTGTCAACTTGTACAGAAGACTGGCAGGTGTCTCCCTTTTGACCATCCCTCATCTCTACTGCAGAGTTACAAATAAGCTTAAACCTTGGTAATATTTACGTAGTTTGTTTAAGGTTCTTTTACTTAAAGTAACTTTTTTTGTTGGGAGAGAATAGTACCCCATTTACGACTCTTACCCTTTTGATTCTAGATCACTGTTATTATTATCATTATTATTATTATTATTACTTTCACTTTCACAATCACCGAGTCACCACTGGTTGAGAAACGTTGGGGTACCTACCCCGGGTGGTCCGAGAAGGATACCCTAAGAGGTGCGTTCTTATGACCTCACCCAACGGTAAAGACAGAGGTCCCCTAGAAGGGTTGGTTCCCTAGTTTGGGGGTAGAGGACACAGACGACGTAACCGTCCTCCTAAGAAATGACAAACTCGATGGTCACTTCGGGGCTTTGTGTTGGTTACGGACCTCCACCGTCCCTAGTTTGGGCCCCGGAGTATGTACGTTTCGTACACGAGACACTCGATGTGGGGGAAGGACAGGGGAATGTAAAAAACGTCGGGACCCTCCCGAAGACAGTAGAGTCCGTCCAAAACGTGGTCCTACCCTGATAAAGTCGGACTGTGACTAAAGTTTCTAGGGTCCATTATAAAATTGGAATCAGTGGAAGGGAGACTGTGAGTAAGATTCTCAGGTCTTCGTCACGAGGGTCTAAACCCCAACAACTCTCGACTTAGACAACCGATTGATTTAGGAAACATTACACATAACAGTCACGTAAATATCCACGATAGTCTCAAATGATCCGTGATCCGTCAAAAACTACCATTCTGAGACTCCGGGACTAAAAGATCTCAGGAACCCTTTCCTCCCATTTTTTGGGGTGAGTGTTCATTGGTTCTTGAACGGATCTGAGACAAGATTCCGGAAATGTACATGCTTGAGTAATTTTAAAGTGTTTTGTGATGTGACTCCCATGGTAATAAGACTAAAATGTCCGTTTTTTGACTTGGTTCACCCCAATTCATTGAACGGATTATTCCAGTCTCGGACGGGCCGATTGATGGGGAGACAACCGTCACCCGATTCGTACATCCCCAGGAACCTTCCGCTGTGTCCGTAGGATCCGACACGTCGTCGTTATGAAATCCAGGGGTTAGGAAGGAAAATCAAATCCTCGTTCTTTCTGGTCCCACAGTTAAAGGAGTAACTGGCGTCCGTCCAATGAATGAGGGAAGTTCAGAGTCCAAGGAATAGACGGGGTCCCTCCTCAAAATCTAATTTTCTGGAGAGGGACGTAATGTTCACACCCACACACGACCCCCCACCCTCCACCACCCCGACTCCAAAGACCCGCCATGACGCGACGGAAAGGATCTAGAGAACTCCTTTGTCCCACAAAACTCCAAAACAGGGGCAGTTGAGGGTGGGTTCTCCAGGCCAGGGGTCAGTCACTACCGCGAGTTCGAACCGATAAGGAGGAGGTGAACCTTTTCCCGACGATGACGCCGGTCGAAGCCGGTGTCGAGTCGACGACGCTCCAGCTCCCACCCCAGAAAAGAGAGACTCCCTCAATCTCGACTCTTACATAGGAAACCTTCCGAAGAACCTCCATCACTGTAACTCAGCTCAGACTTCCAGATCGTCCTCAATCAGTCTTCTCCACCTCCCCCTTCCCAATGGGGGCGGGGGTCGGTGTCTTGTTTCTTCGTGATGGGCCGAATGTCATCTCCTCCTCCTCGGCACTTTCACCTCCAGACATCCCCGCTCTAGCGCGCCCCCGAAGCCTCGAAATAAGATTCTCGTTGACCCTCCCCCAACTTCCTCACATCAGGCCTCAACATCCTTCTGAGAAGATCTGTGAATCCTTCTTACCCAGCCTCCCCCCAGTCCTTCGGCAGCGTCTTTCGTTAGCCCAACGTTCTACTGGATGCTGACTCCTTAGTCTTAGAAAGAGTTTGGGGTGCTGTGACACGCGACAGGGAGCTGAAAGAAACGAAGACACCTTCCCGAGGGATTTTCCCATCCCGTGGCCGGTTTCCGACTATCTCGCTTTTCTCGCGTCTCGGGGGAGAAGAAAGCCCCCGAGAGACCAGGTCCACGGGGTCTTAACTATCCCAATACGCCCTCTTGAGTTGTGACGACTTCTACCTCTTGGCAATGGGGAGTTTTATGTGTTTTGGAGCCGGCGAAAACCGTCGTCGGAAGAGACGGGTACTGGAGTACGAAATTCGAGGGTATATCGGAAGGGGGCGGGACAGGTGTGGGCCGCGGGCTCACCCCCACCCCCACCCCCTGTCACCGCTTCCCGGCCCCTCGCCCTCGTGGAATAAACACGACGGGCTTCTAAACCCCCTTGCCCGCGTTGCTAAAAGGGTATCACTTTTTACGTACCGAATTGAAAGAGGCCTCGTTTTTCGTGAGCGTCAGAACACCCTAGAGTTGCTCTCGCTACGGGGGATGGGTCGAGCTCCACCAGACATGGTGGGTTGGTAGAAACCAAGTGCAAGGGAACTTGGGCACTTCGGAGGACCTTTCCGACCGCAGGGTCCTACCTGGATTTCCGGCCGACGCGGAAACTCCCTGGTCCCCCGACAGGCCGAGAGCGGGGGGACCGCGGCGGCTCCAAACTTGGGAACCGAGCGGAAAGTCGGGCGCGGGACGGGGGACGAGCGTCGACGAGAGCCGAGCCCACGTCGCCAAAGGGGGCGTCTCCTCCTCCTCTGACTCGCTCCTCGCCGAGGGCCGAGCCCAAAGGCGTGGTTACGGCTCGTCGGGGCCCGCCGGGGGCCGCCGGCCGGGAGGAGGGGCCGTGGTGCAAGGTGTCAGTACCGCGTGCTCCTCCCCGCTCGCGCGCGGCGCCGCCGTGGGCGCGGGGGAGGGGAGGAGAGGCGGCGGGCCAAGGCCGGGGAGAGGATCCGTTGGAGGGAGGGGCCGGACGACGCGTCGCCTCTACCTCTGGGAAGGGGTCTCCCGACGGCAAGGTCGCGGCTGACGTCGTGGGGGAAGGGCGGGGGTATCCCCGCCTCCCTACCCTCGGCGCGCGAAGCGCTTGGAGGTCGGGGAAGGGCCCTCGGAGTCGGGGAGAGGGTCGGGGTAGCTCCGGCCCACGTCACCACCCATCCACGTCTGGCAGAGGAGCGTCGGGTGGGTCTGGAACCGTAGAGACGTTGCGGAATTTTTTATTTGTCTTTTGGGTTTGGGGTCAGCAATCTAACGTTTCGCGCAATGTCATTGGCCCTGCCGATGCGTCCTTTGTTAGGACGTGACCAGGCCCAGAGCTCGCCGTCGAGGGGCCGGTGCGGCGGAAGAGGGCCCGGAGCTAAAAGGCCGGAGCAGCCTCTGAGACGGTGTGGGGCCCCGACTGTCCAGGGCGCGCCCCGTCGTTGAACCAGGCGCGGGGGACGGGCTAGGAGCAGCTCAGAGCGGTCGGATGTTTTCCACGTTGGAGTGCGTGTTCGTTTCGTGTGTATTATTCCAGCTGTCGCGTAGCGGCCCCTCCGACGCTTGTTACGCGGCCCGCCGGGCGCGGGCGGTCTCGCGCCGCGGGGCCCCCTGTCCCCCGCGCCCGCCCCCGGCGCCGCCTCCTGGGCGGCCGGCTCCGCGACCTGTGGAATGAAGGACGAAGGGGCGGGCGCCGGTCTGGGTCGAGACGCCTCCCTATAGAGAGGGGAGGAGACAGGGAGAGAGAGGGAAGGGGGCGGGGGGGGGAGGAAAAACGAAGACGAAGGGGGGGGAGGTGGTGGGGTGGGGCGGAAAGAGGAAAACGTTCTTTTATTAAACTGTCAGCTAAACGACTGTCCCCTCCTTAAACGTAGGACCTAATTTTTTTTTTTTTTTTCCGGCTCTCCTCGAACCCTTGCCAACGATCCCCACCCATTACCCACTTTTTTCCCCCCGCGGCCCCTCGCCTATTCCTCCCAATTCCCTCCCCCGCTCCCACCCCTCGTTACGTTTTCCATTCCGGTCCAATGGCGCCGAGCCGGGGCTCACCCGACGCCGGCCCCCTCCCCGCTCTCTATGTATACATAAAGACAGAGGGATCGTGTGGGGGAAGGGAGATTCGCTACCGACTCTCCGCCACGTACGTCTACCCCTCATTCAAAGGACTTCCCCTCCCACCTACGTGCGCGCGCCGGGGCGCGACGTTTAAAGGTGGCCCCTCCCTCTCACCGACCTACGCCTCTCAAACCTCAACGAACGTCGCCTCCCGTCCTTCCCCTCGTCCCGGCCCTTTCCCCCGACCGCCCGCGATATAGACCCTCATTCAAAGGTCCTTGCCCTCTCGGACGTGCGAACGAGCGATCATTCAAAGACCGACCCCTCCCGCGCACCCCTCCTCTCCCTCCCCACGTACATATGTCTTCCCCCCTCCCCCCCTCGTCTAAAGGACGCCCCTCCGACTTACGTATACCTCTCATCTAAAGGACTTCCCTCCCACCTCCGCATCTGCCTGGCTCATTCAAAGAACGACCCCACCACCGCCTCGACGACCCAACCACGAAACCTTTGGGTCGCGAAGGATGGGCCCCACCCCTTCGTGCGACAACCCACCGCCCCCCACCCCCCCCCCCCGCTTCCCGGTCCAAGGGACAACCCCTCTCCCCGAACGTAGACCCTCATACAAAGGACCGCCTCGCTATAAACAAATGTCCGACTCCCGTCATGACATTCACTCATCGCGAAGCTCTTCCGCCGAGACTGTATTTAATTATAACTTTAATGAGGTAGTCGAGACGAGCGGGGAGTAGAGTGGGGGGTCCGCTTCTGACCAGAAGAACAGCCTAACGGGTACGTGAACAACGTCTTTGTCGGTTCCATCCCTTCTTCGAACAATTCAATATAAAAATTTTTTTAATCAACCCCCTACGAGGCACTCTTCTGTCCCCTCCCCTTCCTTTTTCACCCCCCTACCTAATCCTCTGCAGAGGGGGGTGAAAAAATGAAAGTCATACAAGCGTCCCGGAGGAGAGACGAAGGGAAGAAGGGAGAGGGGAGAGACGTGACGTGTCGTAGGGTCGTTTCCCCCTCCCCACTCCACCCGTGACATTAACCGTCGGGGTCGAATTTCCCACTACCACCACCACTTCGAACGTTAACTTCCAACACGATAATATTCCGGAAGTAAGAAGGTCGGTTCTTTGGCGTCCTGAGATCCCTACACGAAAAACCCCAAAAACTGTACTACGCATACACATACATATACGAGGACACCCGAGAAGCCCCCGACCCATGAGGGGTCTTCAATTTCACCGGTGGGTCTACCCTCTTTACATATTCCCTCATTTGGATGGGGAAGTGAGGGGTTGAAGTGAAGCCCCTCCGACTCTTCAATGACGACCACCAGATTTCTTTATCTATAAATTTTTTGTCGTGTTTTGGTGGGTAAGTGACCGTCTCCGGTTCTCGTGGACCGCCCGTCGGAGACCGGTCATGACCCGACCTCGTACACGCGGACGGTAGGAATCCAATTTTCTTTTACTGAAGACCAAGGAGGCACACGGAAGCTGACCGGGCAATCTCGGTCGAAACACCTTTGAAGGGGTGCGATCTGCTCCGAAACCGTTCACTTGCACAACTTCGCCCAACGATTGTCGTACCGGGGTCGACAGAGGACTTCACGTACCTTCACTACGAATCCTTACTGCCTAGGTCCCTACCGACTTCTCAAGAAATTTTTTACGGCCGACAAACGTGAAAAATCGTCCGGTACCTCGTCTCAAAATGTAACTTTCTTTCCTCAAAATGTAACAGGGTTGACCATGGTTGGAGGACGTAGTGAATGACAGAGTCCTTTCGTCAGACCACTACCTTTTACACCAAAACCACGAGTCACCTTCCTATTGCTCCCCCTCAGCAGTCGCGAATTGATCAATTGGACGGGAGAAACGAAGAGATACGGAGAAAAGAACCAGGAGTCGGATGACCAAAGACGTCTACTCAACATCCAGAAACCGACGGTCGATGGAAATAATACGACCCTCGGAATAAATAAAGGAATAATAGGAAATTGACCTCATATTAACTGAACGTCGTAACATAATCAAAATCGACTTATTGTATCGTTAAGTCATAAAAATATGTAATACTTTACTAGTGGTGGTATTTATACGATCCTTAAAATTGAACCAGTCCTATTAAAATCGTGGTCCCTAAGTTTGGTTCTGTACAAATCTTCTCAGTCCCTCATTTGTCATCCGTTACACCAATTTATTTCAACCAATTCGAAAGACGTCAAGACATCTGTTCGAGTTATGATCGTCCCTTTTTTTTTTAGACAAAATTTTTTTACTCGAGACATGTACAATGACTACCTCTCAAAAAAAAAAAAGAAAGGAGGGACAGTAGTCTAAAGGTCTAACTCTTAAACTATAAACCGTTGAACTCTCAACTCAATCAACCCTTAATTTATAATAACGGTGAATAGTTCACAAGGATTGATCCGTAAGCAATTTGTTTAATCGATAATAAAAAGGGGACGACTTTTAGACTCAGACCAACTACATATAGGACCCTTCCATTTGTTTTAGAAATACACACAAATAGGGTCCCTTCCCCTTAATAAATGTACAGATGGGAACTTCGGTTCTCGTCAGTAAGTCACAAAAAAAAAAATTAAATACTCTAAATAAAATAACAGAACGAAACCGGTAATTAGTTCAGTGTCCTCGAAAAAAAGGGAGAAGACTCTTACAAGAACACCATTATTTCCAAACTTCCGGGTACTTAGTATTAAGTAAGAAAATTTTTATAACAGTCCTAAACTAAATATCCTTAACTATGTCCGTCACTGTGTGGAGAAACCCGAGGCGGGAAAATCCGTACAGGTAAAAGCGGTTTCTTAACAAATTCTTCGGACGAACTGTAGAGTTTTTTTTCGCAAAGGGAAGACGAAATACTCGTGACTCTTCTAATTAAAACGCCCAAGGTATCATTCGTACCCAGAAAAGTGTCGAACCATTCGTCCGAAGGTGTATCGTCCGTACACAATTATAGTGTATCGCAAATACACTCGAACGACACTTTTGTCAACAAGATACTTGACACACCTTTCATGAGTCAAAACGGAGAAAATTGGGTGAACCCGGACACCAAAAACAACTCCATCCTCGAAAGTAACATTTTCTCCGTTATCAGACATCACAAGAAACGACGAATATATTATTTTATACACCAGTGTCTTTGTTCTGAATGAATTTTAAGAAAAAGAGGACGAGACTACCCACCGAACCAGGATTCTTAGTTTTCGTAACCACAAAAACTCCCTTCATACTCTTAAGAGATATTTCGACTAATTAGTCCTTTACCATTTTAACAGAACACAAGTCGGTAACCGAGTCAAATGTCATAGACATTTTACTGTTCTTGAAAATTCCACCAAACTAAGAATCCGGTCCTCCTGTCCCAGTGACCTTTCTTTTCACCCCTCCAATAGTCGTAGATTGGTAAAGACCCGAAGTCTTAAAAATAGAATTTTTACGCACCAAACTAGGCACTCAACGTAGGCAGAGACTTTAAGACACTGAGCCAGAACACCTCTCTTCAGAGTTCTCTAGAGGTGTCAGGCAGAGAAGGACCCGGTTGCCGGTCTAACGGAGTACCTGAACCCGCAACTAATTGAAGAGAAAAACAGAAGAGGACCTCTCTCACCTAAATATGGAACCGTAAGGTTTTTCCTGAGAACTTACCGGGCCATTAGAACTGACAGTTTACGTTCCTTTATGAAACAGAATCCCCCTTTTTTCACGACCCCCGCCGCCACCCCCACCCCCTTCACGTAAAGGGTTAATATACACGATTATTTCTCACCCCGTAATTAGGGTCTGTGGCTTTTATTAAAGCCAAGTAGAACCTTCAAAAGGGGAGGTCGGTTGACCAAGTCGACGGATTAATACGGACCAGTCTAGATTCCAATTAACTCGACAATAAGGGTCCGTCGTCCCCCTCCATCAGGACCCTCCTCACCCTCTGGTCTTTTGGGTCACACCGAAATGGGTGAAAGACACCTCTTAAGTGTTCACCCATTAACCCTAAACCAGTAGATAAACACTATTCCAAGTATAATTACTATAACATAATGACAGGGAAGACATTATTGTATATAAAATGGTGTCCGTGAAAACTCCCCCTTTTCGAGAACTACAAAAATAACTGAAACTCGTAAATGTACTCTTCATTCCTAGGTCTGTTCACCAAGTCTGGAGTCCGTCATCTCTACCCACAACTGACAGGACGAGATTTTTGTCAACTTAAGTCGAGTAAAATAAATACTGGAGTACTTTGACACTAAATCCCTCCTCTTAGTCGACCTTAGAGTACCTAATTATTATAAAGACTTAAACGTACAGTCTCCCCTTGGTTACTTTATTTCCCCCCTGATTTTGAATCAACTAAAGAAAACACCCCTCCCCCTCTGATCTCGTTGACCTCTATAACCGCACAAAAAGTCGATCCCACGACACCGTATAATTTCTTATTATATCAGGACCAATACATTCAAACTAAGGTACCGAGAGAATTATTTGAGAAGGAGACCCAATTTCTTTTATGTGTTGTTTTTTGAAGGTCCTAAAACAGATTTTTGCAAATTCAAGAGTTCCGTCGACGAACATCTCTGAAGACCATTTAAACTCAAATGACTTCTTTGTACTAAAAACCAAAAAGGAGTACCTTCTGTTCGACCCCTACTCACCATATATGACTCGATAACCAAATCATTGTGAATTTTTTTTAAAAAAAAAAACCAATCTCTTCTTCCCCTTTTTCTTGGACACGCGAATTTACCGACCTCCAATTGTCAATAAAAGTACGACATTGGCCTAGACCAAATAAGTACGCATGTAAACCCTCGAGGAATAACTCGTGGATGACAAAGGATTCGTGGCACAATGACGAGACCCATATATGACTATTAATTTTCTCTGTAATAGTAGAAGGAGATGCGTAGGGGATGGGATGGTGAATAAGATGTCAGGTCTCTCCTCCGTCTGTACATTTCTTTAAATAGAACGTTTTACGGTATTCACGAGTCTACTTTGGTGTCTCCCGTCACTGGACCTGAATGAATTCCATCGGAGTTTTTCGAAGAGACCCCTAACCCTTACCTCCTTCTGTCCCTCGTAGTCCGTCCCACTCCTTCAGATACACCTTCTTGAACCATGCCCCCACCCCCACCCTGATTCTTCTCCGTTCCACCTATTCCCCCTCCCCCTCTCCCGTAAACTCTACTAGGACGTCTTAAGGTCCGGAACCTTTCCAGACCCAAAGTAACTTCCCGTCACCCTTCAGTGACTTTCAAACATTACCCTTCACTGTGGGGGATTGAATACAAATTTCCCCTACCATAACCAGTTCTCCCGTCCACACCTTAATCCCTCGTGTCATTTTCCGTGAACCTCGTCCGGTCCAACCCCTCCACTGTCCTCAACTTACGTCCCCTCGTCCACCCACACTCTGTGTATGATTTCCATCTTACCCGTCCCAAACGACTACCTAGACCACCTCCCACTCCTCCTCCAAAGACTACCCCCGTCAACGTATGTGTGTCCACCACGAGAAACGAATCTACGCCCGTTCCCTCTCAGGGTCCCTCCTCTGAGTTCGCTAAAGTGAAACCCGCGACGGTTCACACTCTACGGACAATCTAAGTTCTACCTCTACAATTCGAACGTCAGACAATGTCGTAGGTCGGGGTCTCCTTACCGGTCCGTCCTCTAGTTTTACACACTTGGTAGTCGGTTTCCCACCATAAATTTAGGTCCTCTGACCTACTCCACGATATTCCTCAGATAACTCTCTCTTCTTTTCCGACACACACACACACACAACACACACACACACACACAAACCCGGTCCTCACACAATTTACAAAGTACTTAAATTCCGGTCTTTGCAGTGGTGATCTAAACCGTTTTACCTTCGGTGACCGCTGAAACGTTTCTTGTCAAACTCACCTCACTACCCAATCCACCCTCGTTTTAACCTCCTCCAACCCTCCCCTGATCCTCCACTTCTTGGGGTCTTATCGTACACATCTGTTGAGAACCCGTTTCAAACTGACACTTTCTCCCCGTCTCTTTACCTCCCCCTCGACCCTCCTTCCCAAACGTCCACGACGAACGGATACACACACTACTACCCTTTCTAGTCCCTCTCCCTCCCTAACTAGAACTCGTTACCCACCCCAGTCGGACTCGTTTTCAGGAACTCTTTCAACCACCCCTTCTAGACCGGAACCACCCTCCTCCCTCCCTGTGAAGGAAGTACTACTGGCCCTCCCTTCTAGGTCTTTTCTCCCTTCCACCGTCACTCCCTTTCGACTCCTCGACGACCCCGTCGACGCACGAGACAGAAGAGGTCCGACTCCAGGGTGAGGGGAACCCGTCCCCAAAACTCCAGCCCGAAACTGTGGTCGGTCTCTGCTGTTCCCAATTCTGACGTAGTCTTTTAACATGACGCAAAAAAAGACTTGTAAACTGACGTAATGCCTCGTCATGTCTCCTTTCTTTCCTAAGAAAGCGAACCCCTTTTCTCAGAAGTCAATTTCATTAAACTCGAAGCGCAATCTGACTAAACTTTTAATATTAACCCTTTTCTGTAGACTCGAAACGTCGGGATAAGTTTTCAACCACCCGTGACCACAGTATGCAAACCTCGTTCTTTTTTATTTTCCGCTTTCCCGACAAAGAAGAAGTCCCCGGGAATTTGTTTTTAAACGGTATCTGACGCGACCACCGGGGTAACTACCCCAGACAGACCGTCCACTCACGCGCTCGTCTCTCAGTCGTCTAGACCCAACCCCCAGGTCGGGACAGCACACCGAGACCTGTTCAGTCGGAGGCTTAGACAGAGGCGTAGACATTCTTCTTCCACTATGGTAGACGGCGGAGAAGACACTCTCAACACTCCTACCTTAGTCTATTACATGCGTTTCACGTTACATTTGACATTCGGCACACCGTGTACCCGCCGTCACTCCACGCCACTAGAAGTCGGCCTAGAGAAAAATCTACACTTTGGACTGTTGGTTACTCGTTGAAGGGAGCCAAGGGGCCTCGAAGACGACTTTGGGGGGGAGGGCGACGTGACACAGGTGAGAGTGAGAACGAGGGACGACCCTCGGCGAAAGACAAACCCCAAAAGTTCAGGAGACACTAAAGAAAGTCACTTTGACGAGAATCACGACCTTTCGACCGTAGTCGTCCCGACCGACACTTTACGGTCAGAAATATCCAAGTGCCAGACTAAGGTATATATTTTAAACTCTGGACGGGTGAGTCTCCCGGTTTACGTGAACAAAACACTTCAACCACGTTCCCTTGGAACTTGGGTGCCTTCTTGCGGTTGTCACCAGGTCACCAGAATCGTCACTAAGTAAGTGGAAGACTTAAACAAAACGTTTACTCCTGACAAGGTATTTCGACTCAGATGGACTTTTGTCGGGAATCGTGAGTCAGAATGACACATACGACCTTTCAGCAAAGATCAAAATTTTTCATTAACCACGAAGAATGATTAGTCTGGGGACCGGAGACGGAGTCTCCAACTCCGAAATAAATATATAAAATCTTAATTAAAAATGATACTTTTGTGAAATTGCGTGTGTTTTCGTCTGTCAGATCATATTACTTGAGGTGACATGGGTAGAGGATCTAAGTCTTCATCACTCTAAAACGTGTGGACACCTATTCCCCTGAAGAAGGACATAAACATTTTATTTGTGCTCAACAGTCAATACTCTCTAGTCATCTTGGCTATAGTCAAACCAAAGTATCTCTCCCTTTTATTAGTTGTTCTTTAGTCTCTCTCTCTCCTTTACCTACTGCAGTAACATTATTGATCACAAATGGATCGTACAATATCCAGGTCTCGGAGAAAAAAAATTGACAGAACGTCGTTGGTATCCCCCATCGAAAATAAATTAAAATGTCGACTCCTTTCACTCCGATTTCTTCATCTTAACTTTTTTTATATTTATTCACTAATTGGGCCTCAGTGTACAGGTTTCGGTGTCGTAGGTTTCGGGATCAAATTACGGTCTTAAACTTACCAGAGGTTTAAAACACATGGGAGTTTGTCTATTACGATATATCATAAGTCATTCTCCACACCATGTCTTATTTGCGATTCCTAGGACCTTTGGTTCTTCTAGGAGACCCTTAAACCCCCAATCTTGAGGTTCCCGGAATCGACCTTTATAAGTCTACTGAATTCGTACAAAACCCGTAATGTAAAAAGTTTTTTAAGTTAGCAGACCGAGCACGACATCGTGTGTCGAAATTCGGACGAAGTACTACTTTCGGTTTTTTGAACTGAAATTGTCTAGATCACCGATAAGAAGTAGCTGAAGGATGAAAATCGGGACCGGGGCGATACCCCGGGGAGGCACCAGTAAAGATATTATCTCTAGAACTGGAAGTCAGACTTCCGAGACGGAAACTTGTTGACCCGGATCTCGTCCAACGATGGACCCCTCCGAAGGACTCCCGGGGGTCCCAAAGAAACAGAATTGTCTCCGACATTGTCTCCGACAGGACTCTCGGTCAGGAGCAGAAACCCTCCTAGAGGTCAGGGTGAAGAAATTTTCGAAAAATTTTTTCCTTTTCTTTTTTTATTACCTCAGTTATGGGTTCCTCAAAATCATCCTCCCAACAAACTCAGGGGAGACAACAGTAGTGTTACCCTCTATGGGTTGAGGGAATTTTAAGTTGACTTCCGAGGGGTATTACTCGACTAAAAGTTCACGACCCTGCACAGGTGAAGACACAAAATTAACCCCCTTGTGTGCACTCGACTCCCCAAAAGTTCCCCTCGGTCCCATCCATTCCTGTAAACCACCGGAGAAAGGAAAACTTCCCAGACTCGAAGAAATCTCTGGTCGTACCTTAAGTCTGTCAAAGTGTCACGTCGAGGAGCAAGCACTTCAGAAAGAACTCCCGAGGTACACGGACCAGGACCCGGTTTGACACCCCACCCGACGCCCCCAGCCCCTCCCCCCTCTGGGAGCCCGGGGCCGTCGGGAACCGAACGTCCTGACAACAGTAGAACTGGTGACCCGCATAGAAAGTGAGGAAGATCTGACGGGACCCCTCCGGTCTTGACCCAGTGGTGAGTTAAGACGTGGGGGTCGTGGATCGTGTCTCGGACCGCGACCAATTATGTCATGTCACATTTACGAAGGTCGACGAAACAACGAAGCCAAAACGGAGAGACCAAGAGAGGGGTAGCCAAGAACCACCTCCCTCTTTAGGGCCGAAGATGCGGTGGTCCCAGTCGAGAACGTCGGCGACTTCCTCTGGTCTGGTCTCTTTACAAACGAAGGGGGAACGGAAAGACCGGACCGTCCGAAATCACCCTACCAAATTGACTCGAGAGTTTACGTTTACACCGGGGTAGGGGGGTGGAGAAAATTATTCACTGTAAAACAATTTAGTCAATAAGTTCCGGAATAGATATAAAGACAGACACGACCGAATCAGTTTTATCCTTTCTCACTTATAATCTAAAGAAATGGTGGAGCGGGGGGGGAGGGAAACCTCGTTGAGATCCATTCTAAAGACTATCCCCTCCCCACGACACAGGAACTTCTTCATTTACGACGGACGTCTTTTTTACACCTCCCGAAACTGAACATCGCTTACGACAAAAAGTCGTCGACACTAAAAAGGTAAAAAGAAAAAGAAAGACAAAACTAATCACCTTGAGTAACACGAGGCCCCAACCCTAACGCCACCCCCTCCCGTGTCTCCCTCGCTGTAAATGACCCTCTCGACCTCAACCCCTCCTCCTTCCTCTCTCTTCCCTAAATAACTTTTATATACAGATGAAGACGATACTATTTCGTCCTCCGTACATTTTTACGTTGCTCCTTTAGTAATAACACCATTACATCCGTCTCGAGGCGAAAGAGTAATTACCTCGAATCGGGTGCACCTTCTCCCCCGACGGCCCGACGAAACTCTCAACCCCATAAGTTATTATCGTCTTTGAGTCCCCTAACAGGGGTAGGGGGGGGGTGGGGGAGGTCGACGAAAGAGAAAAAAGAAAGAGGTTAGTCAAACATTGGAAAAGGTTCGCCGAACAACCTAAAGTGCCAGAGGCAGGAGTGGGGACGGTGGGGTTTTACGACACTCCTGACAAATTAAAAATTTCAATCTCCCTTAATTTTATTTAAAAGAGGACCCTTGAACTCCTCTAAAAACCGTTGACACAACACTCAGTCTCTAACCTAATATAGGGAACGTAGACCCCCTCGTAGCACTTCTCGGTTAACTCTCCGAGTCCTTGACGTGTACGGTGTCCCTTGGGTTCACTCCCAAGCGTAGCGAAATCCTTACCATCGATAACGAATATCTCTCAAGTGTCACACAGACCAAATATCACAAGGGACACGAATGTCTCTCGACTGGCGCATCTCACAGTCCGTAAAGTAGGTGTGTCAACATTCTTCGTCTGTACTACGGATAAAATGTGAGTTTCTTTGACTCCGAGTCATTAAGTAAATTCCTGTAAGTCCCCGATACAACGGGTCAACCAGAGGTCTGGATACTGACTGAGGTTTCTGACCGAGGACTAGCGATCCGGTACGACGGAAATTTTACACCGAGTAGTGGCAGGAACATGTCCGGAGATCTAAGATCCTTAAACCCCTTTTATCTCGGTGGTGCTCCGTACGACTACCAGTCATTCTCATTTCACGAGTCCCACTAGTACTCTCGACCACGGGAGAACCTGTCTGGACCGTAAGATTCTTTCCAGTTCAATCCCCGAGTGCAGAAACAATCTTCTCCACTTACGGGGTGAGGAGGGGGCGGTTATGGACGGTCCGATACCAGGGAAACGACTATTGAGTGAACAAGTAGTCCGTAAATAACTAATAGAGGGTACACGACCCTAACAAGGTCACGGACCTACATGATCTTGTTCAGTCTCTTCCACGAGTTTCAGAGCACCTCCTGACAATCCTCTCGTAGATATCTTGTATCTTCATACTACTATGCGTCACTACGGAGGGATCTTTTTCTGCTTTGAAGTCTTTATCATTCATCCTCCCTTCAGAAGTCTCTCTCCACCATACACCCACCCAACACACCCAAGTTCCCCACGAATGTCGAGCTGGTCTCCCTCCCCTGGCGACTGTCGGACTAATCATATCCTTCGGTGTATGTCAGACCGGAATGACGTCATGGTGAAGATAAAGCTCCGAATGGGTAGATTGAAGTAAAATGTAGTGGGAAGCAACTTACGAGACGTTGACACGGTAGGTCGTACCAGCGGTAATCGATAAACACAGGTCAATTTAAATTTAATTAAAATTTTATTTATTTTAAATTTTAAGTCAGGTGGTCAACGTGATCGGTATACAGTTCGCGAGTCACCGGTGGGTGCCGATCACGGACGGTATAACCTTTCGTAACTACATCCTGTAAAGACGATCACCTCTTCAAGACAGTCCTCTCACGACAGTTTGAAACAATACTCCGAAAAAGATCGTCCCTTACAAGAAAGGTAACGGGGAGTGGACCGAGTGAGGGTGAAGGAGGTCTCCGTAAGGGATTTGTGGGACTTGTCCGTCCTGAAGACAGAGGGACAGACAGACCTAACGTCGTGAGGGGAGTACATAGACAGAGGGGTCGTACTGAAAGTCGAAGAAGTTCCGTACTTGACCCAGAACAAGCAGACACAGAACAGAACTTATAGTGACATATGGATCGGGGGTCGACCCCGGACCGTGTATCCTTCAATTACTGTAACGTCCACTTCCCCGACCTCCTTATTCGTTTCCTAACCCGTCCCCCCTGAGCCACGGTACCAGACCTCGAACTAGAACTGGGAGCCGTCACCTCTCCACTGACTTCCTAAACCCCGTACCCACCTTACCCCGGTGTAGTCTAAATACATAATCTTTTTAATGGGACTCTCCACACCTCCTATCCGACCGAGACAACTCGGATGTCCGGCTCTCTCTCGTCAATCCTTTTACAACCTTCGTGTCTGCATTCTCCCGATTCCCAGACCTGAACACCCGAGACCGTCACTATGACTTTAATCGTAACGGTAGAACGGTTCAGTCCCGGAAGATGGTAAAGAAAGAAGTAAAATAAATAAAAATTTCAAAAAAAAAAAATTAAATTTAAAAACTTACACCTGCTAAAAATTTCAGAAACAACTTAAACAATGTCTCAACAAAGACAAAATAGAAAACCAAAAGACCCGTACCTCCGACCACCCTAGAATCGAGAGACTGATCCCTAACTTGGGTGTGGGGGACGTAACTTTCCGTTTCAGAATTGGGGACCTGGTAATCTCTTCACCAGCGAGAGGTAAACTCTACGAGAAAAGGTAAAGATTCCCTTTGACGTTCTTCTTAAGAAGAAGACCAAGTAACGTCGGGAAAACGAAAACTCCGGGGGACGGTACATGATCCTGGGCGGGGGTGAGGGCAGGTGGGAGACGAACCAACCACCGACAGGAGAAAGGGGGAGGAGACGGCGGGATGCGGGCGGATAAGCACAGGGAGGTCCCTTGCAGAGTGAGACCCAGTAGGGTTCGACGTCAAACACTAGTTTAGACTCATCTTCACGTCCCGTGGCTCCGACCCTAAAGTCGGAAGACAAAAACGTCTGAACACGGTCCAAGAAGAGACTCCTGTGAAAACCCCTGAATTTAACTTCTTTGGACACATCTCTCAAAACTTTTCCTCGGACCCTACATTGACTCCAGTCAGGTCAGAGACTCTATCAATTCTCCCTTGGTCCTACCATCCAAAATCTCTTCGTATTCTCCTAAGAAAAGAAAGTCATCTACTCCGATATATGAGACCGACACCACTGGAGTGTAACACGTGCAAACCCCCGTCCTACGTAAAGTCTCACATTGTCGAGGGATTATTCACGTTTATGTGCGGTGGTCAAATGTACATAATGGAATAAATTCCGAGTTTCGTTGAGAGACTCTTTCCGCAATAATAGAGAAAGTATGTTCACTCCCTTACCTCCATGGTTCCCTACATCACTGACCCGAACTTGTACGAGAGTCGAGACGGGGTTAACAAGATGTACTAAAACTCCCTACCAACCACCTGTCTGGAAACTGGTCTCGACATCACCACAAGTACTGGAACCCTTTCAGTGAAGTGGAAGGAATTGGAGGTAAAGGACTCTATCAGTGTAGATGAACCATCCCGGTAACCCTTCTAATTGTCGTCTTATATACATTTTTAGTCGTGGAGTCGTCGGTCTCCCATTGGACATAAACACCTTATCTACAGGTGTCAGATCCGAGCAGGGAGAAGACACTAGTCTTACAGTACCGAGTCTAACCTCTTGTGTACTAAGTCCTTAAAGAGACCACCAGGTCACCACTTCTGAGGTTCGAAGGCAACGTCCCCCGTACACAAGCTAGGAATCAACCCCGTGATTCTAGGACGTGGGACGTTCCCGGTTTTTTTTTTTTTCTACTAAGTTTCGAAACAATCTCGATTCTGTAAAAGTGACTTTAACACATTTACCATTTACTTTTCTCAAGTGTTCTGAAACAAAACCTCTTCCTCCCACATTTACCATGTATCACTAGTATCCGTTAAGTCTTTTATAGCCGTCCAGATTCCTTCTTTTATTTTTAACAGCAATTCAAGAGAAATTAAGCAAGAATAATTGTAAAATCATTAAAGGTAGGTCATAAAAGAAAAATCACATCAGATAACTGATACTCATATAATTCTCATATTCAAGAATTATATTCAAGTTTGAGCCTGACGGACCCAAACTTAGGTCCTAGGAAGTCAATGACCTTTATTATTGTTGAACAATCCTGACCAACTCTACTCTACTCTACTCTACCATACACATTTTGTAAACCCCAACACGGACCGTTTCTCATTTAAGAGTTCTTCGTAATCGATACTATAACACGAAATTTTCATCATAACATATAATTTTAGATCGAGTAATTTATAAAATTACTCGTACCTTAACCCTTTATAAAAATAAGACTTTATGAACAAATCATAGGAGAATAAACCTAAGACACAAGTCATATATAAATACATCGTGTATGACATATGGTCCGTAACCCAGGGGACTGAATATCAGTAAAAATAATCTCTAAATGGAATGAAGAGTAAACAATAATCCATAATGGTTATAACAAATAACATAATAATTAAATAGTAAATAATATGTTATTTATCACGAAACTACTTGCATCTAGTACCTTGTATCTATATGTATCTAGAAACTAGTGTAGAACCTAACAAAAGAAACCGATTTAAGGACCTTTCCTCTTAATGACACAATTCCTCTCACCCACGAAAAATTACAAGAACTATTATAAAGGATTAACAAGAAGTGTGTTAATATTTTAATTAAAAGTAAGGATGATGGTCGTATACTCTCATACGATGTAGGGGAGGTGGGATTATAATGACAAAAAGTTTTTTACCAGTAAGAACACGTTGTACTTAATAAGACATTTGTTATACATAAGGAAGAGACCCCGAGTCAAAAAAGGAACGACGTTTCACCTCATGTTAACGGAGAACGAACTACTGACAACGAACAATTAAATCGTCCGAGAAACCTAAAGACAATACCTTCTAGTTTGTCTACTGGACTTAATAAGAGTCTTCACTTCACTCTTAAAGGAGTACGAATAACTCTTCCTGAATCCACACGAGAGAAAGTGGTTTGGATCGTACTCACTCCTCAGTAAGGCACGGGTCCTGTGTCCTATACAGTCGATCAACCAGTCACCTGCTCGTCGTAAGAATCTTATTTACAACGATTATTAACTGACGTCTTTATGTCCTTGAACCAGGTTAAAAGATCCTTAAACAAGAAACATTTTGAAATATTCTTTTGCTTCCGGTGAAAATGGGGAACATTCATATTCTTTTATGACAGATCACAACATACTTTGATCTATAACTCCCTTTTTCAACAAGATGACTTTTACGGTGTTTCATACTTCTTTTACTTTTGGTCAGGAGTAAGGTAGTAGATCCATCTTGGAGTAAGGTAGTAGATCCATCTTGGAGTAAGGTAGTAGATCCATCTTGGAGACAAAATTTTTCACCACAAAAAAAGGATCAAAAAAAAAAAAGGTTATCTATATGGAAACATGTCAACTTACGAAACAGACACTGAGACATAAAAAAAAAAAAATTCTTAGATGGGACTTCACTAGTAAAGTGGTAAAAGACCCGTAACGTTCGAGAAATCTTGTGAAACTGAGAATCTGGAAGAAGTATAAGGAAAACTTCAGAACAACACTAAAATTAAGAGGGTTCTGAAAATAGGATATTTAATAACATCATATTATATTTTGTATTAATTTTATCTTTTATTTATATAAATATAAAATTTTTATTTTATTTATGTAAATAGTTTTTATTTTATTTATATAAATATAAGTTTATATTTAAATCCAGTTTATCTATATAAAATTATATATAAATTTACTTTATATATTGAAAATAAATATTTTATTATATTTTAATAGTATTCTTAAATTAGGGTATTCTGTAACAAAAATTTTCAGTTGTCACAAAATCTAATTAAGTGTATAAAGGAGAAAAACCACAAGAAGTAAAGAGGGACACTTCTGCATATGTACGAAAGGAACGTCTAAGTAAAAGAAGATAAACCTCTTGAGGGGGAACAACACACATATACATACACATACGTCCACAGTCCCAAGAGAGTCGGAAACCAACAGACTTTCACAGTAAAAACGGAAATATAAACCTCCTATAAAAGTGGTCCATATCTTAATCAGGAAAATTCTATAGTAAGGTAACGGAAGACGGAAAGAAGTAAAGACAATTCTACAGTAGACAGTCAAAATAACACTAAGGAAACTTTAATTGTATAAAGGGGGGTGGAAACCGTGACACGAAAATCGTCAAAATGATACTACACGTATTTTCATACCATGAGAAACATACACTCGGGACACCTCAAACCTCTCGAAGATCTTAAGTACCCGACCACAAAAAAACCAGTCAAAATCTTTTCAGAACCCGTCAAGAAGTTTATAATGAAACGGGGTGATAAAGAGAGTAAAAGAGTCTGGAGACACGAACACAACCTGGTAAAGGACCATAGGACGTACAGGGCACTCGAACAAAAACAAAAAAGACACGATATTATACTTATAAAAAAGGATGACAAAATAGAAGATTAAGTGGATGATAGAGAAGATAACAAAGAAAAAACGATATTTTGAGTAGATAAATGAAGAATTCAAACAAAAATAACAACCTTTATAAACTAAATACTATTTTATGGAGAAATAAAAATTACTGACACAAAAAGAAAACCAAACCCGGAAAAGGACTGTACGAACCAGTGAAAACAGACTTACAACCCGTAAAATGTACCTTTTATATCTCCGAGTCCGACATAGTGGAACTAAGTAAATTCGAACCATAAAGACTAAACGGGAATGAACATTCCACCCATAAATAATCCCAGGGAAAAAGAAGTATCCGGGACTAGAGGTCTAAAACAGAAGGACGGGGAGGGACACTTTGATGATTTTAGAGATGGATGGAAAATTCAGAAAATTATCGAAGAAGAAAATTTTTTTAAATTAATCCGATGCAGTCCAGAATAACGCAGTGCGCCCGAGAAAGAAATGCCACGCACCTGAGAGATCGACACGTACACCCGAAAGATCAATACTATGTATCGACTTTGGTTGGGGGGTGGGTGGGGACCCCGAGTCATTAACACCGAGTCTCGAATCAACGAGGCACCGTACACCCTAGAATCAAGGGTCTGGTCCCTAACTTGGACACGGGAGACTTAACGTTCCACCTAAGAATTGGTGACCTGGGGTAATTATCGAACAACAACGATCCAAGGGTCTCAGATCGGAACATGTGTGTAACCCAATCCACAGTCGGTTGCGGAACTCCCCTTTGACGACGACTTATAACCCGAGTGAATACACACAAGAAAAACAGACCCTAGAGTTTAGGACCGACAACACCGGGACTTGAGGGTTAAAGACAGAAGAGTCAGGTTCCTCCTTCGACGACGTTCGAAGTTAAACGACGGAAGAGAAAGTGGAATGACAAGGAAGATGGTTTAGCCGTTTACAGGATGCCCCTTCGTAATTATGATTATACGTAGAGTCTTCGAAGGGAAAGGAGATTCTCGAACCGAAGAATGTAGGATCGACGGAGCAACATGAGGACACAGTGTGGTCGGTTGTCAACAATAATAACAATAACAAAACATAAAACAAATGGAAAGTACCAACAAGATATGTCCTGTCAAATGACCTTCAATACAGTATTACCTCCGAAGAGTCCACCGAGTCACCATTTCTTAGGTGGACGTTTACGTTCTCTTTTCCTCTACGTCCAAGGTAGCGACACAGTCCTTCTAGGGGACCTTCTCCTGTACCGTTGGGTGAGGTCATAAGAACAGACCCTTTAGGGTACCTGTCTCCTCGACCACCCGATGTCAGGTACCCCAGCGTCACAGTTTGTGCTGACTCACTGACTCGTACGTGTGTCTGTGTACAGTATTATCGACTTTCGCTTCCAATTAAAAACATAGGAAATAATAAACTGTAATACTCATAAAAGGTACAGAAATTTTTTTAGAAGTAATCCTTTAAAAATTATAGACGTGTCTTGGGGAAGAAAATATTAGACGAACTGGTAAGATAACAGTCTATGAATCCAGTAAAGGGTAATTCGAGAATATATTCATTACCACGTTAGAAACACGGCATTATGACATAATGATAAAATTTTCATACCTTACCCTTACTAGTCTCAACTTTCATAATAGTCATAACTAACAAAAGTACGTATACGGTCCATGCCTTTATTTTGACATCAGAAGAAGAGAGAGTCTACAAAATCTCTCTTCGATAGGAAAAAATTTTGTGCACAAAACGGAAGGAAGAAAAAAAACTGACACGACGTGACGAACACCCTAGAATCAAGGGGATGGGCCCTAACTTGGGTCCGGGAACCGTCACTTTCACACCTCAGGATTGGTGACCCATCGGTCCCTCCAGGGAAGAAATTTTTATAAGGACATCACGAATGGTACACGGTTGTAAGAAAACGTACGAAATTATATTATAATTGAAATCAAAAGGATTATCGGTACCTTGATTATTATTACCCCTTAGACCCTGTTCTCTCCTATCCATCGAGCGGGTTCAAGTGTTCTACTGAGCAGGTTCCGGCGCGTGAGAAGTCACCGTCTCGACCTGGCACGTAAGACCGAGGTCTCGACCACGAAAATCGGTGGTGTGACATGGTGGAACTCGATTAACAACATTAAATAATAAAGGAAAGATGGTTGCAACCGGAAAAAGGTCCCGAAGGGGTCGGAAAAGAATTAATCCGTAAATAAAAAAAGAGGGCACACCATCGACCCCCTACTCACACTTACACCCCTGTCAAACCCCTGTCTTCACTGAGGACCTTGAGCCCGAAACACTACCGGCGAGTGAAACATCTACCCGACCAACTCCAATGGGTCACCGGACATCACTTAGAAAACCCCTAGACCACACCTAAGTCACTGTTCCCTCAGAGGAAAAAATTAATTAATTAAATAACAAAATAACAACCGACACGACCCAGAAGCACCGACACACACTCGAAAGAGATCAACAGCGTTCGTACCCGATGAGAGGTCAACACTACGCGCCTGAAGAGTCACGACACCGAAAAGGATAACGTCTCGTGCCCGAGGGCTCAACACCGCGTGTCCGAAACAACGAGGTACCGTGCACCCGAGAAGGGTCTAGTCCCTAACTTACGTCAAGTTTACGTTG
This sequence comes from Capra ibex, assembly GCA_006410555.1. Taxonomy (NCBI): domain Eukaryota; kingdom Metazoa; phylum Chordata; class Mammalia; order Artiodactyla; family Bovidae; genus Capra; species Capra ibex. The sequence goes on from SJYO01000647.1 coordinate 28,652,597, forward strand.
CAGGGGACGGTACCGTCCACCTAAGAACTGGTGACTCGGAGGTCCTTTCAGGGATGTTCCCTCAAAGACGAAGGTGGACAACCCGATCACAAACGACCCAGAAACGTCCAATCTCTCATTCTCATTTCCTGACAGAGAAGGAACGGACTTATAGTCTTATATCTCATTTTTGCATATTTCTCTCCCGAGGGTTGACCACCCTTACAGTCCCGCCGGTGTCCCGTCGTCCCTAACCTTTTGAATTCGTGACCACGACACCTGGATTATTTGACCTACCTCATCTACTTCCTATTCCCTGGAATCCTCGTCGACCTGAGGACAAGGAAACAGAAACTCGGAGAGAAACCTTGAAGCACAGGTAAGGGAGCACATAGAAGAAAGAGGAACAGAGAGAGACAAACAGTAACCCAAAAGGACCAGGGTAAGGGGAGGGAAGGGAAGGGTGAGAGGAAGGGAAACCCAGATTATGACTAAACTCCCTCTCCATCCCCAGCCCAAACGACCCGAAAAATCTCACCAAACTCAAATATTGAACGTCACTAATTAGCCTCTCCCGAAACGTCCTCTCTACACAAATAATTTATATAAGTTCGTCCAGTCGTCCTTCCTTACTGTCCCATTGTCTCTTAACTTCCCCGAGACAGGGAGGGGACGAGCATCGGAGGTCACCGGGGTGGAGTCAGTCACTCTCGGTCTCAGGAGTGCTACCAGACCACGGTGGGACGGGGGGGAGCGAAAACACTGCCCTAACAGAGGACAAGAGATGGACGGGTGAGCGAGGCCGGTGTCACTGAGAGACTGGTAACGAACCTACGTGGAAGGTACAAGGGCGGAGTCCCGGAAACGGGTCCGACGGAGCGACGAACCTACCGAGAAGGTCTTGGCCCCATGGGTAGACACAACGAGTCACAAAGGAGGAGGTCAGAAGTGAGTCTACAGAGAGAAATGACTCCGAAGGGAGTGGCGATCAGAGGTAGGAGAAGTAGAGGAACTGAAGAAGAAAATAGGCGTCCGAGAAATTGGAAGATCGTAAGGTACATCAAACGACAACACATCAGCGAGGTACCTGACATCCCGGGGGAGGGGAGGAGGTAGGGGAAAGGAAGGGGGTGAGGGAGGGGAGGGGGTTGGAGAGAGGAGGGGGTGGGAAAGGGGAGGGGGTGAGGAAGGGGAGGGGGTGGGGGAAAGGGGATGAGGAGGGGTGGAGGGACCGAGGAGACAACTACCTTAAGGGGTCTACTCTTATCACCTCACCCAACGGTAAAGGAAGAGGACCCCTGGAAGGACTGGGTCCTCAGTTTGGAGGCAGAGGATGCACCGTCCGTCTAAGAAATGGTGACTCGGTGGCCCTTCGGGAGACATAACAAATGGACGATGCATAGAAATAACGGGGAGAGGAGGGAGGATCTTATACTCGGGGGTCCTTCGATTCCTAGAAACACACACACAAGAGACGTCATAGGATTCGTGGGACGTAGTACGGTCCGTGTATCATCCAGGAGTATCCATATACAACTTACGACCCAGCAACCCCCCAGGAGACATCTCGGGGGTTGAGTTCTGTAAAAGTAGTGTAGAATCCTAGACCTTTCAGAGAAACGGACATCCTTAAAAAAAATTAATTCTAAAAATAGTAACAGTTGGGGAAGGGGGAAGGTCAAGTAAATTCTGACAATACTTTGTTTTGAGTAATACGAAGTTTTAGACTGCCTCGAGTCCGGGGCTCCTTTCACTCTCCGCCGCCGTTGTCGAGGGGCGGACGGGGGGAGAGGAACCAAAAAAGACCCACCAACCAAGGGAATCCTGCAGGGTTTCGGGTGTCTCCTCTCCCCTCGTCCCCAGGGTCTGGGGAGTCCCACGTAGGCTCCCTCTCACACACCAGTCGGTCTCTCCCCTGCGGACGGAAGGACGTCACTTCCGAAAAGGCGGTCAGCGGTCACGGGTCCCGCCTTCCTTCTCCTCCGTCCGACCTCTCCTCTTCTCGCTCTTCCCTGGTACTCCACACAAAAAAACAAGCTAAACCAACCTCACCGCAAGATTCCTCTTTACTCCTCACACCAGGAGGAACTCATGCAAAAGTGAAGTCCACTACCCGCCTACCACAAGTAAACGAGTAGGTATCAGTACCTCTCCGGCGATCCTATGTCTACCCGATCTTCCTTCTTCCCAGACACCCGGACCCGACCTCAGTCGAGAGGGTAGTGGTGAGTCTCCGGCGCCCCACCGACCAGGGACCCCTGGGATCCACTTGGGTCACCGAGTCTCGGTCACACAACTTGACGAGGACCTAGACACCCAGAAACCCTTCACCCTTCCGGGCGACCGTTATTAAGGACACACACCTACCCTCCCTCCTCCTGCAGCACCAACCACTCCTTCACCGACGCCGAGGAGGGTCGTAAGAAAAGATTTGCAAAAGGATTTACTTAGGTAGAAGTCCGAAAAGTCTCAGTCCCGTCCGGACAGGAGACTGAGATCCTCCGGTTCCCAAACGACATCCGGAATCTCGTAGTAAGTCGAGACTTAGCGGAACACCGAAGACCAAAAAGATATACTTTTTTCCTTCTCTCAAATCCCTCATTCAAGAGGCTATCCCTATCCGGTCAATATGCCTCAATAACTATCTGAGAGTCGTGCGTCCCTACACTCTACACCTCTATACCACAGCGTACGGACGCCCCTCGGAGACGGGAGGTCTGGTCCCCAAAGTGGGAGACGGTCGGAGAGACGGGGTTAGAATCGTAGAGTAGTCGATTATTTCATCGTCGTGGTTGACTAAACTCAAAGTGGCGGAAAGTAAAGGAGAGAGGACAGAAGACCAAGCCCCCGGTATTGTTCGAAGTTTTGCGGTTTACTAGTCGGCACTTATTAGTCGGGATGTCTTGACTTTTATGTCCCAACGTAATATTACGTCTACATGACTATGTAATTCCCCCTTTATCAACTCTGATGTCAACAAACGACTACACAACAGGGTTGGTCTTCAATGTTTCCTTTATTTGCTAAAGTGGGGTCATCCAGGACCCGTACATCGACTGAATAAATCTCACTTCCGAGCCGGACATCGACTGAATAAATCTTACTTCCGAGGCCTCCGGTCTTAGGACGAAACTCGGGTACACCCCTAATACTGTCGTAGAACTGACCAACAGGTCTGAACTGAGGATAAAGACTGGAATCTACCGGACGGTTCGGGAACGGTCGACAGAGAGTGACATCGAGATACCCACTGAACCACGCTAGGCAGAAGTTTCGTAAAGAGGATGACTCCTACAGTCCCCAGGGAGGGAAGGAAAAAACATTACATTTTCCTCTATAAAGGTTTTGTTTTTCTTGTATAGAGCGTAAACGATCCGTAACCACCGGTAAAGGGGGACACCGAGTCACGATTTCTTAGACGGACGTTACGTCCTCGGTGTTCTCCCCAAACTAAGAACCCAGACCTTCTATGGAACCTCCCCCGTTCCGTTGGGTGAGGTCATATGAACGGACCTCTTAGGGTACCAGTCTCCTCGGACCGCCCGACGTCAGGTACCCCAGAGTGTCTCAGACTTGACTGTCCTGACTTCACTGAATCGTAAGTCCGTAACCGATAGTACACGGGACCCAGTTATTCTAGAAGTAAGAATACATAATCGAACTGAATCAGAATAACCTTTACTACTTAAGTTATTTTTACTAACTTAGGAGTGATATACGTCTTATGATCCGATTCGTAATCTAGTTCTTAACCGTCAAAAAGATATTTTTCGGTCTCTCAATTATAAAGCCGAGCCACCCGGTACATGACAGGACTCATGAGATGAGGCGTGACATCGTATTTTCGTCGGTGTCTGCTGTGTATCTACCCCTCACTGAGACGAGGGACGTTTGACATGAACGTCTTGGTCCACCTCCCTGAGTCGTCGTCTGGCGTCAACGACTGGGGACCAGACTGGGAAAACTGAGGAAACAACCTCTGAGTCGATATTGTTTGGTCTGTAGTAGTACTGGGAGTACCGCTCAAGTAAGGGAACCCTTATTAAGAAACGATAACAATTATCGTAACGAAACCTTTGTGTGGACAATATTTATCAACTTTTCGTCGAAACCCCCCTCGAAACCTTCGGATTCATTGAAATGACTTCTTTCAAAGGTCACTGGTGAGTCAAGATAAATATAATAGAGACCCACACACCCCCCCAGACCCGCCCCCACCCCCCATGACACACAGGAATTAAACCATCTGTGATAAAAACTCAACGAGAAAAGGGGTGAATTGTATTAAAACGTACGTATAAAGATACATAACCAGATCTAACATATTAAAATCACCGATGCATCATAAAGAACGACTTAATTCCCCACAGTACACGAACCCACATCATCCGTGAACATTCTACAAACAAAGGTCCAAGTCATTTTGGGTCTCAACTTTTCCGCGACAAAAGACGTCTTCAAGACGACCACCCTTGACACCGAGACCCTCCGAGACCCTTTCGGACCGTACCCACTACAGGAGCACGGACGGACGGTCCACTGTGGGTCGGAGACATCGACCGCTGGACGATCCATTCACACAACAGTCACGTCTGTAAATTCACTGTCGCCCCACTAGACAATGATCTCATGACAAGGGGTTCACGTCCCTTTCGTAAACACCCGGCACTTCGTTTTGAACCCTCAGTCTCTCAGAAACGCCCCCGTCTACCCCTCCTTTTCGTCGGGTGTTCCTCCTCCACCTTTCGGGCCTCCCTCCCTAACCGTCGTCGACACACCTTTCCCGGGCCCAAGGTCTCGGTCTGACTGGAACTTAGCTGAGACCGAGAACCCCAACAGGGAGTACACGACGCTGACCCATGTAAGAATCAGAGACACATGTAGTTAAAAGACACGACGTTCTACCCCGAACAGTATAGGGAAGGTACTTCTACGACCCTCCTAGTCCTATTAGAGCATTCGTGTATTATGTCACGGACCTCAGATTATTCGTACGACACATGTGCTATCAAAAATGATAAATAAAGCACACTTCACACACCAGGGACAATCCGGACGTCGAGTGTTGTCATCTCCAACAAAATAACAATGCGCGTACGTATACACGAGTCACCAAGTCAACACAGACTGAGAAACACTGGGGTACCTGACAGCGGGTGGTCCGAGGAGACAGGTACCCTAAGAGGTCCGTTCTTATGAACTCAACCAACGGTAAAGTAAGAGGTCCCCTAGAAGGACTGGGTCCCTAGTTAGGTCGCAGAGGATATAACCGTCCACCTAAGAAATGGTAGACTCGACGGACCCTTCAGGGACGAGTCGAGTAAGTAAATAAGCGGTGTGTGTGTCTTCGGGTTGAAACACGGAACCAGGTCATATGTCACCGTTTCTTTTGTCCGCACCACTACCTGAAATTAGTTTAGTGGGGTGTTTACACGTGAATGTCTGGTACTATTCTCGACACTTTCTTTTCATGTGCCGGAAATCCAACCCCCTCCTCGAGAGAGAGAGAAAAATACTCTGTGAATTAAAGTAATCATTAGTCACTTATGTTTAGTGTCACTCTAAGGTATAGGGGTAGACTAACAGTCTGTAACTCTTCGACACGTCATCGTTCGTAACCTTTCTTGTATCTAGTGACACCGCAAAATACACGACGACCAGCCATACGTTTGTCTACGTTGGGGAAACCTTTTGTTAGACCATAATAGAGGACACGTGGACACCGTATTGGACCGTAAAGATGAAGACTCACATTTCAACGGTACTCTTCGAGTAAGTGCAACCGCGTCCGCTCCATATGATTCTTACAAGGAACACCGCGACAACTATGATCGATTTTTGACCTTTGGTTCCACGAGTAGTCGGCCTCCTACCCAGTTTTGTAAGACCAGTGTGCTACCCGACAATAGACCGTCCTTGTGCTTCCGTGTTGGTAAAGGGACGTTACTAGACACACTTAGAATCAGTAGATTCCAACTTAAATTTATTCGTTCTGGGACCCCTGAAGGGACCGTCAGGTCATCACTTCTGAGACGGAAGGTGGCGTCCCGCGTACCCAAGTTGGGGACCAGACCCCTGATTCTAGGACGTATGTCATCCCGCACCGGTTTTGTAAATTTTTTTTTTTCTTTTTAATTGAATCTTCTTTTTCGTTATGGGACTCATAAGGTATGGTATACTATGAAAACCTTATATAAAATTTGAGTTGTTTATAAATTTTATGTAATAAATCCCCATGTCTATATATATTCACTATCAGTTAGTACAGGCTGAGAAACACTGGGGCACTTGACATCGGGCGGTCCGAGGAGACAGGTACCCTAAGAGGTCCGTTCTTATGACCTCACCCAACGGTACAAGAGGAGGTCCCCTAGAAGGATTGGGTCCCTAGGTTAGACCCAGAAGACGTAACGTTCGTCTAAGAACTGACAGACTCGGTAATCCCTTCGGGTTTGAATTTAATATTTGGGTATTTATACTCAACCACCCAAGTACCCAAGGGAAGACACCCTTTCTGTACACCTACAAAAACACTACTCTAGGGGTGTACGTCCTATCTATGCCCTCGGTCCTCTTCGGTCGAGAGTCAAACTTCCGTGTCATCCGAAAAAAATCCAAAACGAAACCTTTGAAAAATTTCTGGTTTAATACTTTACAATGGGTAGTTTCATCACTGTAATCCACGTTCACACACGTAAAGAAAAAAAAAAAATCAGTAATCTTCACATACAAAAACTACTGATGTTTACGTCTATCCTATACCCTTTGACCGACATAGACTATACATAGTAAAGGACGTATACGTTCCACCACGACCCTCTACAGTCGCGACTTCCCGACACAAACGTCGGTCCACACTCTAAGGAACAGTGTTCCGACGACAGTGGTACTTCCCTGTCTACACTGACCCACTACTCCGGAAGAGCCAAACCACGGTCCCAAACGTCCGTCTTGATCAAGTCTCTACTCATTCTTCCCCCGTGAAAGACAAACATCTAAGTTCGAGTTTACACGTATAACTTTGAGAAGGAGTGAAAGGGAGAAGATCAGCTACCCGGAACTCCGTAGGAATAGAGTAAACACCTTTCTGTCTTCTCCTCCACCTCCCTTGTGGAAACATACTTGCTTGGTCGAATGTCTCTCCTCAACCCCTACCCGACTTCCTCTCGACTCAAGGAGACCCTACTTACCACGTAGACAACCCTTCCAAGTTTTTCTACGAGAATAGTCCGACGAACTGAACTCCGTTGTAGGCTTCGGTGGTCTTCTCGTCTTACCGACGGTTTGCTCGTCCCGTAGGACCCGTCACCATTGACTTCCTCCTTTTGAACGTCTCCCTCCTTCCTCAGGTCTCCTCCTTCTCTACCCATACTTCTCCCTAACCCTTCGGTCTAGTGTGTGTCACCGACGAGCTCTCTTACCCTTGACAAAGTGCACGAACCTGTAAATTGTTCGTACACTTCTCGTCTCAACAAGGTACACCAAGGTCTTCCATTTCGATCTTACCTTTCCACCTTTGATGTCCTCCTCCATAAACCAGAATCATATATATATAGTCACAAAGAGTTCGACGTCAACCGTAAGGTAATCACCCAACACGTTAGTTAGATCACTGATTTGGTCGTCAAAATTTGTTTACTTTGTCTTATCTTTCCAACTTTATCTTAACCTTTTTTTCTGAACTCACCTAGTCTACACATACCCAGTCAAAATAAATACTTTATAAACAAGTCAAAATATATAAATATACATATACAACTATAAAATACATGACTCAGTACCATATTATAGAATAATCCCCATTCCACCTTTTCAAACTTCCGGTAACTATACTCGATGGACAATACTCGTAAATTATTGTTACGAATGGTAAATAACTCGACCACCGAGTCTACCATTTCTTAGACGGACGTCACGTCCTCTGGACCCAAACTAGGGACCCAACCCTTCTAGGGGACCTCTTCCCTTACCGTCAGGTGAGGTCATAAGAACGGACCTTCTAAGGGATCTGTCTCCTCGGACCCTCCGATGTCAGGTACCCCAGCGTCTCAGTAGCCCGTACTGACTCGTTGGTCGTGAAAGTGAAAGTGAAAGGTGACACGTCCGTGAAACGATTCGTGAAATATATGTAAAAGAGTAAAGTTAAAATGTTGTTGGGAACATTCGTCCATAATAACAAGGGTAGACTCTCTACTCGTTCAAGTTCAAGTGTCTCCGGTTTACTGAAAGGGTCACAGTTCCTCGTACATTCTCCGACTCGAACCTTGACTTGAGTTCAGGTCCAGAGAATTTTCGGACACGCATACAGTCTTTCTCTTTCTGTGTATGGTACGTCATAAATGAACATCCACCTTAGATTTTATACTATGTTTACTCGAATAGATACTTTGTCTTTGTCTGAATAGACACTTTGTCCCTTTTGCCTCTTGACTGAACACCAACGGTCCCACCCCACCCACTTCCTACCTAACCCACCCCGTTTACGTTTGACTGCATATACCTTACCTACTTGTTACCCAGGATGACAATCGTGTCCCTCGACATAAGTTATAGGATATCATTTGTTATTACCGTTTCCTATACTTTCCCTTGTACATATGTATACTGACTGAACGAAACGGTATGTGGTCTTTGATTGTGATACAACATTTAGTTGATGTGAAGTTAGTTTATTTATTTTTCAGACACCTTATTTTGGGATGGATTAATTTTTTTTTTTTGTTTGGTTGAGGACACGTATATTAATACTGGCGAGAGGTTACGTTCTTCTTGGTAACCTCACAGGTAGTGTACCGTGCCCAACGGACCTTTTCACTCTTAACAACCTCGTCTCCGACCCACCGGTGGACAGTCCCCGGCACCTCTGCCCCGGACACGACAGTATTACTAGTGGGAGGCTGTGAGACTCCGTATCGGATCCTCCGGTGAACAGGGAACAGGGAGAAATTGTAGTTAGGGTTGAGACCTCAAAGAAACTAAAAGTTAACCTTACACTAAACTAATTGTATATCTAAATCTAAACAAATCCACCCTAAAAAATTTGTTCAAAAGAGTAAAAAGACATTACTTACACGTAAATAAAACACTAACGTTTTTCAGTAATTTTTACTTTACAAAAGACCTCACTTGTGTTTAGTTAAAATATTAAATGTTTTCAGTAACTTTTCTTATTACGACGTAACGTTGTTTTCTGAAATTAATTCTTAAGAACGACCGTTCAAAGACTTCTGTCGACCGTTAACGACGAGGGGGAAAACACACCCGACCCCTTCGACACACACTTGGTGTCCTCCGGTACCTGACGTCGAAAAGTAGTCAACGGACCTGGTCTGTTGGGAGGGACGTGTCTCGTCCTACTCCGTCCCCAACACCGAACCCCCTCGGGGAAAAGAGAGAGTTGACACTTCACTTCGAAGGAACCTAGGAGGGAAAAACAAAAACACAAAAACCGGAATGACGTGTCGTATACCCTAGAAATCAAGGGTTGGTCCCTAGCTTGGACACGGGGAACGTTACCTTCGAACCTCAGAATTGGTGACCTGGGTGTCCCTTCAGGGGGTAATTGGGAGAAGTTTCGACCCTTCCTAGGATCTTCAGTAGGGGTGATTGGAGAAACAAAATCTATTCTCTTTTGACTTCAGGATTTCTTCCCTACACTGAATCGAAACGAGAACTGGGTGACGTTCTCTTCGTCTTGACCCTAGTGGAGAGTCTACCCAATCTAATACGACGAAGGGGGGTTTTTTTCTCCCAGGTCTTTCAACCAACTCAAACACCCTCCTTATTTCTCGTTTCTTCACCGTTTGGAAGATTAAAATTAAAGTATCCTCTCAAGGTTTTACCTCCACTCCCCTTACACCAGATCAACCTTCTTAGAGTCGAATCCTCAACTGGACTCAAGACAAGGGTCGAAATTTTGAGGGACACATTTGAACCAACTTAGTGAATGAGCGACAACCTCCTGTCTAATTAAGAACAAGGAGTACATAACGAATCAGTTGTGTGACGTCCGCATAAGTAGGGGTCGTCTCCTACAGGAGTCCGAATAAAGGAAGGTCTCGGTCACCGGATTAGAAGTGTCACCTCAACGGTAATCACCATAAGAGACCTTGAAGTCCGGTGTCATCTCTAAGAGGTCTAACCATCAACGGTCGGTAACCCCTTGGATATCTCATACCAACGATGTACTCACACTCCACACTCGAGTTGAGAAACTAGTTGAAGAGTTTAAGTCTCTAACACAAAAGACTTAGGAGTGACACGTACCATCTCACGACTCCAAGACGTATGATATGTGCGGACTAAGTGACTTAACCACCACACACACACGCATAACACACTCATCAAACACCCAGTGTACCTTCACCCTACCAGATGTAAGTTCGTCAGACTAAAAACGAGACAACTACCTGACAGACGTACTTCGAATTTGTATTCGACAGACTGAAGTCTTAGTTCAGTACAGCTCCTCGAGACACCAAACACTACCACAACTAAACTTCACCCAGTGAGACGGATTCATCCGTTGGGTTCCCTTCCCCCAGTCCTCTTCCCCTCACCCCTCTCCGTCTTCGAAGAAGATCCGAAGCTTCAATGGGTTCCTCGACTCGTGTCATTCCTCCAGTGATCCTAACACCGTAACACTAACCGGAGGTCTGAGTAGAGTCTACCTAATATTTTCTCGACTATTTAAAGAGAAGCCACCGGATAGAACCTATACTCTAAGAGTGACCAATTCCAGTAGTAAGGAAACTGGGTCCTACGTTACGTTTACAATGGAACGGACTACCGGAGTCGACTCTCCCATCCGTCTACACTAACAACAACCCCAAACAAAATGCGAGACAATAGTTTCGATAATTATACTGTGAAATTCCGAAATACTGAACTAATCACCGTAGTCGTAAACTTTCTCGACCGAATCCCGACGACAATTTCCAATACCCTTCTCATTAATTCACCATCAACACTTTACGTCCCCACCAAAGACAAATGGTTACCGAAACGTCCCTCGGGACGGTCAATGACTTGGGGGTACCACTTAAAAAGTTCTTTTACTCAACCAATCAAACCCACGAGACGATAACTGAGGTCTGTCGGGAGTCAAAAAAGAGACGGACACCAATTACGGGAATTAGATGACGGACCCTCGTGGGAGACATAGTAAATCAGGAGACGATGAGTCTCACAACGGGGACCTGGTCACCGTAGACCGTAATGGGTCTTGGCTTCCAACGTCTTAGTCCTGGACACAATTCTAGGAGCTCACTAGACCCACGGGAAATCCAAACTCTTCACGAACCCGATCGTGGACACGGGGGACTCCAATCTCTAAACACCGCTACACCAAAGATAACATATCACATTATTTGATAAATTTGGGATTACGTCTCCATATTAAGGGTCAGAAGTCAATCTCGGACCTGAGACACACACACACACCCACACACACACACACAGGTAACAGTGAACACCGTAGTCGTATCCGAACACCAAATGTCAGGAGGGGTGTCGAGCGGCTCAAGAACCGTGTTTATCAGTAAAGAAACTTACGTTCAGACCGTAGGATCTTACACCCCTCACACTGGTTTTGTGGTGAAAGAAGGACAATGAGGGGACGTGTCCTCGGGTGCCACCGAGGGTGACAGACGCCACAGTGCAGGTTTGGAGAGCGACCCCGAGGGTCCGAATAGACGGGGTGAAAGATATGGTGACCGTGTATAACCCGACTCGAAGGACGTCGAACCGAAACCCAGGGAACGAATGTCACAAAAAGGGTGGCAGAAGGACCACCAGTCACCAAAGAGACAAGAGACGGGAAGACTAAACGAGACGACATGAGACCACAGGGACCAACAAGACCCTACGAATAACTCCGGAACACCAATGAACGCCCGTCCAGAATTGGGGAGTCAGTCTATTGTGTGAAAATAAATAAAAGAAGGTCAACATAACTCTATATTAAGTGTATATCATAACACATTCAAGTTCCACATGTCGAGTTACTAAAAAAAATTTGTCTAATATATCTGAGAGTTACTCGAAATAAACAATTTACACTAAACCGAACGTACGTAGTACTTCGTTAGTGACGTCATTCAAAATCACTTGGAGGTAGTAGAGTATATCTATTATTTTCTTTTTTTTTAAAAAAAAAGAGAACACTACCCTTGAGAACCCTAGGTACGAAAATCTTCCATCCTTATGGGAACATACAGTCCCTGGGGTTCGTAGACCGTCCACAGATTACTAACTTGTGGACACCTAAAGAACCATCCGGTTCCTAAACCACACTCATCCCGCTCCACCGTTGACCAAAGTGTCTACCCAACCCCGACCACTCTCGCTCTCGAAACTTTTCTTCGGGCCCCCTCTAACCTCCCCTGAGGTGACTCCTCTCCACCCCCCTTGACCCGACAAGTGAAGGTCAGGAAGGGACTACCATAGTCTTCACCTCCTCCTCGTGGTCGCACAAAGACTAATTAACGTTTGGACAGGCAAAAGTGAAATACACTTAGACCTCCACTCTCTTCTCCCCGCTCCTTCCTACTCCTTCTCACATCCCCGAAGGGTCTACCGAGTTGTCCATTTCTTATTTCTTAGGTGAACCACCACTCTCGTCCCCCTCCTTTTCCCTACTCCTTCTTCCCCACGTCTTTACTCCTCGGTCCGGCAAACCTACAACAGGACCATTTCAAACCCCATCTCCGATATAAATGAAGAATGTCACTACGACCATCTTAGAATAAGATACAAATCTTTATCAAATACATTATACTCTCATACATAAGAAATTTTTTTTTTTTTGTTTTGAACTTTCATCTTATCTTATCTTGAATTTGTCTGGTCAATGGTATCTTCTTTAACTCTTTGAATGGCTTCTCGAAAAGGAATTTTATCGCATCCTGGTCTACCAAAGTGTCCATTTAAAAAAGTTTATAACTCCCACGTCCCCTAAGATAACGATAAATTTAGTAAGATCTCGTTTCTTTATTCCTTACGAATTTAAGAAAAATACTTCGATCACATTGTTTTGTATTGTTTTCTCGTGATACCGGTGTGTGTTTTGATGTCTCATTAGAACCGAAACTTATAACTACGTTTTAGGATTATTGTATTGATCGTTTATCTTAGGTCGTTGGGTGTCCTTCTTGAGGTTCCCGTCCACCTAAAGTCTTGCCCTTACGTTCCTATCCAATTACAATCCTAAAGATTCGAAGGGTATAATTTCCTAAGTTCCTCTTTTATGCTACGATTTCCAAATACTCTTTAATTCCTAAATAAATATTATTTTTGAGTATTATCTCCTTATCAATCCATGGAGGAGTAGCACTCTTTTATATAGAAATAGTCCCACTATCGGTCTAAAACGAATCATAACTTCACCACCTATGATCTATATAAGGTTAAATTTTTCAAGTCCAAACGATTTGAATGACGTCATTAACGAAGTACTATATACATTTGGTTTAGTAATACGATTTTAATAATTCATGGTATTAATATATTGGAACAAAACCTCCCTATGCGACCATATTAATCTATTCTCTTTCTTAATTCTCCATATTTTTGATGATTTTTGTTATTCTATTAGGTCATTCCAGTAACTCACATATTAATTACGTGTCTTTAGTCATTAAGAGGGTGCTTTACTATAAGTTGATCTTTTGTACTACCTTCTTTTTTTTAAAGTGAATACATTCGTCGTTTTCTCTCTTTTTTTTTGTCAATACTCGAGTTATTTTTTATATAAATACACGTTGAAGTCACGATGATTCCCCGTATTTTCCGAATTTGTTCTTCTATTATATTGGGACCGATCTTCCAGTCACAATGTTTTTAGATAGTAAATTCTACACTAGTGTTATTTTAATGGTTATCCTAATAAAACCATCATCTTCTGACTAAGATTCAAGTATACCCTTTTAATCGAATGTACTTTTATGTATTTTCTTCTTCTCCCCTATCAAGATTGTCTATGATTTATAAAATTTTCGATAGCACTAATCCTATTGAACCATGACTTATCTGACTTGTCTACTCTGTCTTATCTCTCGGGACTTTACTTATCACCCCTACGTATAAACACACACATTAAACACTATTTCCGTCAAAAAGTTTAAACACCCCTTTCTATCATTGAAGTATGGTATAATGGTGGAACCCCCTTATGTAAATCGTCCGCGACATGAAAGACAGAGTCCAGGTTTATTCAGATAGTTTCTACATTTACTTCTTGCTTTCATAATCTCATGATCTTAAAAAGACGCCAGAACCTTAGCTCTCCGTAAAGGTTCAAACTGTGTTTAGGACCTTCTGTATTTTACTTTCTAACTATAGAAACTGTTGTATCTTTACTCTTGAAGACATTACTCTTTCTGTCGTAGTTGTTTCAGTTTTCTATATGCTATGGGACTCCTTTTTTATAAACGACGTTTACACTACTTTTCTCGATTAAGAGAGTTATACGTTTCTCGAGAATCTTAAGTTCTTCCTCGTAATTGAATCAACTTCTTACCCGTTCCCTGTCCTTGTCTTTGAGTATTCCTTTCTTCTCATTTACTCAGAGACTTTCTGTTCTACACGTTCGAGAGAATATTATTTTGTACGTTTAGTCTTGATGTCATTTTACCGCGAACATTAGGTAGTCTAATCCTTTCTAGTTTTGGATTCAACCACTCCCACATTTCTTTCGTACGAAAACATGTAACGACCACTCTTATTCACCTATGTGACCAAACCTTTCGTCGAACACTGAAAATAAATTTAACAATCCACGAGTATAGAATCCCGGGTCGCCAAGAGAAAGGATCCATCCATAGACGAGATCTCTATATAAGTGTATGCACGTGTCAGAAGTGACTTGTAACAACATTATCACCTTTTAATCCGTGTCATTACATTTATAGGCAACCTACCTCTTCATTTATAAATAAATAAATCATTCCCGTTTTATTTTGTCCACCAAGTCTGGTAATCACTCAGTTATTTAGTTGAATCACCCAACACTGTGTCACACTTTGTTTCTTATCTTTTATTGTCTCTCGCACCGTGCCTCACGCATTTATAAACCACTCTAAAAACAAAGTCAAAACGTGTAAGTGTTCACACTTGACCCAGTGTATAGAGAATGACACCCTGAGTCCGTCGTTTCAACCTTTTTGTGACGGTCTTCTCATCTTTCCTTATATAATCCAACTACCGAATCCCATTCTTATCCAGACTCTTTACATTACACCTCAATTTTTTTTCTTTTTTTCGTTTAACGTACTACCAGACATGTTACCATACGGTAAAAACTTTTACATATAAAAACCACCTTAGTACATAAGTATGTTTTGTCCGGACTTTATACACGTGGTCCGAGTATAGTCTCTCCGGAAGACCGCACCATAACTCTCTCCGGAACCGAAATTTAATGTACGAAATTAAACAGTTTTCCTTTCATACTCACAAAATGAACACACGGATTTACTCGTTTTTTACAAATGTGCAATATCTTCCTGAAACGTTGTTTAGGTAATTCAGGGGTACAAAAAGGGAGACAACTAAACGCAAAAAGATTGATTAAAAGAAAGTGAATAGTCAAATTCACAGAAAGGAAATCGAAATTTAACTCATAGAATATTTAAGCGTAGTCGAACAATCGAAACAAAAAGTCGATAATCAAATTCTAACATGTATTTTAAGAAGTTTGTCACATTAGTCACCGAGTAAATAACCTAGAAATATACAGAAAAGATTCAAAAGGTCGAATAAGAAACCCTTAATTAACCCGGGGACCAAATCAATAGAGTCTATAAAAAAGATTCTCGGTTGAAGCTGAAAGTAGGAGAAGAGACTGTAAACAAACATAATAACAAATAATGAAACCACAAGTATAAAGGAAAAAGAGGAAGGAAAAACGGAAGGTGTTTAAAGGAAGTTGTCGTCACGAAGAGTTTAAAATCCCACGGGCACTTAGTGTACCCCGGACCTCGGAGTCAATTTACACCTAGGTCGTCCGACCACCACTCTGGGGTCTGAGACGTAAAGCTTGCGTGAGGTTAATCCCGACTGGAGGTTCCTCGGTCTATCATCTCCGTCACCGGGGGACGAAGAGGAGACTGGAATCCCGTGGTTCATAAGTTCACAGATTATCGGTCGCTTGGGAGGTCGACATATTTATACTACGGGGTTCATACAGGTCTTTTAAGTATGAGTAGAGGAAATTACATCACTTTTACCCTACAGGACGGAGTGGGAGACCGAGGTCCACCCTGACTGGTGGTGTGTGAAAGGTCCACTAAGCTTTCCTGTCTTCCCAAGTACCGACGTCTTAAAGAATTCCGTATAAGCCAACCAACTCCACTGGTGGAAACGAGTCGTGTCGGCAGACCCGAGACGACGAAATCGACTGAAAAATTCGTGTAAAACCCAGCCAACAAGACTCGGAGAAACCTTCAGGTACCTGGATAATCACCCTTATACTACGTTCGACACCTGAAGGAGAGGTCTTTATGCGGTGGAGGTGAACACGTATGACTTTGAGGTCAAAAAGAAAATGAACAAACCCGAAGTCCGTGGGTTTTCGGTTAGATATGTGGTAAGTTGACTGTGGAATAAATTACCCTTCCTAGGGTTCTCCTCCTTGTACTAGCTGGCACGAGTCCGAGGGACACCGGTGGCCCCTGGACGGACCGGCCTGTGACCAAGGGGATCTACACTAGAGAACTCGGCTCACCAGTCTGGGTGGGTCAGAGCCGGACGTAGCAGAGCCCCCTCTCGTCGGGGTGTACAATGAAGGACGTCGAGTCGGAACGGGAGTCGAGGCTCTCACAGGGGACCGGACTCCTTCGCCTCTGAGTCTAGGGAGGACCGGTCCTAGGACCCGAGTCTGCGAGAAGACCGAGACTGTACCGTCTTGGAGGACGGAACAAGGACGTAGGACAAGGGAAGAGTCAGAGTCAAGAAGAGTCTCCGAAGACACAACCAAGGACAAGACGACTGCACGGACCATAGGTCCAGGACCCGACCCCGGTTCTGGGACAACACCCGAAACGAACTCTGTTGTCCCACGCCAACCCTAGGGTCTGGTAAGTGAGTGACCGGCACACTGAGACCATATAATGCATCGGACTGACCGGAGCCAGAGGGATATACCCACCACCCTTGACATCTTATATGGAGATGTCTCCCTTTCTATTGACACTCACTCACACACAACGATTGGTCATTGACCGTGCTGACCAGGACGAGGATCCCCAACCTGGACGACCTAGGTCGGTCGACCCCGGAACCATTGGAAGTGTCTACAGAGCTATAGACACAACGACTCCGAGTGGACACGGGGAGGGGGTGAGGGTAGTGTCCCGAAACGGGGGAACAACCCTGTCAAGTTTCAAAGTAGAATACGGCGAGGGAAGGAGTTTCAGTGATATTCGAGTTTGAGATCGACCTGAAGAGATCATAGAGGAACCTGTCCTCCGGACGGGTTACTTGGTGTCAATTAGGCACACACGTACGTACCTTAACCTGACCGAATAGGTGAGGAACGACTAGGGTTCTTCCTTTAATGTCTAGTAAAAGTGAATTTTTATGTCGACGTTTTTAGTAGTCACCTTATTTGATTGCCGGAGTCATGAAACCCTTTAGAAACGGCACATTGAGAGGAGGTGATCTGTGCCAGGAATCGTGACCACTAAGAAGACAGGAGCCCCGGTACGACCTCAGGACTCCGGGGACCCCCAACCCCCCTCCCCACCTTGTCTGTACACCTGTAAGCTAATGTAATGTCAGGGACACTGTTTACACTATCACCTCCTTCTCTCCTGACACCCTCGGGTCTCCCAACCCGACCGTTGAGAACAAAGGTTTTTCACTCCCAACCTTCCGAAGTACCTCATCCACTGTAAACTTATCCAGGGACCTCCAGCTATAGACATATAGAAACAGAGGATTAAAAAAAGTCTATTTAAACTATCAGCATATGGTCCCAGAATTTTCTACTCAAAACTTTTTAATGGTTCGTACCGAGTACGGCCATTATACACGGACCAAGTTAGTTTCTCTGATTATAATTATCCTTATTTGGTATTTTTAATCTTGGGGGTTATAAATCGCATCACGGATCTTATATTAGTCACGAGTTGTTTATAGACTACTTACTTACTTACATCAGAGCCATCTACGTCTTTTATATGACCTTTATTAATATACACGAAACCTTTCATAGTATTTTGATTTTGATTCACAGAATCTCCTAAATGAGGATTTATACTATTTCTTGGACGGACACATATTAGTACATGGTTCGGAACGTACCCCCGACGTCCAAGGTTCACCTCTTTAAGATCTTCACACGAGACTTTTTGTCCTTGATTTGGTTTTACAGGGAATAGCGATGAGAATAAATTGTATCAAATTGTCTACGAACAGTATGGTTATATCCTTGTTTTTCTTTGAATCTCCCTAACCATATCCCTTCCTTCTCTATTTTTGTAGCGACAAACGTTTACTGTGTTAAAGATAAGTTTCTTTTAATGTTTTAGGACACACTGACGAAGACTAGTCTTCAGTATCATAACTTCCCAGTCATAGGGTCCAAAAACGGATCTAAAGTACGAATCCGTCAATTTTAAGGTCACTTTATGAAGTCTTCCGTACGCATTACTAGTAGGATTATTAGTCCTTTTTAACCACCTGTTCGCATGACTTCCTACAGAACTTTTAGAAAATCGTCACCCGAGGAGAGTCGTTTACTTCGTCCATTCGTCATCAATAATTTTGATATGTCATAATCCTAGTCTGTCTTTTTCCTCTCTACCTATGTTATTTTATTAGATTTATTTATCTTCCGTAACGATAACCACTTAAACCTTTCCGTCTGTTATCACTCTCTGTAATAAAATTCCATTTACCGAGGACCTTTAAGGGACCGGTAGGTCACAATCTAATCCCGACACGTAAGAGTAACGACTTCTGGACTCAAGTCATGGACCGACCCCTTGACTTTAGGGTGTTCGGAGCGTCATACCGTTTTTTTTTTTTTTTTTTTTTATTATTATTATTATTTTTTTATGTCATTTACTGAGAACCCTTCTTGATTTATTATCATATCTCTTTTACTTGAGTCTATACAGAATATCAATATTTAAGATCTACACAAATTTTGAGTCAAAATTTTGGAGAAATTTTGAGTCCTTTTCATCTACCTCATAAATAGGAGCGACACCTCTCGTTTACATAAACTTTTAAGGTATTTTTACTAGTAACTCCTTTATCCTATACGACATTTCCTTATTTTAGACATTTCATTTTTATATTGATATATGGGTCAGCAGAGAACCACCTCACACAACCGGACCCCGACCCCACCCCGAGAGTGTCACTGTACAAATGTCGACCCCACTGAGTCATTTCACCTAAAAAAAGGGGGGTTGGGAGGGGGATCATTAATTTAACACGATTTCCCCTTCCATATCTTCTCCCTTTGTCAACACTCTTTGACTATCGATATTCTCGTACAACAGTTTTCGTACGTGTCTTGACTCGTCCGAGAAATCCCACTTATAAGTCTAACATAACGATTTTATTGGTTTTGTACCCTTGTCTAGTAATGTATATTCCGGGTCAATTTTTTCACTCTACACCTTTTGTCAAGTTGAAGGATTTGTGTGTTCTATGAATTCAATTTTGTCTAGACTCAATCAACCGGATAGAATAATCACTGTTTATCTAGTTTAAATATTTTGAGTGATAACTCCTGATACCCTTTCTTTTGTCCCATGGTAACCGTAATAGCCTTTCCCCTCGACAAAAAGATCCCTCGTACCACTGAAACCACTGTGACGAATATAGAAAAAAAAAAACTGAGACGACGTGTCACACACCCTAGAATCAAGGGACTGGTTCCTAACTTAGACACGGAAGACGGTCACCTTCGAGCCTAAGAATTCGGGACCTAACGGTTCCTTCAGGGTTGTGACGCGTATGGAAAACTGATAATAAAAATAAAGACTTTTATTCAGGGTGTCTTCATTAGGATTTCCCCGTCTTTTGGTTGAGCAGGTTTCTACCCTTTTTTAACCTTTAGTAGGTATACATCGATTGGGTCCTTTCCAACGTATCTGAGCCACTGTCGTCACGTCTCCTTATGTACGGATGCATCTCTCACTCCCGACCAATGTGCGTGGGTCTTACCGTGCCTCACCGAGTGGACACGAGTCCCGTTCGGCCACTTGTAGGTGTGTGCGTGTGACTTTTTTTAGACCTTTTCCCGTCAAATAAACTACACAAAAACTAGTTCAAAGGTGGGGCGGGGGGGGTCATTTTAACAATTATACATTCCGTCCAAAAAGTTTCTTCTTTCCTCCCCTCCTTTAAGACTATCATTTTTCCCCTTTGCACCCGTCCCATACCACCTCTCTGTCGGACCCGTCCCGCAGGTGCACCCGACCTAAACTCAGTGACGCAACGGTACGCCAAACCCCGTTCAGTGTGTAGAAGAGGTCGAAGGGAACAGAGGTGGGGTTTTGCTCCATTACCCCTGTTGGTGGTTACGCTAGGGTCCTCAAGAACGGAAGACTCGTTTGTGAGAAAGTACTTGGGTGTAACGTCTCAAGACCCCCCCGGGACCGACCACAGGAAGCACGACACGGGTAGAGATGTCTTACAAACATCAAGACCCGTCGAGGTGAAGATCCCACTGTCGTCTCTACTCCCCGTCTGTTTCTTGTATAGGGTCTTGATCTGTCCGTCGTCTCGGTAACGTTTTCGGGACTCTTCCATGACGTCGGGTGACCTTCGTAACTTGTTTCGTTATCCCTGGGGAAGACAAAGTGTTGGTCGCTACACCGGGTTCGTTTTTTCTATCTCGGAATCTTCTCTTGTAAGACCACTCGTTTACGTCTAACTAGTCCTACAACTTAAAAAAAATCTTCTACATGAACACCTGTTCCGTTCTTCCCTTCCTCGGGTCGGCGAATTGACCACACAAACCCTG
The DNA here is from genome assembly GCA_006410555.1 of Capra ibex. Classification (NCBI taxonomy): domain Eukaryota; kingdom Metazoa; phylum Chordata; class Mammalia; order Artiodactyla; family Bovidae; genus Capra; species Capra ibex. Next base: position 28,673,559 of record SJYO01000647.1, read on the forward strand.
TGAAACCCCGGATTGATTATGTAAGATCACAACTTGAGAAGATTAACCTTCGACCTACTGGAACTTGAAGTATTGGGCTCGGGGCCAAAGGAGTAACACTTTTTACTCCTATTGGAGAGCTCAGACAACACTTTTCCTGAACCATACAACACGGACTCGCAAGAGACACGAAAGTCGATGAGAAACAGTTCCAAAAGGACCTACGGACGGTTTTTTTTACCGTACTGCGACTCAGGGCATCCCTCATGTCTCGTCAGACTCACTAGTAAACCCGGAAGCCCCTCGCACATATCGGTCCTCGCCCCACAAACGTACTTGGGGACGTTTTTATACAGTACTCTTCCATCGTTCCAGCCCCACCACAAAAATCCTACTTCCTTTAACCCGGGAATCCCGTTCCTCACTCCTCGATCAATCCTCCGTCTCACACCCCGACGGACTCTCTCTCTCCACCATAAACCACCCCCTTCCAAGGTCTTCCGAACTCCACCTAAATTCTCGGGACGTCCTACATAACCTGTGTAGACACCGACAATGGAACACACCCGGAATGCGTTGGTTGGACACTCCACTCCCGAGACTCCAAGAGTCCCTGACCCCCTGGGCTCGAGGGAGGGCCCGACTGACCCGGGTCGTCTCAGGAGAGCGGACGACACGACGAGGACACTTGGTGTGTGGGAGAGTCTTTCTCGCCCGGACCCGTGAAGAGCGAGACTCCTCTCCCCGACACCTCTTCCTCTACTTCCCGTCCTTCAAAGACTCCACCTCTTCTTCCACTTCCAGCACTCCCCGAGACTGACTAAAAAGTTCTCCGTCACTATCTAGCACCCTGGACCTCAGTCAGTGACTCCACTCAGGGTCGAAATCTCCACGACGCTGACACTGGTTCATTCAGTTGGAAAGACTCGGAGTCAAGGATGGAGACATTTTACCCAGGTAAGTCGAATGGAGGACCTCTGACCCTCCTGATTGAGTAAATCTCAGTACATACCTTTCATAAACCGTGAGGGTTTCATCTGTCGTATAATTTTTCGTCTCTGTAATGAAACGATTGTTTCCAGGCAGATCAGTTCCGATACCGAAAAGGTCACCAGTATATAGCTACACTCTCAACCTAATATTTCTTTCGACTCGCGGATTCTTAACTATGAAAGCTTGACACCACAACCTCTTCTGAGAACTCTCAGGGAACCTGACGTTCCTCTAGGTTGGTCAGGTAGGTTTTCCTCTAGTCAGGACGCACAAGTAACTTTCCTGAATACGACTTCGACTTTGAGGTTATGAAACCGGTGGTCTACGCTTCTCGACTGAGTAACCTTTTCTGGGACTACGACCCTTTCTGACTCCCGTCCTCCTCTTCCCCTACTGTCTCCTACTCTACCAACCTACCGTAGTGACTGAGTTACCTGTACCCAAACCCACCTGAGGCCCTTAACCACTACCTGTCCCTCCGGACCGCACGACATCAAGTACCCTAGCGCTTCTCAGCCTGTGCTGACTCACTGACTTGACTTGACTTCCGAAGGTATGTACTGTCGACGGTACTACTACTATTACTGCTAACAATAATAAAATGAAACAAAAAACATTAGTACTTTCTAACCGCGGAGAATCTTTACTTATCAAACCGAAACGACGGACCACGCAGTCATTGTGCAAAACGAAGTGCACCCGTTCATTTACGAAAAGAGAGAGACGGGATTAAATAAAAACTAAATTTCGTTGATTGGAAATAATTCCTGGAAGACACAAAGTCCGTAAAACAAGACATTAAAATGTATATAACAGAGTAAATTTAGGAGGGTAATTAAGAAACCCTTCTTTCCAAATTCATAAGAACAAGAAATTTTGTTAAAAAAACTATACCTGATAAAATTTCACAAATAACTTAAACAATGTTATAACTGAGACAAAATATAGAATATCAACAGAACCGGGACTCCGTGCACCCTAAAATCGAAGGACTGGTCCCTAGTTTGGGTGTGGGGGCCGTAACCTTCCGGTTCCGAGTTGGTGATCTGGTGGTCCCTCCTGGGTCATAAGAACAAACATTCTATCCCTTTACCTCAGAATCTCTCAACTGTTCTCCCCTAGGTTTGAGACTTAGAGACTCGTTTGAAGACCACCCGTGACCCACGTCCCGGACCCACTCAGGTCCGGAACGGGGAAGGATCAGTCACTTGACCCTGGTTCGACCGTCCCCAACCCTCCCCCCTCAGAATAAAGGAAAAGGTGAGTATTAACGTCAAAACTCAGTTTCATAAATTGGGGTCCCGAATGAGAAGACACCAATGTACCGTTACTATTGTCGTTAATTAACCTTCCAATAACATCTCTAATTTGTTCTATTATGGGTTTCGAGACCTAGTGTCGACGTTCACCACCGACGGTAGCGGGGACAGAGGTCGGAGTCTGAGAGAGAGCGGGGACCCTTTCCCCGGACAAACAGTCGCAATCGGACCTCTTACCCATAATACACACTCACGTACACGACTCAGTACAGACTGAGAAACGTTGGAACACCTGACATCGGGTGGTCCAAGGAGACAGGTACCCTAAAAGGTCCGTTCTTATGATCTCACTCGACGGTAGAGGAGGAGGTCCCCTAAAAGGGCTGGGTTCCTAACTTGGACGTAGACGACGCAGAGGACGTGACATCCGTCTAAGAACTGGCGACCTCGGTAAGTCTTTCGGGTTACCCATAGTATCGAAACTGATTTATACATCTACAAAATCCCCTGGAATTCTCCTCAAACGGCTCGTAACGTAACACTTGAATAAAGGTGAAACCTACTTAGGTTTCGTCTGAGTCACACCCACAAGGGATCATGCTCTTTCGATTCCAGAACTGAAGAACTCCGGAAGCTAAGACGTCAACGAATCGACCCCGTCCTTCCTCCTCGACCGTCCTTCTCGTCAATCTCCCGTCCTAACTCTCCTCTCTCCTCTCACTTAACGATCTGACCCTCCCAACCCTTTACTCAAACCCACCCCGGGGACCGGGTCATCTCCGGACACCTAGTCGGTCTCCGGAGGTCCGACCCACGTCTCCCCGGTCTCCAGTCCACAAGACTATTGACCCGAAGAACCTCGACCGGACTCAGCACCACAGGTCCGGTCGAGCTAACCCCATCTCCCACCTCTCCTTTCCCCTCAGGGGACTCTGCCTACCTTTGGGTACTACATCGGTGTCTCTGTGGGTCCTCCCTCTCCTCCACCCGCATAGGAGGTCCAGTACCCCACCTGACGGTCAACCACTAAGAGACTTCCACCTCCTCTTTTCTCCTCAGATTCCCCTCGGGGTCAAAATCCCGTTACTGGCTCTCTTTGGGTAGTCTTCGTCCCGCCTTCCCTTTCGACGTCTTGACTGTACCCACACATCCCCAACTCTTGGACACTCTCACCGTCCACCCCTGTAGACCAGTTGTTGTTGTAGGACCGACTTCCGGTCACGATAGACGTTTGTCTAGGACCAGGACCTTCGGGGGTCGACACCCACTCAGGTCGTCGTCTCCCGCCCGAACAACCAACCCGACCTCCGACGGTTACCCTTTTTGTACTCGAGGTCTAACCAAAAGACAAAAAAACGAAAAAACCCCCCGACACGGTCGAGAATCAACGACGTGCACCCTAGAAGTGACGACGTACTCCCTGGATCAAGGGACTGGTCCCTAGTCTGAATCCGGGGGACGTAACCCCTCACGTCTCAGAATTGGTGACCTGATGGTCCCTTCAGGAGAGGTCTAACTAAAAATCTTGGTGGTGGGTGGGGAGTGGGGCGTGGATGGACATGAGACGACGAACTTCGGACGGGTGTCGGACGTCACCCCTCCGGTTTGAGGAGGTGGACGACACAGCCCGGACAGGTCTCGTCCGGAACATAATCGGAGGGCCCTGACGACCCCACTGTATAGTCGTTCGACCCCCCAAACTTTGCTGTCTTTACGTAAGAGACCGTAAGACCTCCGGTCTTCAAGTGACAGTTCCTCACCCGTCTCAACCAGAAGAGGTCTCCGGACCTCCGTTCAGACGAGGTACGGAGACAGGGTCGAATGCCACTGAGGCCCGTCGGGAACCGTAAGGGGCTGAACATCGATGTAGCGACGGAGGCAGTAGTGTGCCGGGACACACACAGACACAGAGAAAAGAGAGGACCATTCCCGTGGTCAACAACCTAAGCCCACCCAAACTCTACTGATACTGAAGTAGAATTGTCAATGTAGACGACTCTGGGATAAAGGATTAGTCTCGGATAAGACTCTCCAAGAGTCACCAAGACTTAAAACGTCCCCCGTGGTAAGTTTTGTCATACCCGGAGTGGAGAAGGACAGAAAGACCGGAGTAAGGGCGGAGGGGGTTGGTACTGTAGGAAGTCCCTTCTACAGATCTCGACTGCGATCGAGTCCGAGTGACAGAGTCAAAACACTCGAAGGGGTACACACTCGTGGGGTTGTAGAGGAGTTACCGTGCACAGGAGACGGTCAGAACCCGAGGAACCCTACCCTGACCTGGAGTGGGCAGGGAGGAGTGACGTTTCATCCAACCACAAACTCTCGGGTCGGAGTCTTACGGTCTCTTTACTTAAACTTGGAACAGAGAGGTGAATTAACTGGTACACTGGGGCGAGATTGAGAGGTCGGAGTCAAAGGGGTAGACAGTCTACCTCGATAATGTACTCTTAAATTGTTTAAGTTATTCTTTCATACATTTTCTCGGATCACCCCCCGAATCCCAGAGGAACTCCCACCAACGGTACAAAAAAACAAAACAAAACGACCAAAAACAAAAACGGTACGGTGTACCGTACACCCCAGAATCAAGATCCCTAGTCTAGGTACGGGGAACGTGACCTTCACACCTCAGATTTGGTGACCTGGTGGTCCCTCCAGGGTGGTACAGAAAAAATAAGTGCAACACAAAGATCGTGAACCAGGTCACAGACCATACAATGTACGACATATTTTATAAACAACTTATTCACTAGTGTACCCCTCTGAACCGAACTACTCTTCCTTGTGACGACACAAATACCTACCCTGGGGGAATTCTCGGGACGAAGGAGGACGGGAGCCAGGGGTTCTCGACCCATTAACGTAAAACTCAAAGTCGATTTACGACTGTTCACCGCCACTTGCCCCCAGCGTCAAACTCAGTCCGAGTCGAGGTATGGACGACAAAGAGAAAGTACACCTACCTTGTTTGAGACCGAAAAATGTAAGCGCCATGGATACCACCGACGTTATCTACTCAGTGGTAAATGACATTTCGAAAGTCTACGGGCCGTCTGCATATGGTCAGTCCTCATTCTCCCGGAAGACGTTAGTCCGTGGGGTCGGTGCTCGTATATTGTTCCCCCTCTTTGATGAACACCCTCGTTCACCATCCTTCCAGAATCCACTCCCAGGTATCGGCAGAATCGAAGGAGGAAAGGATATAACCTCAAAATAAAACTAGACATCGGTATAAAGCTTCAGTGAATTTATTCAGACACGTCTAAACACAGACGAACGAAGATTCAATCTCCAAATACGAAGACAGACCAAAACTAAAATGCACCTTATAATTGAAAAAATTTCCCTGGATGAAGGTAAAGAGCTCATAACCGGTGACTCTCGTCACGAAGTTTCAGACTCTGAAAAAAATAGGAAAATTCATCTTGACAGAAACCCAGAATAAACGGACGTACACTACCAAAAGAAAAGGAAAGTTCTCTACTTGGACACTTTAAGGTAAACCAGAGCTTACCATCTGTCCCGAACCCCGTAAAGTCAAAAACGCCTACTTGAACCAACATTTCTTGGTTTTTCTGACTGTCCGTGGCGCACAAGAGAGAACGTCCACCCTGACCCACCCCGTCCCACACCCCTTACCACTCACCGACCTCTCCGTGAGTGTCTTACGGGTCGTACACGGACTGAGACACGGTCCCGGGTCGAAGGGACGTTCGCCCGACACACCGTCCCAGACCCCGAGAGTACCTTAAAGTTTAGACTAACTTGAGTATGTTGGGAATAACACGTACAGACACACGTCTAGACACGGTACCCCGGAACCCATTCAATACCCTGGAAGGTCGGAGTCAAAGGAGGAGACAATTTACCCGTATGACTGTGAAAAGAGTCAGCCCACCGAAATTCCTAAACTACTCTATAAAATTCCGTGGTTCATGTCCGAAGATCCACCAGTGGAGACCAAGAACCACCATTAATTAAGTCATAGAATTCAACACGAGACACAAGTAAACGGATCAAAGACGGAGAGGTGGAACCCAAACCACGACCGGGTACACCTTATTACCCACGACCGGGAAGGGCAGGAGAACTTGAAGAAGGTACTAGCCGGTCAGGTACGAAAGGACCACAAATATGTCCTACCGGTGTTCGGGAACGGCATATCAAGTGTGGGAGGGGAAACGAGTTCTCCTCCACCAGGGTTCCGGGGTCAGTCTGGGGCCCCAAAGGGTCTGTAAAAATACGAAGGGGACCCTTGTTCTCTGACAGTCTGTAGACAAACCCTAAGACTTTAAGTCCCGAGAGACCCTTACCGGGTCCCAAACCCCTGTCACCACTGTCTTATAAACTTCAACCTTGAACCCCTGTGTGTCCTACTACGGGTCCATCGACCCGTCACAGATGTCATTTTCTACTTCCCCGATCGGAACCAAAAACAGAGGAAGGAGTACCAGTCACAGAGGACTCAGGCAGGAGAAAAGTAGGGGTCGAAGACCTCCACTTCTCGTCTCGTGCGAACGACGAACTTAAACGGTCGGAGTCGCACCAGACCAACAGAGATGACGGGAGAGGGTCCCACGTCAGGAACGTCACCTCCGCCCCTCGAAACACAGAACAAACGTCAACGGAGGGGTTCTGTACGGGAGTCATTCGGTCACGACTCTCTCCCTCACTTACTTACTTCCCGGTCTACTGTCGAGGAGTGTTACCCTTTTTTAAATCTGTCCCACTCTCACGCCAGGGGTGGGGATGTCCTTCTCCCACCAATGTCAAACAACAAGAAAGAAGACACACACGCAAACACACGACTCAACACATCGACAGCAACCTCCACTTCGTGCAACCAGATGTCTGGGGAAACGACCCAACAGGGACCACACATTACTACGATGTAGAGACCCCACCAACCGACCCTAGTTCCCCTGTCGGGAACCGATCCTCCTGGTCCCCGTAAAAAGAGACGAGTGTTCTACGACTAGACTACTGGAAAGAGAAAGGAAAGAGGGTGACCTAAACAGTATTGACCTAGGTTGTCCTCTTTCCTTCGGATAAGTACATCTCACCCGGTCTCTCCAAATCACTACAGAACATACATTATTAGTCCTAAACTTACGGTAAGACTCAGGTTTCTGTCACAAGGAAGACGTCGTAGTGGGACGGGAGACTTTATGATCTTCCAAGATTGGGACCTTAAAGGTAGGTAGGACCCAGGACACCCTGGACGAACCTTTTAACTCTCACACTATTTACTACCAGTGGTTGTCACCGAAAGAGGTGAGTAACGGTGTGACAGTTCTTAGACTGGTCCTCCTTACCCTCAGTCTTTAGCCTTGTGACTTCGACCGGCGACAAGGGTCTCGGGAGACAAGGTGAGTTGCACAAACCTTGAGGCACCAGGACCAGAGTCGTAGGGACCTCGAGAGGGGGCTGGTAGAGGGTGAGGCTGGGGTAACAGTCAAAGACCCATGAAGGTTAGTCGTAATCCGGACCATGACAGATGCCGGTACATCTGACGAAAAGATTTCGACAGACCTTCTTGAGAGAACAGGGTCCCAAAAATCTTATTAATGTAGTCCAAACGTAAAAGACCCGTGGGTCGTGAACGTCGGTGAACCTTCCACACCCAGGAAAAGATTCGTAACTGTAAACCCCTAGTCGAAGGTGAGTCGTCTCGACGAAAAGAAGAAAAGTACGTCCGTCCATGACTCCATGGGTCCCGGGAGTTCAACCATCAACCCCTCCTAGTCTGGAGAACAGTCCCCTCGAGACCCCCACCTTAGATCAACGTCACCCCGGACATGAAAGAGAAACTAGTAAAATCCAAATTATGCGAGAGGAGACATTACCTTTGGTATTGTGTTCGACTAATGATTTTAAACTGATAACCAAATTACTCTTTGGACACTCTCCCTGGGTGAAGGAGAACTAAAAACAAAATAAAAATTTTTAAGACATGGACGACAAAGTAAAGAGAAGGAGACCTGAAAAGAAAATCTTTTCAGTGTTTGTTGTATGATATGTTTGGTTTTGGCAAATCTTTTATTTTAGTCTGGGGCCCCTTATGTCTTGTGAAAGGGGAGGTGCCGTGGAAGAAGGGTGGTAGGCCGACTCAGAGAAGTACCCAGACTACCCCATCGTCCAGCCACAACTGTACCTCTTCGACTCCGGGTACCTCCCCTACCCTCACCGAACTTCTGATGTGGCCTCATCCCGACATGAGAAGTCCAAGGTCCGGTCACGAAGACGAAGACGGGTCTCGAGACCACCATCTACGTCCTATTAGAGGAACAACCACACATCGGAGTCTGGAAGCAGGAACACCAAAGTGACCGAATGACTTATACTCGGGAGTGGTTTCTTAACAATCCTAGCACGTAAATACACCACAGACCTGTTGGAACTTACCTAAGGAATGGGTAGGTCGGTCGGTTGGTGTCATAAAGAACTGGACGAGACGTACTCCGTTACACGGTCCTCCAACCTCCCTACTCTCGCAGTTTTGAGGTGAAGACTTCTCAGAAAAGAAACCCCAACCCCGTGTCTTGATATTGTGTTGATATTATGGTCTGTCTTGTTTCATTCATGATACTATTCGTAGTTCGGTTTACCTCAGCACTTTCTCCCCAATGAAAAAAGAGTCTCGATGTCTCTGCCGTAACCTCGACTTAAAACTTCCTACTGATCTACTACCCGTCTGAACCCCTTTCTTCCTGGTTTCCGTACTACGATACCGGCGAGAACGAAGGAGTACAGTGTTTGCGTCTCCACTAGGACCGCACGCAAATTCACCACACACGTAACACGTACGAGTCAACGAGTCAGTGCAGACTGAGAAACTCTAGGGTACCTGACACCGGACGGTCCGAGGAGACAGGTTCCCTAAAGGGTCCGTTCTTATGACCTCACCCAACGGTAAAGGAGGAGGTCCTCTAGAAGGACTGGGTCCCTAGGTTGGGAGCAGGGGACACAGAGGACGTAACCGTCCGTCTGACAAATGGTGACTTGGTGGACCTTTCGGACCCAAATTACCATGAACCGATAATTACCAAAACGTTTTAACGAACCTGGTGGAAGTGAAACTTCAATCCCAATCTCCATCTTCCAACCGGAAGCCTCTCCCGATCATAAATGAGTCACAAAATGAATGTAAATAGGTCAACTGAATGTAGTAGATTATACCCTGTGTATCGATCGTTCGGCAACTCGACTCTAAACTTGAGTCTCGAGAGACGAGGGTCCCGGGGACAAGAAGGGTGTACGGACGGAATAGTGGAGGACCCTTCAACGACTACGATTTGTCAGTAAGGGTACAGAGTCTTAAGTCCACCGTGTCATCCCACCGGACCACTCTTACGAACACTTTTATAAAACAGCGGAATCGAGTGTAATAAGTCTGAAGGACACCAATCACCTCCCCCATAAAGACGGAGCCAATACGAAAGACCTACTGGGAACCACCACGGTAAGAAAACACTACGACGAGAAACCGACCGAAAAGACTGTCAACGATACATATAATGAAAGACTTCTCGCCCACAGAAAACTAGAGACTGGACGGGTTCGACTGTTCAGTGTAAGACACGTATTTACCCAACAACTACGGAAGGATTCCTATGGTCGTAAACTCGACCGCCTTAACCGGGGTATAGGAAGACAAACCACCCCGCTACAAAAATAACCTGTCTGTCACGACAGGGTACTTTTTTTAGATTCTCTCTTTGTTCCTCTCACCCACCCAACTCCTCGTCGTTGAATCATGTCCCACCTGAAGGACCCTGTCACCGTCATCCGACCTACAACCGAAGTAAACCTGGGTCAAAGGTTCCCGACAGAGCTCTGTACCGACCCCCATATTCCATCTACCACCAGTAGTTCCCCATCCCACCCACGAACTTAGAATCATTTATAAGCCGTTAACACTTTTTTATAACATCAGGATCTCATATAGAGTTACCAGGAGATAGAACTAGGGAGATCGATCCTCACACACGTCCCTCACGACAGACGCCTTCCACGGGTTCCGACGGTCGAAACAGTATCCTCCCTCCACGGCAGGGAGACGCTATGGTCAGGACAAGGCATCTATTAGAGAACAGTGACGAGAGGAGACTACTGAGGGAGACGAAAGAAGGAGAGGGCCGAGGAAGAGGTAATGTCACGTTAAAATCTAAGAACGTCCCGACGGCTCGTCAATTAGAATCTTAGGTGAAGAGGTTCTCGTAGAACGAAAAAGAGAGAGACAAGAGACATAACCCCCCCCGTCCCCAGACCCTAAGACGACGATTTCTTCAAACTTTTGGTCTACGGATTTCGTAAAGACGTCACAAGTACCAGAAGTTCCCACTGGGTTCCCCAAACATTCACTCCCGAGGCGGAGGACGACACTCACGACGCCCCCCACCGTCACCCTCCACCCCCAGCTACACAGACAGGACAACGAGAACGAGACGAAGATCAAGAAGTCCCTGAGTATTAAGAAGAGGAAAGTAGGGTCAGACGACTCCTTTTGTTCAACACCCAGTCACTCATTCAGGGTTTAATATATAGGAGAGAGGACATTATGAGTAAAGGGTCTGATCCTTCGAGTCTCCCCAACTAATTAAACGAACTCCAGTATATCAAATATTCACTTAACCAGATTCAAACTTAGGTCTAGACTAAACTTTAAGTAGTAAAAATTATGACATATACGTAGTTGGTGTGAAAAGGGATGTTAGTCTTGACAAAGAATGGAGATAGTAAATAGGGAGAACCTCTCCACCCTACCCATTTAAATCGTGACACATGTCTCCAACAACAAGTGAGTGAGTCAACACAGTCTGAGAAACGCTGGGGTATCTGACGTCGTGTGGTCCGAAGGAACAGGAAGTCGCAGAGGACCTCAAACGAGTCTAAGTACAGGTGACTCAGTCACTACGGTAGGTCGGTAGGATAGGAGACAGTGGGTGAAGAGGAGGACGGAAGTCAGAAAAGGTCGTAGTCCCAGAAAAGGTTACTCAACCGAGAAACGTAGTCCACCGGTCTCATAACCTCGTAGTCGGGATCAGGAAGGTCACTTATAAGTCCCAACTAAAGGAAATCCTAACTGATCAAACTAGAGGAACGTCAGGTTCCCTGAGAGTTCTCAGAAGAGGTCGTGACATCAAGTTTTCGATACGAATAGAGTCAAAATAAATGGAACCTTCAGGATAAAACCTACAGACTGACTCTACCCTTTAAACTCCCGGGTACGAATCCTAGAAGCCAAGACAGTTTCAGTCTCAGTCCCCTCTCTAGACCTTCCGACTGGAGGGTCAAGGACTTTGACTCTCGGGACTCCGGTGACCAACGGAGGGAGTAAGAGATTTAGAAAGAGACTACGAAAAGACAGAAGGGGACCTAAAGGGTACCTCAGAAGTCTTGAACCGAGTTGTCTACTCCTTGACCCTTGTTGGACGAACCTTCACACACTTACCCCCGTGTCGAACTCCTCCTGACCTTAACTCACACACTCTCTGGAAACTAGTCAAGGTCCAACGACAAGGTGGCTGTCGTCTTTACTCTCGGGGGGCCAACTACTCCGTCACGTCGGTCAGTACCCACGGGAACCCGTGTCTCAACAAATTACCACAGAGGTAACACCTCGATAGTCGATAACAATGTCGGTACGAAGAGAAGTTTAACATTAATAATTGAAACGAGGGGAAAGGTCCCACGGGGTATGGAGGTGAACTCCCTCCCCTATATCAGGATGGTATGCCGAATCTATGTGAGGACTTTGTGTTGCCCCTTTGAACCCTTTCTTTAGGTTCCTGAACCAACGACCTTAGGTCGATCGAGTATCCGAGGGTCTCAGAGTCTAAGTAGGTCTTTTCGTTACTCGTAAAAAGTAATCGATCACTTGTTGGGGAGGAAAGAGGTCATGTTAGTAATTTTTCAGTTTACACCCCTCTTCGCCCTAGTCGCTGAGGCCCAAACAACTCAGGGTCACCCGTCTCAGGGACGGACACGACGGACATGTCCTGTCTCCGACTGGTCGGGGTCTCGGAAGGACCTCCGAGTCCGGAGAGAGAGGGACGACAACGATGTATAAATGACTCTTGACTTATGAGATTTCGAACTCGAATTCTTGATGTCGTCGAGGTCCGTCCCGGTCGAGTACAGTGGGACTAGTCGGTGTGGAACCCGACGATAAAAAAAGTCAGACACCCCACCCCACAGACCCGGAAATACGTCGCTACTATCCTCGACACGGAACTCTACCTGGAAGCGCTAGGGAAAACAGTAAGGTGGGGACTGAAATATCTCCCCACCGACTCTGGGTCTCTCCCCTTCGACGACGACGTTCCGGGATGTCGAGGTGAGTCTCTCGGTCCCTCGAAACGTTTTTGTGTCAGAACGCTCCGGGTCGGAGTCTGAGGGGACTCTACGACCGGGACACACGGGACGGGACAAAAGGAACCTTACTCCCGGCCACAAAGTCTACTCCTGAAATACTGAAGTAAAGTCTATTACGTCAATCAACCCATGTCAAACGGACCACCAACGGATTTAAATTTGCTTCACCCGACCCCACCCACCATCACTTCTTCTAACCGAACCACGAAAGTAATTTCGTGTCACACAACCCCCTTCCAAGCTAAAAATAAAAATGAAGTGACTTACTCCCTACTCGTGTCTCGACACCCAAAAAAGAGGGGGAACGGAAAAGAAAGAAAAACTTTAATAATTTAGAGATATAAGAGTTTAGCCCTGACCACCACGCAAAACGAAAGTCCGACTTGTTCTAATTTCATCCAACTTGCTTTTATAATAATAAAACGTAAAACACTCCGATCCCATGTCAACAACCCGTCCGGACAATTGGTAGATATCTACTTGAGACTGACCTGAACCCAAAGTGAGGATTAAGACCCGTGAGTGACCGACGCACTGGGACCTAATATTAAAGGTTTGAACTGAAAGGAGAACCATTACAACCATCGTTGTGGATCCAAAATCTTAACGGAACGCAGACTTAGGTACACAACCTTCGAGGACCGCACGGCACACGGTGTGCCTCCCATGAACCCTTAAAAAGAACCACCAAGTAGGAGGTAGCACGAAAGGGACGGAACGGAGGGTCGTTCCACCCTGACCTAGACCCCTACTCAAACTCTCCTACCGGAGGACCTCCTCCCTTCCTCCCACCACCCCTCCGTGTAGGTGTCTCTCCCTCTCTCTCTCTCTCTCTCTCTCTCACACACACATACCCACATCCCCTTGACCTCAATTTCCCCTTGAACTGAACAGAGGAACGCCCTTATAATCTCTAGACTCGTAGATTTTGACAGAAGGACCCGAAATTGGAGTGTCTAAGCAGCGAGAATTCAGAAGAGTCGCAAACTTTTAGGTTTAATTTTTTATGACACAAAGACCAATATTTTCGTTGTACAATCTCGTTTCACCCTCGTCTGTCTTTTAGTATCTCTTCCTTTATTTTTGATAGGTATTAAAGTGAGAAGCCCTCTTTGGTCGTACTCCTAAGACTTCAGGCACGGAGACCAAAGAAAGACACGGACATGTGTATCCCACACAAAGGAAGACCAAGTAAAGGTGTTTTGACCTTAGTAGAACGTGTATAACAATACATTGTACGAGAATTTTGTTATAAGACACTCGCAAAGGATCAACATTTGACAAGAAAATTTTGTGCCGAAACCCCACCCCCGTGTCGTAAGGCGATACGCCTATAAGATCTTGAATAAGTTGGTCGGGGGGATAACAAGGTAGTAAATTTAACGAAAGCCAAGGAAAACGAGGAAGGGGAGTACGACGTCACCTAACTTCCTACGTCCAAAAGTATTGACCTAGTGACAAAGTCCTTTCGTCAAGAGTCCCGCTTCGTACGACTTGTCTCGCCCAGGTAATCAAAGCTCGACTAAAAGTACGGAATGTACAAGGAATCTAGAAACCCGAAATATCACTCAAGGGGTAGACCCACTCGAGACACGCAGAAGACGTAAAGGTGGCACACGGGGAATGTGCCGAGTCGGCAGTTGATGAGGAGGAGACCGGTAGTCCCCTTGTCCTTTGCTGCTCTCTAGTCTCAATGGGGTCCTCTAGGATTAAGTTCGAGACTGACACAGCAAGTGAACGTCTCGTGGGGACTTTTTACACACATGAAATTTTTCTATAAATAAATAAAATTTGACAACAATTCTAGGAAATAAAATAAATAAAGAAAAACCGACACGGAGCGCCGTACACCCTAGAATCAAGGGGGTGGTCCTAACTTGGACGCGGGGGACGGAACCTTCACACCCCAGAGTTGACGATCTGGTGACTCCTTTAAAGGCCTTTGCACCTATGAAAAATTAGGAGACAAAGAAGTAGATGTGTTACTCTCACTATTCACAAAGACTGGTCTCCTACTCCCACTTTATGTCAGGATCGGAATCTACACGGCACATTGGATTTCATGGTATTTCTACGACCAACAATCACCACTACTGAACTGGGAACAGGAACTCCTTACTAGTGTCCTGGACCAGGTCCCCACGACGTCAATCGAACGTGGTCGAGACCTCTCAACTAAGACGGGTAGAGAAGGACTGAGGTCCTGACGACCGGGAGCTCAACCATCGAACTCCATACGGTATGACTCTCATAAATATGGGACTTTTAACTGTTTTTGACGTCAGTTCGGAAAAAAAAAAAAGGAACTCCCGACTAACAATTTGTAAATGGTCGTGAAGTGCCGGGGTCACAGAGGACTAAACTGTATGTAACAAAACTCAGACATCAAGTACATAATAACAGAGTAGAAGGGGTCGACCTGATATTTGAGAAACCTCGTTCTTAATCGATAAAATTCCGAAATTACTAACCTTGGACATTTCGTCGTAAACGTGTTTACTAGAGTATTGATATTTGATGCACTTTTCTAAAATGCGATTCTGAATGTGAGACACCCTAAGAATCATTGATGTACTCGGGTACCGGGTCAGGAGAGAATTACTGGAGAGTATCCACCTAGAATGTGTCTTAAAATCAATAAATCGGAATTTTGACGGGTCCCATATTATTTCTCCGAAATAGAGGGACACAAAGGTAGTCACTGACACTATTATTACCGAACGTTCAGTATCGATTGTAAATGACTAACAAACGACACACGATCCATGTAGAAATTACGAAAATATTAGTAAAAGAACAAGGAGTAAGGTCAGTAGATTTTTCATGTAATTATACCAGGAACAACATATTTGCTCCTTGTGCACATGGAATCTCTGCAATTCATTGAACCCGTGCTAACTCCCTCTAGGAGGTAAGTAAGTCGTCTGTAGATTGGGGACGGTGTACGACCTACGGAGGACCGAGGATCCTACTTCACGGTCGAGGACGGAAGTGCCTTGTCAGGACATCACTCGGTCTGTCTGTTATTTAGGTGTACGTTTGATGACGCTACAGTCAGCATCCGATACTTCTTTTGGTTAGTCCCCCTCCTCTGCGTCCGACTACTCCGTCCCGACCCCCAACACACAGAGTGACGGGCACTTTGTGTCGGGTGGGACTTCGGTCGCCCGTGGGACACGCGACGTCGGGGAGGAGTGGAACGCCAACCAACCCACGGACCCTCGTTTCGGAAGGAGACACCACTACTATGTCCTTCCGTCCACCCCTCGAGGACCACTCGAGCTCAGTCCGCGTGTCCCGGACGTGGGAGGTCGCATGGGGCGACTCCTGAGGGTCCTACACGACCCGTCCACCGTACTCGGCCTCCCGACTCGGCACTCACGTCCTCCTCCTCTCGTTCGAGGCACCCCGAGCCCCGGACCCTCTCCTATGCGTCCGAATCTCAGTCTCTGGGCACCCCAACCGTCGAAGAACCTCCGGGTACAAGAGTACCAGGCACACCTGAGTCCTTCCCCTCCTCCCGTCCTATCGAGGGGGCTCCGGTGGGAACACAAGTGGCTGCCCACTTCGGGTCACAACGTAAGGGTCAGGACTCGGACACGTTGTGGTGACAGAGGGTCGAAATTAAAAAAAAAAAAAAAATTAAAGACCGACCCCTTATTACCGTGGACCGACGTCATTCGATCAAATCCGTGTCAATTCCGACGTTATTCGATCAAATTCAAATTCCCGTGGGGATTGGGGTCCGTGGGTCCTCGACCTCATTCAATGCTCCTACCCGATGAGAATCGGTACTCTGTACGACGATCTTCTACCCGGGAGGACCACACGTTCTCCGTTTTCCATAAAATCCGACGGGAAGGGTGGACGTGGAGTAACGTAATACCTGGTCGGTCACAGGTCCTACCGGCTCGACTGTAAAAAGTCGTAGCCGAGGTGCAAGTAAACTATTCTATGACTTTTAGGGGTGGGACCCTCTACCTCTCGACCCTAGGTCACAGGTGAGACCAATCCTTCAGTCGACACACTCCGTCCAGAACCAGACCAAAGGAAGGGACATTGGCCTCCCCGGACCGGTTTGCCGAATTGCAGAGAAAAAGGCGAGATTGGAAATAAGATTCGCCCTCTAATTTGTCCCTGGGCGAAGGTTTCGTAAAGTCAGAGAGTCAAGGACAGGGTCCACCGCTGTCGAGGGACCTCGCGTCCAAACCCCCCGACCCGCGGAGGCCCCGTAAAGAACCAGACACCCACGGGTCATAAAGGGGGGGCACCAGGGGTCAAAATTCGGTGGACCATAACCGACCACCAATCCACCGAGAACGGGTGTGTCTTGCAAGGGGTGTTTCATTTTGAGCGGGTGTTTGCGAAAGGATCGTCACCCACGCGACGACCGGCGGCCCGCCCACTCTCCAACCCACATGAAAGGAGTGCCAGTCCGCCAACCCTAAAACACAGAGTCTTGGCATGACAGGAGTAGGACCAGGGCGGCCGCCGGAGGGTGGCTTTGAACTGCCACTATGGTCCCGTTTGTGTGTCCGAAGTCTTGACTTTACACTGCTCCACTCCGTCGTTGTCCTTCACCCCTTCCCTCGTCTTGTTTCGAACGCTACACACGAGTCTTACCGCTGGAAAAAAAAAAAGGGGAGGGGAAAATTTTTAGTAGCTCAAGAGAATTTACCAACTCTATCTTTCAAGAACAAATAAAATTTTCAAGTCGGAGACCTCTCCGGGCTCCTCTCTCGTGCACCACGTCACTTTGTTGCAAATCCCTTCTACGTTTGACGTGGGGTGGGGTTGGGGGCGGGGGGTTGTGTGTGTGGGGCACGCACCGTTTTCCATACGTTTAAAGTGCAGCCCAACCGCAAGAGTCCGGGAAAGTAGGAAAGTGAGGCGAAAAGACTTGACTCCCGACCCCTTTCAATAAATTTAGACGGGAACAAAATCTGGAAGGGAGCATCCTGAGAAACACTGGGACTGACTTCTGTCACCCCTTTCACCGTACGACGGGGGTCCCGAAAAGAGAAACACGGAGACAGAGAGAGTCAAAGAATAAAAGACGGTTACTGACTTTTTTCCTCTCTTTCGTTTAAGTCAGTAGACAAAGGCCATAGGCCTCGACGGGCAGGGAACTGACCTTGTTCTGGGACACTTCACCAGTTAGGGACTCCACGGAGGGTGACCTCTCCTGTGTGAAGTGTGTACCCACCGTTGAGTCCCTGCGTAGCGACCGACGGGCGTGGCTCTCTGCCTCACAAACAATATTTGACGAAAAGTAAACTTCTCGTCCATGTCAGGACTCCTACCTTCGATGGTCACCCACGAGGGAGACCTATAGCCTCGGGTCAATTGAGGCCAAGTCAATCGATGCAGTCCCGGCACTCACCCCACGTGGTCGTTATTGCCACGACACACTACTCTCGGCACACAAACAGCTTCGAAGTGGACGAAAAAGTGTTTAATTAGAGGAGGGTTCGAACCCTTCAACCCTCCCTTCAATAATAACCACGAGTCACTACCGACCTATTATTATGATTATGACTTTATTACTCTACCGTTACCATTCGGTCGTGAATGATCCGTGTAAACCCTTATGATCCAGGCTCCGTAGTAGACAAATAACGACTTCCTCGAGACAACATGTCTATCGGTCACCTCCGGCGGCGAGGGACGGTCCCTCGTCACTCGAGTCATTGGACTACTTCGCCCACAGGACAGGACTTCAAGTGACCTCAGTGTCGAACACAGGGGGTATAACGGGAGACACCAGTGACTGTAACCAAAGACTCTACCGACCCGAATCCCGCACCGGACCGGGATCTTACAGAGAAACCCCCTTGAAACGCCCAGGTCCCCTACGGGAGTGGGACTGAGGTGATCGAAAGGACTACCAATCCGTCCGAACGGCACCTATGTCCACGTTGAACTATGGGAAACGTCGGAACACCTAAGTATACAGTCGACGTAAGGTAACCTTTACGTGGTCTCACTCCTAATAAGGTTTCTTTTTAATTTAAAAAAATTCCATGGAGACAGGGGTAAAGACCCGTAGGGATCACCAAGTCACCATTTCTTAGGTGGACGGTTACGTCCTCTACGTTCAAGTCAGGGACCCAACCTTTCTAGGGGACCCCTTCCTTTACTGTTGGGTGAGGTCATAAGTACGGACCCTTTAAGGTACCTGTCTCCTTGGACCACCCGATGGCAGGTACCCCAACGTTCTTAGCCAGTGCTGAGTCCTTGACTTGTTGTCGTCGAGATAAGGCACAGATACCGTAAAATAGAAACGGTACTAGTCTAACATCATTCCGGACGAGACTCACGGATTCAAGTTCCGAACCACCTTCCCGACACACCACACCCGAGAAAAGTGTACCAAAACCCGCGGAAGGATGAAAGAACACCGAAGTAAAGTCAAAACAAACGTAAAGTCAGAACCTCATCACCACACCTTCCGTATCCCTCAACTTACTAGTCGATTAAGTCTCTTGAACATATGTCACTCACCCTGCTTATCCTGCACCCCGACTTTGTCAAAAAATTTTGGGACTCATCAAAAGCAGAGGTCGTCTTTGAACCGTAAGTGTCCGAGTAGACCCCTCAGGATCTGTAGAACGACCACCTCAAATGGAAGACTGGTTAGGTTCGGAGACCACAAAGAATGAGACTACTACGATGGTTCGATATGTCTCCGTACGATCCGTGCACCGTTATCGACCAGCAAAAAACTCACCTACTCTGAACTTCTCCGTTCCATCCCGAGAGCGCCGTCAGACCAAAAGTCAAAAGGTACTTAGTTTATCCGTCTCTCCAACCGTGTGTTAACCCTCGACATGACGAACGGACACCAGTCACCTTCTGGTACACCCACCCGGGTCGAGTATAGAGAGACCAAGACGACGACGACCCCCAACCATGGTAGATTGACTATCTTGTCATATTTGTCTACTTTTCAGTAAGAGTCGAAGGACAGGTCGAAGTAAAGTTACAAAGGGTAGGAGAAGGTTGTGATGGAAGTATTTCAATTGAATCTTTTTTTGAGAGGCGCTACTTTAGTTTCTTCTGAGAATGGTGTCTAAATAACCTCATCTCGGGTACAAGACAATAGAGGGTCAACCAAAATTATGGGATTCTCGGTCTATCGAGGGGTCACCTTAGAACGTTTAATTTACATCGTAGAACCAGACAACTAACATTTTAAGAACACCCTTTACACCGGGCCTTACACTTGTACCCTTGACTTGAAAAAAAAAAAAAATTAATTTTTCACCAAGAGATAGAAACTAATAAACAAATTCGAGACATTCCTCAAGTCACAAGTCGTCACCCCTCCCTTACGGAGGGGGCGAACGGTACTTGTCTCTCTTGTTTAAACTTGTCAAATCTTAATTATCACAAACACCAAATCTTTGGGTGGAAAAGACAGTAATTGGTGACCACTTACGGTCGGACTTTGGAGAAGAACACGGTCTCATTTGGCGTTCTAACACCTTTTTGCATTTCCTTTACCCCCCATCTAAGCATCATTTTGTACTTCCGACCAACACCCACCCCCGACGTCTCATCTCCCTCGTCTTCCCTTGCGTCGGACCACTCCAGAAACCGGAAGCCGTCCGAACCTGAAACGATCTCTCTTCCAAGTGTCACACACTCGATTCGTAACTACCAGAGGAAAGACGTAAAGGAATCTAAACATAAAATAAAAAGATATAAAAACGACCAACGTTCTAAGCATTATAAATAAATAAACGGACGACACCCAGAATCAGCACCGTGAGTCCTGGAAGCAACGGTATGTCCTGAAAGATCAACACTGCACACCCGAATCAACGGGGTTCCGTACACCTTAGAATCAGGGGACTAGTCCCTATTTTGGGTACAGGGAACCTGACGTTCCACCTAAGAATTGGGGACCCGGTGGATCTAAACATACAAATTTGAAGTGTCTCGTTCGTCGCACCTCCTGTGCCAAATACAAACAACCTCACTTCGCCAAAATAGAGGTGGTTGGGTGGAGACAGTTCAATCTGAATTAAGTAGATGTTCTGACCAAGAGTCGACCCCTACTACAACAGAGACCCTCTGTAAACTTTTACAGACCTTCTGATAACCAGATCACCAATCCTAAGTCACGAGAGCGACGAATACCAGATCCCCCTAAGTTAGGGACCAGACCCTTGATTTTCGGACGTCCGGGACACCGTACCGACTTTTTTTTTTCTGTTTCTTTTGCCTCTGCAGAAACCAAGAGTGTTGACAAACCCGGTCTCCTCACAATGATCGTCAATAACCAACAGTGTCGACAAACCCGGTCCCCTGAAAATGATCGTCAATTACCCATCTCCGGATCCTATGACGATTTATAAGGTGAGACGGATCCTCTCGGGAGTGCTAATTTTTTTACTAAGGTACGCAGGGTACCCGGTAAAAGAGGGGGGAGAGGTCATCTCTTAATTTTTATAGTTGATAAATTCTTAGATCTCTGAATCGTGGTCAGTTGACATTTTGTGTACGGAGAAAGTCCGGTGAAAAACTAGGTGGGGTTCACTGTTGTTCCCGCTCTAACTCTTTGGAGGTAGAGTCCCGATCCAACGATAGGCAAGTAGGAAGTTGACTCGTCACTAAACCGTGACCTGACACAATTCAATGTGTGAAGATGACCTCACCTTGACGGTCCAGGCCTTCCGAACGACGAGGTTTCTAGACTTTCCCGGGGTCCTTAACCGTAGAACCAGGTCAACGTTATTAAAACGTCGAAGCTCAGTAAAAAAAAAGTGCGAAAAGAAGATTGTCAAGAGGTAGAATAGAACCACGGGGTTCTTGGACAAGGGGGTTGTACTCAAGAGATTGAATCACACAAAACGGGAATGGGGTATGTTTTACGAGATTAAACTTAAAAAGTACGAAAAAATAGAGATGGTGAGTAGAATTTCGACATAACCTATTCGGGAACCAGGAGAAACCCCTTAGACTAAAAGAGATAGGATTTTGTCCAATTACTCAGAGGTTTAACGAAAAGACGTATTCTACCCAGGGTACACGGTAAAAGAGAGGGAAGAGGTTATCTCTTAGTTTTTATACTTGATAAATTTTTTGATACCTGAATCGTGGTCAGTTGACATTTTGTTTACGGAGAAAGTCCGGTGAAAAACTGTTCAGAGTCCATTCTTACTATCGTATAATTTAATAATCCGTCAAAATACTGACACGTCCCTTCTAAATAGGAAGCTACTTATTTATAACGACATCGGGTTAAATCTTGAACTGTTTACGACTAAATGCCGAATTTTATGTATTCCCACCAACATACTACTTCACCACCACCACTACCCCATCCCAATTTCACTGCCGACACCGTGGAAACTCATTATACGGTAACTTTGTAACGACGTCCCTCTCGACGATCCTCCTAGGAGTCACCTAAGACCCCCAAGGACGGAGAGGGTCATCCATAGTCCCAGGTTTAGTGAAACACTATGTGTCAGGGTCGATTACCATGAATCTTCGGGATAATTTTTCACACCCACGGGGGTCCAGGGATCTTCAACTACGGTTTCACGTAGAAGACTTCCTCAAGTGAACGGACGTATACCTTAAAGTTCCATTACACCCAGTTACTGCCAGGTAAAAAGTCTACTTCTTCCATCGAAACTCCTACTTACGAGTGGTTTGGGTTGACTCCTTCTTTCGGTCAAAGTATAAGACCTGCACCACTAGTCGGATGAAAAAAAAAAAAAGGAGTTTATTAAAGAATTTTTTTTAATAAATAAATTTACAATCATTATATAAAATAAATTAAGTAATATAGCTTTCGTAGTGATAAAGTTGTGCATTAGTTATATTTTTAATAATTACTCTATAGAAGTGAAAGAACCCATGATGTAGAGGTTGAAGATGACACGTAGAATATGAACCTTGGTAGAGTCAAACTCGACCGGGTAAAGTTTACGAGTTCTCAATAGACACCGGTCGTGTAGCCTGTCGTAACTCGAGATCTTGATCGGTTCATTCTCTTTTTACTTCAAGTTAAAAGACCCACTGTGCCCTCCGTCTAACAGTTGCGAAGAGTCTTTAATCAACAGAAAATCAAAAACTCTGTGTTTTCGACCCTTTAGACCCAAGTCTGGTAGACTTTACCCCACAGGTTGTAAGGTCGGTCGGTCTCAGTTAGTCACCTACGTGGACCAATTTGTGGCAACTTTGAACTGTCCTAACAAAACAAATTTTTACAAAAAAAAAAAAAAAAATTTAACTTCGTGTCAACTAAATGCAATACGATCAAAATCCATATGTCGTTTCACTAAGTCAATATGTATATATACATATATATATAAGAAAAAGTATAAGAAAAGGGTATGTCCAATAATGTTTTATGACTCCCATCAAGGGACACAGTATGTCATCCAGGAAAACCAAAAGAAACCATATATCGTCACAATAAGATCTTCGGATTAATAGGGGAACGGGTTGGAAAGGGGAAACCAGTGGTATTCAAACAAAAAACACAGACACTCAGACGAAGACTAGTAGGATGAAAACTTATTATTATTGTTGTTGTTGTTTTTTGTTGGGGACTCTGTAAACCTCACTACGTGTACTTATGAATCTTCTCTTAAATAGTAACTTTGACTGGACATTATAGACAACGCACATATAGGATAGTACTACCATCTCGGTCTAGTCAATGCTAGAGAAGGACAAATAAACAAACAAATGACTTATCATACACGTGTCCCATATGGTTAATCTCCAATGTTTCTCAGACTTCACCACATATCATTAAGAGGAAGGACGGGGTCAGGAGGTCAAAGGGACAGGTCTTGAAAACCAAATAGAAGAAGTTTCCATTAGATACGTAGATTTATGTATATATTTGGGCATCATAAAAACTTGTTGATGACCGTATGACAACACACCAAATAACAGAATGGATTGTCATATGTACCTTCTAATAGGGTATAGTACTGTATGTCTTACGGGAGTAACAAAGACAATCGTAGACGTATCGTGAGGTAAAATGCCTAATCGGTATTAAATTATTTCGGAAGGTAACTGTCACCTAAAACTCCGACAAAGGTCAGAAAACAGTAATGTCTAGTGTGACGTCACTCATAGGAGTACATGTATGGTAAAACGTATACATCCTCATACAGACGGCCTACTTAAGAATCTTCACCTTAACGACCATTTTCGTGTATGTGCAGTCACCATAACCATCTGCAACGCTCATAGGAAAGTTCCTCCAATATCGTTAAATGTGGGAATTACTTACTCTGTAGGAGTGGTCGTGTCACTCAATAGTCTGAAAAACTAGAGACGGTCAGACTATCTACTTTTAACCATAGAGTCAAGCAAAGTTAAACGTAAAGAAAATACTCACGCCAACTCGTAAAAAAGTGTTCCACTTCTAGGTAGACATAAAGGAAAAGAACGTTAAGTATCAGAAACGGGTAAAAAGATGGTTCAACAGCCCAACAAGTGTTCAGAAAATCAACACAATAGAGAAACCGAGTAAAGACATGAACCGTATCAAGAGAGGACTCCCCGACTCCGTCTTGTACGTAAGTTTACTCCGAGACCTCTCACTTTACCTACTACTTTACCCAGGTAAAAGAACCCACACCGGTAACATCGGAGACTCCGTCGACCTCGGGAACTCACCAAAGACCAGAGTGGGGTAGACACGACGAAGTCTCCACTGTCGCCAGACTGAGCCCGTCTGTCACTCACGGATAACCACACAATTTGTGCACTCATACCTAACCAAACCCCCCACCTGTACTTACTCTGACTCCTTCGGTGCCCCGTACCCCTAGACCCGTGACACATAAACGTAAATCGTCTAAGAGTCCTTTCTTCTGCCGTCGGTGTGACTTTTTCAAGTTTTTGCACCACAGACCCTTCAGTCCGTTTATCCCGTGTGAATAAAAATTCATTATGCAGTCAAGGTAAAAGTCATACTACGAACCATACAAATAAAAAGGTCGAAAATCTGTGGAAAAGTGAACTTCAAATAGGTTTATATTACATAACCAAGAATTGACTCTCACTCGGGAGGGCGAGACGGGTGGGGGCTGGGAATCCGGACCCGTAAACCGTTACGGACCTCTGTAAAAACAACGGTATAAGTGCCCCCTCTCCCTTTCTCTTACGGTAACCGTAGATCAGCCATCTCCGGTCCGTACGACGACTTGTTGGACGTTGTGGGTCCTGTTGGGGTGTTGTCAAAAGTCGGCGTTTACAGTTATCACAGTTAGTACCTTTCGGGAGTATATTCCGTCACTCCAGGTCAACAATTAGACCTTCTTTTTTTTTCTGTCGGGTTATTGTAATGGAAGTCAAAAGTCTATAAGACCCGTGAGACATCCCAGTGTCAACTTGAGTGACTAAATAATGTAAATCTCCTTGAATTGGACCTTTCCATAACACCAACTTCCTTTGTATGACTCTTAAAATAAACCTTTACATTGATCGTGTGACAAAACTTTCTTCAAATTGGATACAAACGACTAACCCCTGGGGAGCACCCGAAGACCACCCGTGGCCCGACAGTGACGGCGGACGGGGAGGAGTGCCGGAAGTGAGAAACGGGACACGAGTGAGGTCTATGTCTTGCCCATCCTTAAAGAGTTGGACTCTGAGGACTTTCCGCTCTCAGTCGTTATGGGGTCGTCTCACCGTAAAAGACCCATAGGTCCGAGACTCGGGTCCACTACGACCCTGGGACGGCCCGACAGACTCAGAGGTCGTGGGGTTAGAGGGCGAGCCCACCGGAAGTTGGGGTCTCCAAGTCTCCTTGGTCGTCTTTATGGGAGCCTAAAAGGGGAAAAAAACAAAAGTCTCTCCCTCCACCCACTCTCGTGTCCCACCTCTCGGTCTGGTGGCTCGACTTTAGAAATAAGGACTTTATTTCTTATTTTTTTAGAAATAAAACGGATTGAAACCCGTCTGGAGTCAGCAGAGCAGGCATATTCTCCCCATCATCATCGTAACAATCCTTCTACTTGACTCAATCGTCTACCTTTCATGAATCGTGTCACGGACCTTCACGATCGATAATAACAATGACCAGAGTCGAGAACCTTCAAGGTCGGAAGAACGGGGAAGAGCCGCAAAACCCCCCTTTTGGGAAACGACTCTACTCGGTCGAAGGATCCAAGGTCCCCCCGATCCCACCGAAAGTACATCTATCGGGGGAGGATCTCAGACCCGACCCACGACGAAGGAGGTCCTCCGTGGTCGGGAATCGAGAGACAGGGGTCGAGATGGGCGGACGGGTGCCACCGGAGAACGTACAGGGGACCCGGACGGAGAGACTCTACCAGAAGAGGAGTAGGGTGAGAGGACTAAGATCAAAGAGTAAAGAGTGGTGTAGTAAACCACACTGACGGAACCTTTTCAAGATCAACCTTCTGCTCTTCTACCAGTAAAGACCTGGCACCCGGTGGGAGAGTGTAACCTGAGTCGAAATCAGTCCGGACCCGACCACCCGAGGGACGGGAGGCAGGAGATCCAGGTAAAGTCGAACCGGAGGTGGTGGTAGTGGTCTTTCTTAATAAATATTTTACACCTGTCGGAAACCGGTCTCGGATATTTGTTTGTCAGATGGGTTTTCAACAATCCACTTCGGTTGAAAATTAAAACAAAAGAAACGTAAATGGAACCTCCAAGTATAAGTCGACCAAAAGTACCTAGTAAATTACCGGCCTTCAGTGTTCCCAGAGTACGGACCCCCTACTCTGGGGTCCGAAAGTAGGCGTGAAATTCTGTAGTGATTTATATGTCTTCCGAGTACCCTACGTCACTCCCTTTCCTCATCTATTCGGGACACGAGTTACTCGAAGGTAGGTTACCCCCACCGCACCGTGTAGGGGATTGTAGTCCCCGAGGGTTACACAACCCCCTCTGTGTCGGAGTCGGGAGTACCTTGGGGGTCAGACTACCGTATCCCAATTAAGTGTCAGACTACCCACTCTAACAAGTATAAGAGCCCCCTCCTCCCTGTTTCAGATGATTAAGTCGGACTACCTCTGGACTCAGAACGAAAGTTCTGAAACTAACACACTTTGTGTCTCAGGAGTTCCTTTACCTATCCTCACCCGTCAAGAGTTGGGTTTGAAAGAAAGACCGCTGTACTACCTTCATCCCCTCTATCTTCGTCGAAACCGGTCGGTCGTTTCTTCGTCTAAGTCCTCACCGGAAACTAAACCGACGTCGTCGGCGAAAGTGACCGGAGACGACCGACTCGGGGTGGGACTTTGTGACACACCCCCGACACGATAGAAATCACCAGTGGGAAGCATTAGAAATCTCCTGCAACGACTGCACCGACGAAGGACCCGACCTGGAAAGAGGGATCTCTCAGGCCCGGAAAACGTCCCACTCTTAAACAAAACCCCGTCCCCTCCGGCACCTCTTACAAACCTCTGAAGATTTTAGACCGACGATAAAAAACGGAAGAGGGTTCAGTCTCTCACTCTGAAAATCTGGGAAACTTGTTAACAGAATCTCAGTCTTTTATTCTTATAACCTCCTTCTTTATAGTGATCCGTAGTGGATCAGAATAGAAGGGTAAAGTGTCTCCTCTAACACCTCCGGTCCCCTTCCCTTCATACAAAGAGTTACGACGAATCATCGAGACGACCTAAACACTGCACGTAGAACAGGGGTCGTGTCCGGACCATTGTCATCAAAGTCCTCGAGGACCATTTGGGATACAGTCCAGTCACTCAGGGGACGAGTGACGGGACATACGAGAATAGGGTGAAACTCAATTTTCGGTTTCCGGACCCGGAGGGACCACCGAATCACCACTTCTTAGACGGACGGTCACGTCCTCTGTCCTTAAGTTAGGGACTAGACCCTCGTAGTGCGCACGGAGCCTCGTCGATTCGGGCACACGGTGTTGACGAATCGGACGGGATGTGCACGGGATCTTGGGCACGAAGTCTTGGTCCCTTAAGTGGGTTTACTCTTTGGCATGGATCTCTCATCGGGGGTGAGTGGCGTTGATCTATTTTCTGACGTGTCGCTACTTCTGGGTCGTGCCGGTTTTAATTAATTAATTAATTAATTTTGGGGTTTTTCGGTTTTCGGAATAGTACCGAAACCCCGGTCGGACTAGACTGAAGGGTGGACGACGGAGAGACTGGACGGTTAAAGAAGGAGTAAGTGTGTAAGGTATGACCCGAAGACCAACAAGGAACTTTCATGATCCTGTAAGGGTAGAGTCCCGGAAACGTGAACGCGAAAACGGACCTTATAGAAGGGGGTCTATAGACATACCGAGTGAGGAAGTGGAGACAGTCTCTTAGGAATGGACCTGTAAGATCTATTTTACGAGAGGGAGAAACGGGAAGAGGTAGGGAAAATAATAACAAAATAGAAAAACGGTCTCGGAAACAGTGGTAGAATTTCCCATATATAAGGAAATAAATAATTGAGAAGGAGTAAAGGACGGAAATCTTGTATTTATGGCTTTGCACTAGACAAAACAAACGACGACATAAGATCCGTTGGTCTTACACGGGCCGTGTATCATTCACGAGTCTTAGATAAACAAGTTCCCTTCTTCTCTTCTTATTTCCACCCCTCGTATGTTGTGTTTACCTTTAGGTCCGTGTACCACAATTCCTACCAAACTGAACCAATCAAACACTAAATCTTTTTCTTACTTTGCATAACCCTACCGTCTCTAGGCAGTGAAAGGTCACCCGTAGACCTGGAAAGAGAAACCATGCCGCCATCCGACCGTCGTAAAGATCAGACGGGGACTCAAGGTAGGTGGAACGTACTAGGAATATGGATATTGACGTTTCTTTGATCCAATCTGAAGTGAGAAGGGTCTTTCTCTCACCAAATACTTACGGGACCTATATCTCTCCGAGACTTTTGACGCGACCTCGTGGGACCGGGAAACGGTCTACTGCCTGACCCCTAACGTGACCACCTTCCTTCACCGTAGAAGAAGGGATGCCATATGCTTAGAATTCAAACAGACGTGTTGGTCTGAGGAGGACTCCGTGATCTTCTAAACTCAACTCCTAAGTCCTCTTCCAACCCACACCCCCACGTATGTGAGTCGCATACTTAAAACATACCTGAGCACTTTAACCCTCCATCCTTGCCCTTCGACGATCGAGGACCCAAGAACAGGACGGGGAAAAACACCCACCGGCACCACCCAATGAAGGGGAGAGTGTCGGGTCGAAGGAGTAGATATTTCACTCGAAACCCGGTTGGGAGCCACCCCCAACCCCAATTCCAAGGACCCCTAGGTACACCTACACCAGGGGCTTCAGGGAAGATTAAATTGTAGGGACCGTAGTCGACGTAAATTTAAGTGCCGAGAGAAACCTAGTTTATAGTCTACAAACCACTTTGGTACCGAAGGAACTATACGACCTTTATTTCCACTGTCAAATTTTTTTTTTATTTACAAATTTTTCAAAAGAACCACGGTCAATGAAATCATTCGCACCCTAAAAAAAAAAGAAATAAAGAAAAAGAACCAGAATTGGACATTCGCTAATGTTCTAGTTTGTTCAAAGTCAAACTCAGGAACGACGAAATGTCAGACTTGGACATAGTGTAACTGAATAGTGTAACTGAAAGTCGATCAGACCGACAAGACCCCTCCGGACTCGTCGGTGTGACAAGTCCGGAATTCCATCCTTCTGCACCAAAGCCCGTCAAAGCTTCGACCTAAAAGTCGGAACGATATCTGGACCGGGGAGAAACGGTGAATAGACGTTTGGTGGTGGGGGGAGGGGTCGGACTGAGTTCACTCGACAAACAATACGTCGGCAGATGAGTCCTTCTCACAGATTTAAGGTTGGTGAAGGGTTTAGGAATGGAAAACGGGTTCTGGTCTGTAAATGACCCGGGTCACGTCACCTTTACTCCCCAGGGAACAAATTCTTACTGATTCCTAAAGTTCTGTCCCTGTTGTCTCGTAATTTGGTTCGGCCCAGCCCCCCCCCCCAGCCCCCCCACAGCCACGAACATTCGAACACTTCGACCTGAGACGAGAGGATAGAAGGTCATGGTCCTGGTACCTCTAAATATTTTGTGTAAAATTCTCAGTAATATTTAAGGGAGTTTTCCTTAAACTCAACAAAGACAGTACCGGACACACTAAGTCCCGTCGACAGGACTCGGAGACACACAAACCTTTTAGTGAGGTCGGGTTTCCTGTCCCAAACCTACCACAAGTACCCACGACTACCCTCTACGTCTCTTCCTACCAAATTGTTCCCTAACACAACGGGTTCGTCGAGATTCCTATAACCCTCCAGGAAAAAAACGTCCTTGTAGTAAACAAAACGGAAAATCTTTTAGAAACCTACTTAATAGATATGTCACCTTATCATAAGTCAGTAGTTTTCCACACTTCATTACTACGTACGATGTTGCACCTACTTAAAACTTTTGTAATTTACTTTCTTCGGTCTGTGCTTTCCGGTGTATGACATATCAAGACAAATACACTTTACAGGCCTTACCCGTTCAGGTATTCTATCTTTAACCACCGGTTCCCTGTTTCTTTTCCTCCTCACTGGGGACTACCTATACATAAAAAGAACCTCCCCTTCCACTACTTTTATAAGTCTTTACTCCACCAGTACTACCAATATGTTCAAACACTCAAAACACTCATACGATTTTGGTGTTTTAACCCATCCTAAAAAAAAAAATTCTTCTTCGAAATCAGAAACAAATAGAGAAATAAAATACAGAATCCAGTCCGATGCGTACCACACGTCGTAGATCAAGAGACTGGTCCCGCCCTCGGGTGCGGGGGACGCGACCCTCACCTCAGAATTGGTGACCAGACGGTCCCTTCAAGGGCTTAACCCGTCAAATTTCCCAGTCAAGATACCAAACACTTGGCATAGAGTTAAAAAAAAATTTGATTTTCCCCTTTTTTTTTCCAGATTCCAGAAAACTCCCGAACCGTAAATTGAGAGAATGGGGAGACGGGAACCACCTACACCGACTAAGGAACGTCCTCACCGGCAAGAAGGGAAGGGACTTGGGGAAGGGAGAAGAATTCGTCGGGAGGACGTTTCGGACAAAAGGTCCTTTCTAGATAACCTTCTGAAGTAGGAGTCGCTAGACGATCACGATTCTGTATCGGAGAGGGCTCCGTAAACGTATAATCGAAGATTTCCCTCTTTCGAAAATCCACTCTTTTTCCTTGTAAATTAAAATCTTAAGGTTCATTCTTGTTCGTTCGCACACACGTTTCAATAATAAAAAGTGCCCCACCTCACGAGAGTCGCGGAGACTTCGAGGCCCCACCGTCCAGGGGAAAGGCGGGTACCTAGACCGGTTGGGACTCCGTCCCGGTCCGACCACTACTCATCGTCCGACTCTTTGTGGGAAAGTCCTCCTCGTAGAAACGGGGTCTGGGTCGGTCCGAAGAAGACTGTAGACGGTTTCTCCAACCGTAAAACTAACACCCCCCGACAACCATTCTTTATGGGAAGACCAGTCCAAGTAAAAGCGAGACACCGACGGGAGCCAAGAACTTAGCCCACCCGGGATAAACCCTCGCTCGGGAAGGGACCGAGACGAGACGAGAGCGAGGACAGTCAAGTCACAGCGAACAGGAAGGGGCCACGAGGAAGTGGTGGTGGCGGGCGGGTGAAGGGAGACGTGTAGAGGACGGTGGAAGGGGCGACAGTGTCGAGGCAGGAGGTTCTAGCCTACACCGGGTTCGAACCAGAGAGACTCTAAGGGGGAAATCAGTGACAATTCGGGAGAAGGAAGTATAAAAGACGTCGAGAACCTAGGGTTCTGGAAATAGAATTAATACAAACCTAGAAGTTACGGATTGTACCATAAACATGTGTCCTTCGGGAATTATTTACGAAAACCTAATGTGACTTGGTTCTACCACAAACTGGGATACTCTTTTTACTTGAGTCACTCCCTCTACGGCTCCTGTAATATTCGGAGCCCTTACTGAACTACTCTCTGTTCCTTTGTCGAACACACCATACTTCCCACCCTCTGACCCCCGTGGAGTCTCGAAGTACAGTACTCGAGTCCCGTAGAGACCTCGAAGGGGCACCTCCTTGACGAAGACTCTTCATAGGAGAGGACTTTCTAGAGAACCTAAAGTCCGAAGTAGGAATCGGTCTTCTTAGACGTACTTGTTTATAAATAACACACATGACGGTCCGTGGCTAGATCTAAGACGGTGAACTAACCTTGAGACAAACCACCATCTCCTGGTGTCGCGGAGACTTATACGGGACGGACCGGACCTTCTCAAAGAAAAGGAACTCGGAGAACTCAAAATAGGTCTAAGGATCCCTACGATTTCAGAACTCACTACCGAGTACCCTTTTCACGTAACGACGAAGACAGAATTTGTGACGACAAGTGTGGGACTAGACCCCCCTCCCTACCTCACTCTTATTCTGTCCCGACACTCAAGGTGGGGTACATAGACCGTCTACCTGTGCCGGGACCGAGACAGGCAGTCTCAGGGTCCTACTCTACTGGCCGTTTCCCAAATGACCCCTCTGAAATCACTTCCCCTCATAAATCTCTTCCTACCAGTCCCAATCCCTTCGGTTTCCCATCCGTCCGTGGGGACCCCGTCACCCTCCGACGATAGAGGGGGAACCGGTTCTCCTGTCTCGAGACCTCAACCCCTCTACCCCGGGGACTGTTATCGACACTACGACCTCCCTATGTTGGTGACGGTTCCTTTCACACTCACAATCAGCGAGTCAGCACTCACTGAGACACACTGGGATACCCGACATCGGTCCGAGGAGACAGGTACCCTAAGAGATCCGTTCTTATGACCTCATCCAACGGTAAAGGAAGAGGTCCCCTAGGAGGGTTGAGTTCCTAGTTTGGGTCCAGAGGACGTACCGTCCGTCTAAGAAATAGTAGACTCGGTGGTCCCTTTGTCTTCCTTCTCCCCCTATTTACGAAAGGGAAACGGGTTAAGTCGACCTTCGAATCCCTCGGGTTCACGAAGTCATCTACCAGGTCATTCCGTCTCTTCGTACACACGAAGACACACACACACACACACACACACACACACACACACACACGCGCGCGCGCGTGCGCACGCCCCAACGCTTATGGGTGGTGGGGGACAGACGACCCCGTAAAGTCACGGGTAGACCGAGAATATGTAAAGAATCCAATAAGTCCTGCACTGACCAGTCGGTCACAAAGGAAGGAGGGTCGTAGTACCGAATATTTCTTCCTTCATGGCACAGCTGTAGTCGTCCTACCCGTGACCCACAAACTGACATCGCCCTTATTGCACTATAAGTAACTGTCGTCCGTGAGTCGTAGGATTTGTAAAAGGCCCGTAGGAGAACAAGTCAGAAGCGTTATTGACGTCGCCCGACCATGGCAAGAATAGGAGTAGAAGTCTCACCCTGACTCCCTCAATCACTCAACGGGGCACCGTTGTCGATTGTTCTCCGTTTCAACTAAAACAGAAACAGGCAGCGAGACTAAAACAGTCGCCAAAACGGACTGAGGCCGTACGTATGCACATGGGTGGCGACGGAGGACCCAGGGGAAGGAGGCGTCACCCCGGGATGGGTGGGACACCAGTCACGACGCGAACACGACCCTACCAGAAGGGTGAAGGAGAGGTGAACTGGGTTAACTTGGGTGAAAACCTTGGGTTGAGTCTAGAGTGAAGGGGACACTCGGGAAGAGGTCGGTAAGGTCGGGGGTCCGGAGGGGGTGCGTTCGTCGCCGTCCCCTGAACGGGTGATAGGGGAGGTCCCACACAAAAGGCCGGTAAAACTCTCACAGGTAGAGAAATTAGAGGTTCTTCCGAGGTCGAAAGAAGTCATGTCTAGAATCCAGGACTCACAAGAACCTTGGGAAGGGAAGGAGACTTCAAAATTAACTTCTCCGATCTCATTAATAAGGTCCCAAGTCCCCTGGTTGTCGCTACCACGGGTCCCTGGTCACTGTATCTCCTCTACAGTAATGAGGACGTTTCGGACTCCCTTGACGAAGTCTCCCTTGACGGGGTCTCGGGTCCCTCCGGGTCTCGGGACCCTCTCCCCGGCGCACCGTCCGCCACCACCTAACCTCCCAACCAAAAGAGGAACCAATCATTTACGGGTGACTCTCGGTCGTCCCTCCCAAGTCCCTCCCTGTTCTCTTATTCGATCTCTACTCCAGTGTCCTCGAATACCAGAGCAACTCACAAAAGTCCTCTTCACTGTCCGTGCTTCAGACTCTGTCGCGACACGAAAGTGTCTCGACATAGAGGGGGGCACATAGTCGGGGCACTGGTGTGGGTCACCTCCACCTGTGTCTCGACATAGAGGAGGGAGGGCGGCGGGGCACATAGTCGGGACACTGGTGTGGGACACCTCCACCTATGTCTCGACATAGAGGGGGCCACATAGTCGGACCACTGGTGTGGGTCACCTCCACCTGTACACTCCTCGACCTTAACAGTGACCAGAGGAAGAATGTCCTGCCTTCCACCGCTCCCATCAGGTTACCGGGGGTCCTCCTAAAGGGGTTTCCGGAGTGTGTCCGGTGTCTCCGGCGCCCCACCTCGTATTGGTCAGACACAGAGCTGTCAAAATTTCGGAGTGCCAAGAAAACTTTACAGAGACTTCCAAGAACCTTGAAACATATTGACGTCTGTAGAAAGTGGAAACCCAGACTGTGGCTCCTCTCCCGATTCGTGGTGCAGGGGGGGAGAGGGGTCGGACGGGGTTCGTAGTGGGCTCCGACGAACCACAACGTGTCCTTCTTGGAGTCACACCACAACGAATTAGAGTGAAAAGAGATAAGGATAAAAAAGGTGGGTGAGGACAATCGGAGTTGGGTATCTGTGACCTTCCCGTCTCACTTAACGCCCCTTCGCCAACCTTCCTCATCGTCGTTTACCTTCCGACTCTCGGGAAGAGAACCCGGAGAGAGAAACACGACCGGGAACATATAAACCATCTACAGAAACCTAAAAAGAAAGACGACTCGGAACCTACCGGCCCTCCACGAAGTCTGTAAGATTTACGGAGAAGAAGGGGTCTTTAGTAGTGTGTGGGAGACTCGAGGTCCGGGAGCTCGAATACCAAGACCGATGGACCTTTTGCGAGAGTGGGAGACGCGGAACAATCTGTGGTCCCTCGTCACCTCAGACACCTCCTAAGGCGTCGAAGGGGAGGTAGTGCTCTCAAAGACCCGAGGCCCAGAAGTTCGACACCCAAACTTACAATGAACCTCATCCACACCGACGAACGGAACCGTCTCTGAGTCCTTCCTTCGTTCATCGCCCACCCACTGTGTCGGACCCACTTTTGAATCTCCGTCCTCGGTCACCTCTGTGAGTCCTCTCTCGTTGACAAGGCACACCGACTTTGCACCCCTGTTCCCCCTCTACTTCGACTTTTCCGGTCGACCCGGGGTCTTCCCTGAGCTGGCGACGCGAACCAGGAGAAAAGAGGTAGTCAAGAACCCTTCACGGTCCGAACCCACACCGACCCCAGTCAACATCACCATCTAAACGGGAGACCTTTCCGACGTCTTCGGTTCTGGACTGAACCCTCTTTAACACGTAAAAAGTTTTTTCCTCTATAAAGACGTATAGTCTGACCTAGTGCGAGACCACGACACCGTAGAACTACGACACATCCAAAGTCTCTAGTCTATTACGAAACCAAGTCAAAAATTTGAAAGTTATAAGAAATAATGTATTTATTTTGTATTATTTCTATTCGTTTCTCTTTATCCTTCACTTTAATTGCAGTGGGTAGTAGGGCGGTGGATCTATACCTTTGGTATTTTATTGAAACTCTCTTACTTGTGCCATGAGTTGCTTTGGACCACCAGTTTTATGAAACCGTTGGACTACACTTCTCGGCTGAGTAATCCTTTCTGGGGGTACGACCCTTTCTAACTTCCGCCCTCCTCTTCCCCTGTTGTCTCCTACTCTACCAACCTACCGTAATGACTGAGCTACCTGTACTCAAACTCATTTGAGGTCCTCAATCACTACCTGTCCCTTCGGACCGCACGACGTCAGGTACCCCAACGTTTCTCAGCCTGTGCTGACTCACTGCCTTGACTTGACTTGACTTTATAGTAAATGTAACTTTTGAACTCATACCTCTAAAGGGGCTGTGAACACATAAATGTTCCACCTTCGTTTGACATCCACATAAAACATTGAACGAAACAAAATAAGACACACACGTACATACACACTAAAAATAGGGTGAATTTTTGATGTACGCACGGAGTTTGAGTCTGACTTCCCATATTTCTCTTTGGGGGACGGGTGGAAGGGTGAAGTCGGAGATTAAGAACAGTTTCCAGCGGAGACTCAAAGGCCACGTAGAACCTCCGTAACACGAGTCACTTTCTTCAGTCTATTTCTGTGCTTTGACACAGTATAGTGAATATACACTTTAGATTTTTTATTTTGTTCGATCACTTATATTATTTCTTCGTCTGTGTTTGTTCACCAACGGTCACTCCTCGTCTTCCACCCTCCCCGTTTTATCCCTATCCCCTCATTCTCCATGTTTGATAATCGATACTTTATTCGGTGTTCCTATATAACACGTTGTGTCCCTTATACCCGTTACAAAATAATATTGACATGTACGTCATATTGGAAATTTTTAATACTTAGCGACATAACGTGTGAACATTGAATAAATTATAACATGTCATTGATCTGAAGTTAATTTTTTTTTAAAGGTCATACAGGAACTACTCCCTCTTTAAACTTTCCCTATTACACATACCTTCTTACTTAACATTTATAACTTAAAACACTGAGCATATTTATAATCGACAGTACGTAACCAGTCCTCTTTCCGGTTCCCACCCAAGCCTCCCTGACCCTTCATCTAACACCAGTTCCTTCCCCGAAAGTCTTTAGTCATAACACCTCCAGTCCTTTCCCCTTCTACCTCCTGAAAACTCCGGACCCAGCATAGACCTAAACAGGACACCCACGACCACTCCCCGTCCCACTCATCTCCACTCATTCTGACACCTGTCCCGGTCGATACCAGGTCAGAATGGAGGACCCGTACCTCTCTACTAAACCCCACCTCTCTACCGTCCGTACGTCTATTCGTACTCTGCACAGTCCTTCGTCACCGTCAGTGACTATCTATAAATATTTTTATGGGAACAAACTGTTTCACTTTTCAACCGTACAGACACAATCAGGAGGTTTAAATTTTTTTTTTTTTCAAGATTGTTAACCTACTTATGCCTTGTAGACTCGCTCCGTCGTCTTGACCTACCCCAAACCTTTGCAGTATAAACCAAGTCCAAAACATAGGCCGATACGTTGAACCCCGACGTGGAATTAAAAAAATGTAGAGACAAAGGAATAGACGACATCTAGTCCTCAGGAGTTGGGACCGACGTGTAATTTCACTTCACTTCAGCGAGTCAGCACAGGTTGAGAAACGCTGGGGCACCTGACATCGGGTGGTTCGAGGAGACAGGTACCCTAAGAGGTCCGTTCTTATGATCTCACCCAACGGTAAAGGAAGAGGTCCCGTGGAAGGACTGGGTCCCTAACTTGGGTCCAGAGGGCGTAACGTCCGTCTGCGAAATTGGAGACTCGGTGGTCCCTTCGGGTTTAGTGGTCCTTTGAATTCTCTTTTTTTAGTTACAGTCTCAGGGACATGTCAGGTCCACATAGGTTTAGAGACCCTCATCCCGGACCCTTAAAAAACAATTTAAAAGAAGGTCCAACTCTTAAAAAATTACGCCGGTTGCAACTCTTAGAGTCCTAATCCTAGTAGGATTAACGTGTAAAAACAGGATTTTACAATACTAAGATACATAATATAGGATGTTACAACAAAGAAAGTCTATGACACGTGTTTTATAATATTCGAAGAATGTGTACTTCTTTAGAATGAAAAATAATTCCTTTTTTTTGTTGAGGGGTATTAAGAGTAGTCCGGTTACTATATTACAGTTACCGGAAACAGGTCATTCAGTCTTAGTATTTGCATCATTTTGTAGTTTATTAACAACTGGGTCCTCCACTTTCGTATCTGAAAGTGAAGAGTAAGGGTGTAAAAATTTTTCCATGACTGTGGAGGTAAACATTTCTTCTGGGATTTCTCAAGTCTCTCTTCTATAATGACCTTTACACAAAACGATCTTCTTAACACATATGGCATTCAAGTTTTGCTCCTCCAGGTCAGAGCCCACGGAAATAACTTAGATTCAAAATGTACCTCATCCTCCACAAATTTCTCTCAACCACAACAAAATAGAAGTGGTAACTTCAAAAACCAAAACACAGAAGGATTTACTCAGTAAAAAGTTTTTCCTTGGATTGAACCCATCCACCCCTTTGGTGACGACCCTCCACGGTTCCTCCCCCGCCCGTGACTCCGACTGTTAGTCCCTTGACTCAAGTGTTAACCCACCAACTGGGTCCTCCCCGCCTCGATTCCTGGACAGACGTCTCCCGTCTAGTCCTGGTCACCCTGTCAAACCTCCATCACTACCCCCTCGCCCTCGCCCCACCCCTTCAACCCTACTTTACCATTACTACAACAAATAATTAAATGATTCACAAAAGACCTTGTGTGGGTTGTCTGCATCTCGGACCATAGTTCCGAGTTAGGTGTACACGATCCTTTAATTCTTGTTTTCCCTTCCTCGAAAAATCAAGAGTGAAGTAGACCCCTGCCTGTGTTTAGTACCTCCAGTCCGTACAGACATAAAGGACGGAAATGGTCATTCGCTAGACTTCAATGTCACAGGGTATGGTCACACTTGTCATGTTCACTTTTACAATCAGGGTCCGTCCTAAAGTCTCCTCCTTTGTACCGCAGGACCTCTGGGGTACCACCTCCCGGTTCCGCGGGAGGACCCTCAGATGGTCTACAACCACCTCTCGGGACACCCTGGAGGTGTGTAGTGAAGGAGTAAGACACGATTAAAGAGGGTGGACTCTTTAGTAGAGTGGACTCAGGGGGTCTAGGGACTCTCGACTAGTTTCACAGGTGACGAGGACTACGGACCCCTCCCTCCTCTCCCTGTCACACCCCTCTACAGCTGTCCGAGGTGTACCTTCGGTCTTTTGGTCCCGTCGACACACCCTAACCAGGGACACGAAACATACTCCCCCCTCGTGTCCCACCCACGAGACCCGAGACCCTCCTCAACGCACAGACACCTTACAACTGGTGCGTGCGAGGAATAAGGTATGGATGGGGACGGGGGGTCTTCACGAGTAAGGGTAGAAAAGACTCACGACGGTTGGAGGACGTCAACTCGGTCGCACGAAAGATTCGAACAGTGTTCGAAGGACAAATCCAGACTAGACCCCGAACCACACAAAGCTTTGGGACTGTGACTGTCTTCAGGTCGCGAAGAGAGAAGCACCAGTACTCCTCGGGGAAAACAGGAGGACGGAAGACGACTAAAACCGGTAGGAAGAAACGTTTGGAAGGGGGACCCTTTACGAGAGATCGAAGACGCGATCGAGGAGAATCCCTCCCACCTCTCGGCACTCTAGACTTCCAACCTTCTTCCGTCTCGTCGTGTGAATACCCGGGGAATATATTACGGTCCTCGACACGATCTACAGAAGGATGTAAAGAACAAAATAAATCCGAAGTGTAATCGAGTACGTCTTGGTCTGAGTCTCTCTCCTTCACTGGTCGTATTCAACCTGTCGGTGATACACTGTCCCAGTCCCAAACTAGGGTCCGAACTGAGGTCTCGAGGACCATAAAGGTGACACAGAGCTCCTGGTGTGACACGGAAACCAAGGTACCCAAACCCCTCTAGAACCAAAGAATCACCCGTAGAACCACCTGTCCTAACGGAAGGGGAGGTATCCAAGGAGGACCTGGGAACAAACAAACAAAAATCAAACCTCATATTAACGAAACTCCCGAAAGGACCATTGAGTCGACCATTTCTTAGGCGGACGTTACGTCCTCTGAGACCAAGTTAGGGACCGAACCCTTCTACGGGGTCTCGCCCCGTACCGTTGGGTGAGGTCATAAGAACGGACCTCATAGGGGCACCTGTCTCCTCGTACCGTCCGATGTCAGGTACCCCAACGTTTCTCAGCCCGTGCTGACTCGCTGATTCGTGTCGTGTATTAACGAAATGTCACAACCCAACCAAAGACGGCATGTTGTCGTACTTAGTCGGTATTCACGTGAATACAGGGGAGGAGGAACTTGGAGGGAGGGTGGGACGTCGGGTAGGGTGAGGAGAGTCAACAGTGCCTTGTGGTCCAACCCGAAGGTCACAATATCCCGTTGAAGGGTGATCGAGATACCAAATGTACACCATTACATATACCAGCCTCTTCCGCTACCGTGGGGTGAGGTCATGAGGACGGACCTTTTAGGACACCTGCCTCCTCGGACCATCCGACGTCAGGTACCCCAGTCTCTCAGGCTATACTGACTCGCTGAAATGAAAGCGAAAGTGAAAAGCGAAAGTACGTGACCTCTTCCTTTACCGTTGGGTGAGATCACAAGAACGGACCTCTTAGCGTCCCTGCCCCCTCGGACCACCCGACGGCAGACACCCCAGCGTGTCTCAACCTGTGCTGACTTCGCTGCATCGTCGTCGTCGTCGTCGTCGTTACACATACAAAGTCACGATGAGAGAGTTAAACAGGGTGAGAGAGGCAGGGGACGACACAGGGGTGCGGAGGGTCTCGGAACAATAAGTCCACGACAGGTAAGACGGACGTATCACACACTAGACTACCGAGGACTCACGGAACGACTGAAAGTGAAAAGGGTTGGTAGGAGGACGAAACCGGGGTCTTAAGAATCTTAATTTTTTTTTTTTTAATAACCTCATATCAACGAAATGTTGTCAAAGACGATACGTCGTTTCACTAAGTCAACATACATATTATATAGGGGAGAGAAAACCTAAAGGAAGGGTAAATCCAGTGGTGTCTCGTGACTCATCTCAAGGGACACGATATGTCATCCAAGAACAATCAAGATATAAAATATGTATCATTACATATATACAGCTAGGGACAGAAGGTTAAGTAGAGAAGGGGGGGGGTGGGGAAAGAGGGCAACCACAGTTATGTAAACAAAAGATGTAGACACAGAGATAAAGCCGAAATGTGTATCCAAGTAAACATGATAAAAAGATCTCCCTTAGAATTTAAAAAAAAAAAAAAAACGTACCAGGGGTCGACTATCAACTTTACCCAATTCCGGTTGAGGGATAAAGGGTCTTCACCTCCTAGGAGAAACGATGCAAATGGTAGGACGACCAGTGGCACTTGAGGTAAGTCGGTCTAAACCGAACGAGTGTAAAATTCGAGAAGAGTACTTCTCCCTCCTTCTATCCTATAGACACACTCACGTGCGTCTATTGATTCGTCCCCAAGGTTCTGGAACTTATACATCCTCCGTCCGTCTCTCGAGGTAGTTCGGTAGGAGTAATAATAGCACCACCGACAATGTCCCACAGTCTGAGACCCCCGAGGATGTTTCCTTCTTATCAATGGGGAGGTTTTGAAATTCTTCCGGGACACAGGGAAGGGAATGGAGAGGGTCAAGAGAACATAAAAGAATATAAATATGAAGATCTTCATATAGTAGAGGTGAGGTAGTCTTAACAAGACATCTAGTTCATTGTAGATGGGAACATCTGAGACACAACTCGTCACCCGTTAAGGTTCGTAAGTTGTGTATATAATTAATGGGAGTTCCCCACACGACAGATGAGCCTTTGAGTCGTCTGCTTGTGAACGGTTCTATTTACGTCACTTGAGTGTTCTTGTATCTAACGAGTCGTTCAACCCTGAGTTTATTCCACGGATCTCCCCACCTCTATACCCCCACTCCCTCCCCTACCTACAGGGTCGTGACCCTGGAACTCCCCGCGTACCCCACCTCGTCTCGTACGTACACCCTTTGTTCTAACTTCTTCCTAGGAAGGTCAATGTATCCTGTCGTTACCCATTTTTGTCACGACACTCGACAACGTTTATGAGAGGTGTATAAGTTGTTTCTTTTGTTCTAGTCTTTTCTCTTCTTTTTTCTTCTACAATTTTTTCTCAGGTCACCTTGAAAATCTCGACTTTCTATGTCGTAACCTTTGTTTTTTGTATGACCTACTCTAATTTCATCCAATCTGTGGTTGAACTTCAGTACCGTTATCTTTGACAGGTTCTTCGTCGTGTCTCTATAAATTTTGTTTTCGTATCGTAACTGAACACCCTGTTGCACTTCACCAGATTGTATAGACATTCACTCCAGAGTCACCCTATCCCTTTTTATGAACTTGTTTATTACCTCCTTTTAAAAGTATTAAGACACTTCTGATATTAAGTTACTAACCTTTTGATACTGAACGTCCGATTGATACCGGACCTCGCATAAAAACATATATTTTCGAATAACCTTGTCTTTTTGGTTTATTCTGTTACCACACCCTTTCAAGTAGACCTACATAGGGGACTTGGTCCTCCCTACGACCTTCCAGTCAATCTTCTGCAAATAATATAATTTAAAACCCTTACTTTACAACTCCGGAACATGGTCCCACCTCCGTACTTATATCTGTTTTTCTTTCTCTCTACCTTCTAAAGTCTGGGGTTGACCCTAAACTGAACGACGGACACTCTGGACCTCGTCCACTGAAGTAAAGAACTCCGAGTCAAAGTAGTTCACATTCGTCTGAAAGTCTTGTGACGTACCCTGATCACACACTCCCAAAATTGAACCCAGCGCGGGTTGTGTGTTCACATTCTCCGTCCTGACCACTGACCGCCCCTCCTTAGTCCCGTCGCCTCTTACCTGACTTTCCCAACTTACACCCCCGGACCCTCTCACTCCGTCGGGTCTGTCGTTCGTCACCGCGACACACCCCAGGGTCGTAAGAAGTCAACCTTCTTCCGGGAAGAGGATTTGGGTCCGACGGTGCCCGGACAGAGTCTTTGGGTGTCGGTGCACCTGACACACACAGACTCGGGTGCCGGAGAGTCGACGTTGGAGTCACTACGACCGGACACTGGACGAGCGAGGACAGTCCCAGCCGTGACCCACTACACTCCCTCTGGACATCCCCACGACCCAAAGTCCCGACTGGGACTCTCTGCAAGGGGTGGTAGGGGTGAGGGAGGTCAGGGGGAGGACAGACAGGAACCAGTGAGTCCTCTGTTGGACGGAAGTCACTAAAGTCGGGGAGCGAGTCGTCGTTCGGGAGAGTCCAAGAGTGGAGGGGGCAGCACGGTACTAGAGGTCGACCCGAGTAGGGTCGAACCAAAGGAAGGTGAGTTCTCCTGTGCGGGGAGAAGGAGGACCGGTCTCCCTTGGAAGAAGGACGTGAGCCGCCTGAGTGAGGACGTAAAGGACCCTGGAGTGGGGGAGGTCAGTACGACGACCTCAGAAAGGAGTTTGGAAGTGAGGGAGAAACAGAGAAAGGAGAGAGGAAGGAAGGGTAAGAAAGGGTCTGCCTTTCTTGGATGGGAACCCAAAACCAGGAAATGACTCCGTCGGGCGAGTCCGGCCGAAGACGGTGACCCTCCACACTCCCCACGCTCCCTTCTACGTTACCCGAACGACGTGCCCCGAGGACGAAGGTGCACTTGACGAGAGGGGTGCAGTGGACACCAGAGGTACACGTTGTGGGTTGTCTGTGAAACCAGGAATAGAAAGACCTCGGAAACGACGAAGACTGTGACCCGTGTTGAAGGAGGAAGAACGTTGAGAAAAGAGAACGGAAGAAAGTAAGACGTCTATTTGGAGAGTCGGTGATAAAGAACTCGTAGAGGATACACGACCCGAGACCCCGTATGGTATTATGGTCCAGAGACGAAAGTCCCTCAAAGACTAGATCACACTCCCCTCTACCTATTTTTATATTTATTTTCAGTCCACCACTACTCGCATTGTTCCATTTTATGTAGTCCCTTCCCCCTACCCACGACCCCAACAATCCTCCCAGAGTGACTCTTCCACTGTAATAGTACCTTTGGACTTCCTTCACTTCCTACGGACCTCCTTGTCATAAGGTCCGTCCCCTGTTCGTATACGTTTCCGGGACCCTACCCTCGGACGAACCCTACAATCTCCTTCGGTAACACAAACCTCCTTTGACTTCCCGTCTCATCTTCTCTTTCCAAGTCCCTCCTCCGACCCGGTCCAACACACTCAGAACACCCTGTAAAGTTCCTGAAGTGGAAAATGAAACTCTCTCCACTCTGTGAGATCCTTACAAAACCCGAAGGGTCGACCACGATCACCATTTCTTGGGTAAACGATTACGTCCTCTATGTCTCTGTACCCAAGCTAGGGACCCAGTCCTTCTAGGAGACCTCCTCCCGTACTGTTGGGTGAGGTCATAAGAAGGGACCTCTTGACGTTCCTGTCTCCTCCGACCGTCCGGTGTCAGGTACCCCAGCGTTTCTCAGTCTGTGCTGACTTCGCTGAGCCGTGCGTGTGTCTTTACAAAACTCGTCTTCTCACTAAAAATTTACTAGTGACCTCCGACACTCCTCGGATCACATAATCAGACGATCATAAGGTTATTGTCTCATGGTGTCTGACCCACCGAATTTGTCGTCCTTAAATATCAGAGTAACAAGACTCCGGTCTTCAGGCTCTTGTTCTACAGACGTCCCGTTGCGACGGAGCGTCCGAGATCCCTTCCTGTGCTACGTCCGGAGAGAGGATCGAAGACCATTAAAGGATCGAATACCGTCACACTGAGGTCAGAAGTGTACCACGACAGTGACACATCCACAGACACAGGTTCAAAGGGGAAAAACATTCCTGTGGTCAGTATAACCTAATCCCTGGGTGGGACGAGTCACAACTTCTTTCTTTACCGTTAGGTGAGGTCACAGGAACTAACCTCTTAGATTACCTGTCTCCTCGGAGCACCCGACGTCAGGTACCCCAGCGTCTCAGCCCGTGCTGACTCGCTGATTGTGTGAATGACGAGTCACATACTACATACTGGAGTCGAATTGTCGAGTACTGTAACCGGGATAAGGTCTATTCCAATACAGGACTCCATGACCGAAA
The DNA here is from genome assembly GCA_006410555.1 of Capra ibex. NCBI lineage: Eukaryota > Metazoa > Chordata > Mammalia > Artiodactyla > Bovidae > Capra > Capra ibex. The sequence continues at coordinate 28,718,197 of SJYO01000647.1, forward strand.
TCCTGAAAGTACATCCTTAACACCCCTCTGTGTTAAGTTGGGTGTTATATACCTAATATCTGCCCGTTCCCACCTTCATACCCCTGGTCGATCCTCCTCGTTATTCGATTATTCTCTTCGACAAACCTGGTTTCACCATCGGCACCTCCACCACTCACAGACGTACATAAAACCTCTATTTCGACTGTAGTAAACCTGGACTCACTGATCTTCAAATCTTAACTCGTCAGGTAGGAATCTACGAAGAAGTCAGGGAGGAGCAACTATACTAGACAGGGGTTCGACTTCGGTCTATAGGACTTACACGAAAGACCCAGTGAGGATGTCCGGGACCGAGACCTCCTACGACTTCCTCCTTCTGTGTCTTCGTCCTGCTGAGACTCTCTAATTCGGAGAATTAGCACTTTGTCCATCGAAGAGACTGCAAGACCCACAAACTTGCGAGCAAAGAAACTAGGAACACAACACCTTTTACGGGGTACCCCCCTCCAGTCGACGCGACCCGGACCTGCGGGTACACGTACACACGTAAGGTCCGTCTAAGAAATGGAAGACGCGGTGATCCCTTCGGGGGAGTCCCCACCTATAGGTCCGCGTTTACCTTTTATGGACTAACTGGTTCTCTACGCGAGAATTATATAAGAGTGAACCTTATATAATTTTCCCTACAAAGATGAAATCTTGAGTTTATCCCGAAAAACAACTACGCTCACTCACTTTGACGTAATAACCCAGTCGATGTACCTTGGCCAGCAACCGACACCCCCGACCTTCCTCGGGTCTTTGGGAGGTCAGTTTGAAATGGGAAAGATCTCAACTTTTCTGTGTCCGTCTAGTTCACTGAACGAGTGCCGATGAGTAATCAAGTACTTTCACAAAGAACTTTCAGGTAATATAAAAGAGTTCTTTTTGTTGTGTTTTGGTGACCTTTGTCCCGTTTCGTTGTAGACTCGTTCACGATCCTTTTTCGACACCTACTCACGAACAAAGGGTAAAGAGCCAAACCTAAGAAACCCCAACACTTACAGTATTTTGCCTTGAGTTTCCCCGAGGGTGTCGTGTCCCTTAATTTAATTCACTGAACATGGTCGTTTTACGTCTCTACCCTACCTGATATCCCAAGTACACACTATCGAGTTGAACAGTAGTCGTCCGGTCAAAGAAGGGAAGCGAGTCGACGAAAAGGTACCACAGTCACGTAGGATCCCGAACGAAAAGAGGACCTCCGTTTTACCGGTGTCTTCAAGGACTCGAATAACAACGTATGGGGAGGTCGGTCTTCCTTTCTTCGTAGGAAAGGTCATTGAGAAATTTTCTGACTCTTTCATAAAAAAAGGTCTTCAGGGAGGGGTCTTTCGGTTGGGACCGTAAAGTAACCGGACTTGACTCAGTATACAAGTAAGGAATCGGTTAGTGTCACCGATCCACTTGTGGGGGACAACTAACTGTCCCTGCCCTCGATAAAGGATTAACCGAATAGGGATGTGACCCACTATACAGTCGAAGGGAGTCTCGTGGACCCAACCCCTTTTGTGTCCAGACCCATGACAACACCCTCCTCCCTTTACCCTCTTTACTGTTTACTATAAATAATATAACATATTAGATATCTGATCGATGATTAACAACCCCATTGGCACTCTCCTTTGGGTGAGAATCTATCACCTTCAGACTTAAAATTTCACAAATTGTATCGTATCAAAGTCTGTCGTGGAAGAGTTTGTCAAGGACAACCTTCAGAACGTTGACTAGACGAAAAGTCATACAGAATCCTCCAATTAATACGGAACATGTTACGACAAAATAAAGATTATACGAATAAGTTGGAAAAATATCGGTCTTATTTGTGAGATGAGCTTAAGACTCAATCACCTCTAATTTAATGTCATTACTTCAACGAGAAGATATTGGAGTAGATATTCTACCCTTATTCTTTTCGTGGAAGAAATATCTAAACAATAATCCTAATTGACTCCATTAGATTCGTTTCACGGGTTACCGGGTCACCGATCGGGTTATTTACAATAGAGATAATCGAACTATATTGAGTTTTATAACAGTATAAATGTACAAATACACGTACAAATTAGATCCTTTAATTGAGAAATGTTGTTTATATAAAGTGACTAATCGAGTCAATCTCTGTTCCATTCACTTGCATAATTTTATAAATCACAAATAACTAAAAATTTGAAAAAATTATCAATTAAAACCCCCTTTTTAATTTATTTCTTTTTAAATTCATCGTGTAACAATTTAATTTCCATCGAGTCAACCATTTCTTAGGTGGACGTTACGTCCTCTGGTGTCAAACTAAGGGTCCAGCCCTACTAGACGACCTCTTCCCTATCCGAGGGGTGAGGTCATAGAAACCCGAAGGGACCCGCGAGTCAACCATTTCTTGGACGGACGTAACACCCTGGGGACCAAAGCGAGGGACCCAACCCTTCTAGGGGACCTCTTCCCTTTCCGATGGGTGAGGTTATAAGACCGAATCTCCTAAGGTACCTGAGATGTCAGGTACCCCAGTGTTTCTCAACCTGTGCTGACTCACTGGAAGTGAAAGTGAAAGTATTAGGGACCTTTTATCCCTTAAAATGGAAATATATAATTACATAAGAACCAACTTTTTTTTAGAACATTCATCGACTCTCGCACAGTACTGGTTGACTAAAAGAACGGTGGCAAGAGACAAACCTCCAAGACCTCCTCGTCCACCGGGAGGAGTCGAAACCGAAGGGTGTCAACTCGAAAGGACCCACCTACCCCACCTGAATCCTAGTAGACCTAACCCACTCTACGACGTCATCTCTCTTCGATCGGAACCCGAAAATAAAGTCACACCTAACAAGAGCTCTCGGAACCCACGGTAGTCCGACTGGAGTCTTAAGATCCTCGACTTCCCAGAACCAAACCCCAAGGGTCTAGTCACCACCCTTCTTGTGTTCAACCGTGTCCTGGGACTTTAACTAAAGACTTTATCCTCCACTATTGACACTGCTACGCCCTACCTATCCCGTGTCACTCCCCGAATACCTACCCTCCCTTTTCAAGGTCTCACTGGTCCTTGAATGTCTGGTGTTTAAATATTTGGTTTTTGTAAAAGTAAGAGAAGGGACCACTTGTGACTGAATTTAAAAGACATCCAACAAACAACGGGACTTCTGACCGACCAGTGGTACCACTATTTCATCTACTCTTGACCACTATTGACTTACTGACTGGAATTTCAGGAACCAAACCTCCTACGACATCTCTTCACTAGGAGTTTACATGTTATCTCGTGGACCTGGTTCTTTGATGTTTTTTCTTAACTCCCCTAATCGAATTCCGATGGTTAAAAAAAAAAAATTAAAGCGGTTCCTTCTTGTTAAAGTATTTTCTTTCCTGGTAGAACAACGATTTTACCATCCTTTCTCTATCAGATTCCTCATCTTAGAAATGTAACTTTTGTAAGTCGAAACCCTTACTAATAACGTGAGAAGAATAAAAAGACCGTTGTGGACACTTTTGTCACAATTTCCACCTAAGAAGGAACGTTGACACAGATTGTCCACAACCCCTATATACCTCAACGTTAGGTGAGGTCATGAGAACGGACCTTTTAGGGTACCTGTCTCCTCGAACCATCCGATATCAGGTACCCCAGCGCTTCTCAACCTGTGCTGACTCGCTCAAGTGAAAGTACGTTGACATGCCTCTTTTTAGTATCAAAATCCTTCGAAGAATACCTCGGATCCGTAAGTGACTGTAGTACAGAAATAAACTAAATTTCCCTGTCCTCTTTAAGTGAATTTGTGTTTAAAACTATTCGGGTTGAGTAAAAGATTTTTCTTCTCCTCGACAAATGAGAGTTCAGTAATTGAATCTTAACAATCAAATTAAAAGGTGACTATCCTTCTTCTAGAACGTCATTTATTTGTCAAGTTTACTTTTCCGTACAGTAATCAAAAAAGGAAAAGGTGGTGAATAGTGACTTTTACCGTTTAAACAAGTCAAAGGAAACCAAAAGTCACCACACGACACAAAGACACACACACATCCGGGACCGTGTGTGTGTGTGTGTGTTTGTGTGTGTGTGTGTGTGTGGACCGTGTGTGTGTGTGTGTGTGTCTGTTGACCGTGTGTGTGTGTCTCTGTCTTTTGAATCAAACCAGACTTTCCGGAGTCTTTCCTTTCCCATGAAAACTCTTTTCGTCACACAGGTGGTCAGTCAACGATTATTCACAATCTTGAACATCGTCGTTAATGTAGAACCTCGACAGTTTTCTCCCACTGAAAAATTCTACGGAAACTTCAGTAATTTTTTATTTTTTGTGGTTTGTATGTGGGTTGGCGGGGATCGTAGGTTTTATCGTTATTTTACAAAGGTAAGACGAAACGAAGTGGACGGACGTACCGGAACTGTGATTATGCAAAACGGAAGGTCGGGTCCTAATTCGAAGACACACCCCGGTACTGACCATTCTCCCCTCTTTTTCTAACGAGCGACGCAGACACACTTTGGGACTTACCTTAGCACCTTAGAATCGCGGTTTCTCCCGACACTCCAAAGACAGGAGGACGGTCCGACAGGACTGTGAGTAGTGGAACTGACTGCCTTCCCGTGGATTGGGATTGCAAAGCGTCTAGAGACTACAAAGTACCCAGGAGATCTTAAGTCTACACAGAAGGAGTTCTTTTTCGTCCCGAACGGACCCACCGTGATCACCATTGTCACGCACGCACACACACGATTCAGCGAAGTCAGCACAGGGTGAGAAACGCTGCGATACCTGACATCGGGCGGTCCGAAGGGACGGGTACCCCTAAGAGGTCCGTTCTTATGACTTCACCCAACGGTACAGAAGGTGGTCCCCTAGAAGGGCTGGGTCCCTAGTTCGAGTGCATAGAACCCCGAGGACGTAACATCCACCTAAGAAACGGCGACTCGGTGAACCCTTCGGGTCACCATTTTCATGGGAGGACGATTACGTCCTCTGAATTTTCTACGACCAAACTAGGGACCCAACCCTAGTTTTTAGTCAACCCTAGTTTCGTCTGGCAAGATTCGTCTGTTCGCACACACGTCACTAACGGGACGAGTGACGGAGTAAGGACCCATGCCACAGTGACCTCGGGATAAACATAACGGGGCATACGAGTATACCGTGGCAGGAGCGCACCAGAGCATCTGCGAGCCAGAATTGACCAAGTCTGAGGCTCGGTGAACAAAGAGGATTCCGCTTAGAGGTGTCGCCGTCGAACCACACGAAGACCCGACTGTAATGGTGTTGGGAGAACAGAACCAACCAAACCCGACGGTATCACGGTTTTATAGTATCTGACCCACCGAATTTATTATCTTCAAATAAAGAGTGTCAAAACCTCCGATCCTTCACGTTCTAGTTCCACGACCGTTCCATCCAAAGTAAGACTCTGGAGAAGAGAACCGAAGATCCGCCGGCGGTAGAACGCACGAGTGTACTGGAGAAAGAAGAAACACCTCTCTCCTTCGAGACACAGAGAAGGAGAAGAAGGAGACGAAAAAAAAAAATTTCTTTAAAAAAACAAACTACACCCGGTAAAATTTTTCAGAAATGACTTATACAATGTTATAACGAACAAAATTCAAAACGAAAAAAACCGGTGATTCGTACACCTTAGAAAACCAGGGACTGGTCCCTGGTTTGGACGTGGGGGACGTAACTTTCCCCTTCAGAAATGATGTCTTGATGTTCCCTTCAGGGAGAAGAATATTCCTGTGAAAAGGATAGTACCCCCGAGGTGGGGACACCGAGTAAAATTGAATTAACTGAGGACTTCCGGGGCAGAGGACTAGGGTAGTCTAACTCCCAATCCCGAAATTGTATTCTTAGACCCCCGGACCCTTGTTTGTCGGGTATCGTTACGAGGACCTTCCAGGTCCTCGGGCCGTCATTCGTCTCCTCCGGAATCAATGTTCAAAGCGAACGACACCTTCTCCACGTCACAAGGGTTCGACCTCGTCTACCAAGACACCTGATCTTTCAACCTGCTGTAAATGGCGTCTCGACCTCCCTTGGACGTCCTCGGACCGCTAAAGGAACAGAAAAGTCTCGAAGCTAAAGAATCAAAGTATACAGTCACCATTTCAACACCAACGGTTTGAACCAGTCGGAGTTACTTTAGACCTACCAAATCGTGAGTCATAAGGGTACTTCATAACATATTGAACCACCCGGAGACTTTTCTTCCGAGAACCTTGGTTTCGGACCCTTTTACCCAATAAAGAATCGTGAATTAGTAAAACCCGTAAAGAAGGACAAAGTACCCCCCTTCTTTTCCGTCATTTAATTTTGATGAGGGACAAAGTACTCTCTAGTCATAGAATGTCACAGTAAAATTTACATATGTTTGTGTAATTACAGGTGCACCTGTACCTACGCGTGTGTCCTTGTGTGTGTGTGTGCGGTCCACCTTATAAAAAAACAACAAAAAATTTAAAAAAATACCTTCCTATTAACGAAATGTCTTAAAGCACCAAAAGACAGCATGTAGTTGTTCTTAGTCGGTATCCATGTGGGTACAGGGGAGGAAGGGTTTGGAGGGAGGGTAGTGGGAGGGGTAGGGTGGGAAGTCGGATAGGAAACTTTTAAGAAAATTTGAAAGTTTCTTGGTTGTTAAAGACACAACATATTTTACAAGGTCCCAAATCTTCTTTCTACCTTTTGAAGGTCTAGGATAAAAGTTCGTTTGTACTGGGACTATTGTCTAGACCGTTCAGGGGTTTCCCTCCGAGATATGGTTAGAACGAATCCTTACACTTTTATACTCTATTTTAAGATCACTCATCTAAAGTTGTGATCTCGTACACTCACAAGATGGTATGGGTTCAGTCAACATAAGGGCCTTACATCCTTACCGAAGTATATGTAATATAAAAGCAAACTAAGTACTTTACCAAATTCATTTTTATACATTATTAGAATAAGTATAGTTTTCATGTAAGTCAGTTAAGTTGAAGATTAAAGTCGTTTGGTGAATTTTTCCTCCTCACGTGATACATTCTACTGGTAAGGAATTAGACTATTCCTTTTAACTCAAGCACCTCAGGTGACCGAAATATGAAATAACCTCGGGGTCTTTCCATAGTGACCTATACTTGACTCTAGTTTCGTTTTTCGGTTACGTCTTCCAATATTTTTGTCATTGAAATCTCTTATTTATGACATTTCTTTTATCATTTTATTAGTAATTGATGTCTAACGAATAAACATTTAATTCTCAACTTTTCTAAATGATTTTTAGATTTACCACTCTAATTTTAATTCCTAAACCCATGAACACCTTAACCAAGTACTCAGATTCCGGTAAGGAAAGTTTTCAGAGTAGTCCTAAAAATTTTTAAAGTGGTCTACCAAGACTCAGATAAACCTTTTTGTGCATCTACTCTTGGAGTTCCCCTTAAGACTTTTACCAAAACCTCCTTCCCCAATCTAGATGACCTATAATTTTATATATCGTGAGGGTCTATAATTTTACGTAATACTTCGAAAACATTAATTTTTATGACACCACGATCTTCTTTTCCCCCTTCGTCTATTCACTTGATCCTATCAGGTCTTTATCTGAGAGTGTCTATATTAAATTATTTAATATTTCTTCAGTAGTGTTTAATCACCTTTTTCCTTTTAATAAGTTATTTATTAAAACTACGGATCAATCGTTAAACCTTTTTTAGCAAACTGAAGTAGGTTTACTTAATGTCTACCTAATTTGTTAATGCACGTTTTAGATCTACGTATCCTTTAGTTATCTTAACTTATAACGAATCTTCGTTTTCTTTTTGTGATTTTTCCCCTCTCTTATCAGGTAGTTCAATGTCCTATCAGTTTCTAAAGAAGTACATTTTTCGGTCACTCCTTTGTTATCGGACCCTTTCCATTGATTGTTTAATGAGAAAGAATACACGAGTTGTTTAATGTTTCCTTCTGTGACTTCGGACCCATCTCGTGGCCTTTTGGATTTCTCTCGTGATTCGTGTATACACCTTTTACAAGTCAAAACGTTGTTCTCTGTGCATCTAATTTTGTCGTCATTTCATGATGATGATGACGATTCAGCGAAGTCAGCACAGGCTGAGACACGCTGGGGTATCTGCCGTCGGGTGGTCCGAGGGGGCAGGGACCCTAAGAGGTCCGTTCTTGCGACCTCACCCAACGGTAAAGGAAGATAAAATTGTTTAATCGTTTTTTTGGGTAACAAATTACTATTGGGGTTAAGACTATAATAATGTAATAATACTTCGGTAAAATGTTACATAATTCCTCGACATAATAAGTAAGTGTGTAAACTAGGTCATTATGGTGAAGACACCTGATAGAAAGGTGTAGGGGGAGGTTTTCTCTATTATGTTTTATAAATTATACGACAAATCTGTCACTACGAGGGGACTGCGTAACGAATGTTTCGTTTGTGTGTGTCTGTAAGTGTGTTAATTACAGGTTGTCAACCCATTGATATTTTAATTTATCAAGAAGAGAGTCGCATTACGAGATGATATTACTTATTAATAAAAGTCCCATGCATCGTAACACTGTTCTATAAATGTTATATTAAAATACACGTCTTTAACGTCATATTTGACACCGTATCAGAATGACACCTTATATCGATATAGTCGACACGACAATTTTACTTACTTGGTATCGACGATACTGTTGTGTCTTCCTAGAGTCCTTATATTGTAATTTATTTTTTCGTTCAACGTGTTATTGACGTCACAGTAAGGTCAATGTATTCCAAATCTACGTGCGTTTTGGTTACTATATCACAAATATGGAGGTGTACGTACACTGTTCTGGACGTTCCGGTTCACTCACATTTGTCTCTAAGTCCCATCACTACCCCCCGTTTCGATCCTACTTCCTCGTCGGGTATCTCCACTCAATCCTCGTATCATTTTAAGAGAAGGAATACGACCAGATGTCTGTGTGGACGTAAATAATAACGATAAAAAATTATGGGAATTATATTTGACGTCCATAAAATTTACGTGAATTAAAATTATAATTTTAATTTATAATTTATAATTTTGGTCATAAGTGACTAATGTAAATCCATGTTTTACACATAGGGATTATTACTACCACCCGAAGGGTCCGTCGAATCACCATTTCTTAGGTGGACGGTTCGTCCTCTGGACCCAAACTAGGGACCCAGCCCTTCTAGGGGACCTCTTCCTTTACCGTTGGGCGAGGTCATAAGAACGGACCCTTTAGGGTACCTGTCTCGTCGGACCTCCCGATGTCAGGTACCCCCGTTTCGTCAGCCAGTGTTGAATCACTGATTTGTTGTTACCTACCATGCCTCACATATCCATTGTCACTAACAAAGGAAGTAAGTGAAAGAGAGTAAAGGTATAAAAGTTAATACACGAATGTAATAAAAATTTTTCCCTTCCTTTTAACTTCTGTTTACGTCAACCTCCTACTACATTCGAAGGAGGTAACCGCCCACACGGCAACGAGTCTCCCACCACCTGACTAAATATCGAGACTCCGTCTTCCCCTCTACCTAAAGTTGACATTTTCCTTTCACAAACTTTTTATCTAGTCAGGTAGTTATCAATGACTCGTAGAAAGGATATTCTGTCGTAACCGAAACGGACGGAAGGTTTTTTTAAAACCTGTGACTCAAAACTACTTAACGACTTTACCCACTTAATCTTTCTGACCACAAAGAAACTTAAGGAAATTTTTTAACAAAGAATCGAAGTAACAAAACAGACCAATATTTTTATTACGTTAACTAAAATTCATCAGAATATTTTTTATATTATCTTGGACTTCATCTAATCTATAAATTTGATATAGAGTCAACTTTAATTTATGTCCTTTATCTCTTCGGACAATTTTCTGTGGTGTCCCTAAACTAGTCCTTCAAGAATCCTCGATTCTGGATATAAAAGAGTCATTTATTTTACCGTACCTTTTCTTACCCCCCATGATACATTATTTAAAATGTTCTCAGTTTTCTGTAATCGGTCTATGTTTACAATTAGAACAAACCTAGAACTAAATTTATTTGGTTGACATTTTTTCGTAAATACTCTATTGACCTCTTTAACCCTGTGACTGACCTATAAACTATATTCTTTAATAATTAAAAATCCACACTATAACAATAATACTCATATAAAAAATTTATGTACGATTTCTAAAAACCGTTACTTTATAACTTATAAATGAAATTTTATCATGTCACCTCTCAAACTCATACAATTGATATTTTTCAGGAATACAGAGTCCATATAAGTAGGTCCTAAATGGAATTTTAGTAGGTCCCTATCCCCCGTAGATCTCTGTACCTACTTTATAACAGTCGATACATATTATTATCCTCGACCCGGTACCCATTCATATAAGAACGATGAAAACACAGACAAATAAAAAAAGATATTATTTTGTATTTTTATTTGTATCTTTTCATATCTCTTCCTTCATTTCCAATGGGTATTAGGGTGGGGACCCTCTCTTGATGTAAAACTATTTTTAGAGTGATATGAAAGAGACATACGTGAATATTCAAAGATATGTATATGTGAAAATTTGTTAATTCTTTCATATGATTGACATAACAAAACATGAGACGAAAAACTATAACACCAGTGACAACACGTGTAAATCCAGAAGTAGTATTAAATTTTAATAATAGTAATTTTAATAATAAATAATAAGGTCATACACGTATGTGTGTGTACGGTATCCAGTATATAGATTGTTCGTGGAATGTCTACTCATAGATTCAACAAAACAAAAAAAGTGATAACTTTGTTAAGACGTATGAACGAATAAAGAAAACTGTTTATGCACCTTCCAGTTTCTGTAAAAATTTTCGAAAAGAAAGGATAGTACGGTTTGATAACTTTTATACTATGGTAAAACTTGAGGGAGGTAAAATAATATTAGAGTCGGTGTAATCTACGATATAAGTGTTAGAACATTTACAAACGGTTAGACTATTTTCCTATTTCTAATAGAATAAAATTAAACGTAAATAAACTAATAAGTACTTAAAAGTATTCCATACAATCATAAAAGATAAAACACCGATCCACAAATATAGAAAGTGGGGTTACTAACATAAATAGGAAGTAAATAACAAAGGATTCACGAGAAATGGATAATTATCAATGTTTATAAAGTATATAATACATTTAACGTTATAAAGGATCAAACAACAGTAAATTGAAACCCAGTAAAAACTTGTTAGCAAACAGACCTTAACGAAATCATCTAAAAATTTACAATATGTAGACCCAAAAAAATTAAAAAATTCAGAAATATTGAAAGATTCAAAATTAAAAACAATGGAATAATACATGAAATTATCTCTAAAGTAATGTATCGTACGGGAGATTTCAAACGAAAAAATAAAATTATCGAAATAACCAATAGTTTATTCCGTACAACCACCACCTTTCTTATGTGAACTTTTAAATGGAATATGAAATAGTATGTCACGTAGTCTATTTTAAACCATTAAATGGAAAGTCATTAAAAAGAGATACACACATAATCAATCTCATTGTGAACGACTTCTGTGTTTTGGGGCTAATATTGAAGTGTGTCATCTTCAAAGAATGAGTCAGGTCGTATTTACGAGGACTAACCACCGCTCAGGGGGTCACTCTTCAAGGTAGAATACTGAGAAAGTAGACGATCCCGAAACCCCAGAGACGGAGATAACTCAATCGGTTTTTCGAGCAGACCCAAAGGACATTGTAGAATATATCAACCGTCTACTTTCTTTTGAACGGTGGAGTCGGACCTTCACTCGGTGGAGAGGAGTGAAGACGGAGATACGGTAATCACCCTTATCAGTGAACCCCGGTAGATCTATGTTCCCTACGACCCTTTACTTCAGGGACCGACCCGTCGACAAAAGGTCACCTTTGGAGTGTCAGACCTTTCTCCTTATACTTATAAACAACCTGAAAATCGACTTAGACGGTGGTAAATAACGTAAATATTACGTATATTTATATATGACATATTCATCCACACGAGTTAGCACAGACTGGGAAACGGACATCGGGCGGTCCGAGGAGACAGGTACCTTTTAAAAGAACGACCTTGTCCCACGGCAAAGGAAGAGGTCCCATAAAAGGGTTGGTTCCCTAGCTTGAACGCAGAGAATGTACAGGACGTAACCGTCCGTCGAAGAAATGGTGATCACGGTAACCCTTCGGACATATCTATATTTATACATAATGTAAATATTATGTATATTTCATATACTATATATAAAAGAACTGTTTTACCTTAATAGGATGACTCACAACTTAAAATCGTAGTAAAACACCCGTAGGAACACAGAAATTTAGAAAAAGTTTTCGTACTCAAAATTACAGATGTGCCACAAGGAACATAAAGTAAAATAATGGTAAAAAGATAATATCATGTCAATCCTAAAAGATCTAAAAATAATAACACTAATCACGACGACATTGACAGGAACACGTATTTAAAAACGGGTAAGGAGAACTAGTAAAGGAACCCCTTTTAAGAACGAATCATAATTCCGACCACTATATAATATGGTCTACCGGGAAGTCTTTAACCTGATTAAATGTGACAGTAGTCACCACAAATTCCTAAGAATAAAGTCTCGTGGGAACTGACAGGACCCGTAATATCAACAAAGCTAAAAGTAGTTAAACAACTTGTAAACAACTTAAACTTTCGAAACGAATCATTACCCAAACTTGTAAAAAAGCACACCAGTAACTATTAGAAACACACACACACACTTAACGGAGAAACGTAGGAAAGAGTAAAAATAACACGTCACAAGGTAGAAAAAAGTTAGTGACCATTCTCTAAAAGTACGTCGCACACATAACTGAACAGTATGCAATGTTTACGTACATGCGTACGATTCAACGAAGGTGGCGTAGGCTGAGACGTTGGGGTACCTGACATCGGGTGGTCCGAGGAAACAGGTACCCTAAAGGTTCTATTCTTATGATCTCACCCAACGGTAAAGGAGGAGGCCCCTAGAAGGGTTGGGTCGTTAGTTTGAGCTCAGAGGACGAACCGTCCGTCTAAGAAATGACGACTCGGTGGACTTTTCGGGTACAATGTTTATAAAAAATAGATTGAAAAGGAACGGAACTAAAAGGAAACATTGGATTAAAAAAATCTAGTTTGAGATGTCAACTTTGGGACTACACACTATGGTGTGGACGACTTAGAAGGGTCAATCGTCATGAGGACTCCAATTTTGGTAAATTTTTTCGTTTCGTCTAAGAAAAAATGACTAGGTAGTATACTAAACTTACGGAAATTACACTTGAAATCAATAGACCCTCACTCCCCCAAAGTAGTTCTTTTACCTGAAGGGGTCTTCCTAAACCCCACGACCAGATTCAGTGGGTACCTATACTATTCTGGAGGAAGAAATAGAAGGGTCGCATGAATCCTCTCCGTCCTTCTGTCCACTATAGACTGCTGGGGTACCAAAATCGACTCACTCATCGTCGTCTCCGGGAGACCGATAAAAAGTACAATCTAGAATAATTTTTGTGTACATCATCGTACCGCCCCTGGTTTGGTCCCTAGTCGCGCGACTCGACATCAGGGTCGAGACGGTGAGTGAGTGACGGTGGGGCACGCTCAAAGAACAGACTGGTTACGGAGTCAAATGAGGAGACGTACTACGAGCCCCAACAACGACATTCATAAATAAGTAAGTAAGTAAGTAAGCCGACGTAGCTCAGAAGCAGCACCGGGTGTCGCAGAAACAACACAGCACGACCTAGAAGTAACACCTCGTGCCTGAGAGACCAACACCGAGAACCCCAATCAACGAGACACCGTGCACCCTAGGATCAAGGGGGGTAGTCCCTAACTTGGAGACAGGGGACGTAACGCTCCGTCGAAGAATTGGTGATCTGGTGGTCCCTTTAGGGGTTCCCTAGCAGAGATTCACCACAAAACCCGTGTGCTTAAGGTCCCGATGCGACGTCTCAAGGGGTGCTCAGGAGAGGGTGTAAGTGAGGGATGAGACTGGACACAATCCACTCACCCACCCTTCGTCCCCCTTCTAATGATAGAAAACCAGGGGACTCACTAAATACTTTCTTTAGTTAGGTCATATATAGACAGGATCTATATTACACTAGATTTACACTATAAGTGGATTATTCTAATCTACTTAGATTACACCAAAAGGAGATTTTGTGTTTATGGCACGGTGAAAATTAACATCATCGGTTTAATTTAATGAGTAGGGTTTAATCTAAAGGTCGTTTGAATTAAACTTGTACTCGAGTCATGACGTCCGGGATGCATTAGAAAATTCTATATTTTATTTAGTCTCTCTATGAGCATAACAAGGAGACCCGAGAAGTCACCAATGGTATTTTCTCTTATTCTTTTACAGACCTCCTTTGGACGTTTATATCTTGACTCTGTTTTTGAGACTAAGAAGTCGAATAGTACCTCCCAAAACGGGGGACGGTAGAGTAGGTAGTGATCCTGGGAGGGACCAGAATTTCCTGTCCTTCGTCTATTTCCGTCCGGGTTCGTTAGTGATGTCTGAATGACGAATGCTAACGGAAACAAACAAACAAACAAAGGAACTCCAGGTGGGGAGTCCTCCTGGTATCCATCCTTCACTTAGGGACTCATCAAACACCTAAAAACTTCCTGATCTCTCCAAATAACGTAGCTACTCGGTACAAAAGGGAGGAAAATACAGTCAATCCACTGTCTACTTGATTTTTGGTTGGGTTTGACCGAATACCTTTTTATCCTTTACGTAACCACATACACTACCTCTTCAGGTCCTCATCATCTAGGACCGTAGTCCACTCCGAAAGGGCTCGAAGGACCCTCCACGGACTTTGGGTCAAAGAGATGAAGTAACGCCCGAGGAAAGAGTCCGTGTTGGAGGGGAAGAGGAGGGTTCCACCGGCGGGTCCGAAGAGAGAGAGAGACAAGAGTCAGTCACCCTCTTCTTCTACTACCGAAAGGAAAACCCGGTCGGTTTCCGAACATTAACTCAGACCAACGGAGACCAACCGAGTCGAACATAGGAGACGAAAAGACTTGGTCTTGACATACCTACCCTACCCTACTTAACTGGTGGACCCCCTGAGTACCCTGACGACTCTTTCACCCCATTCAGAAGTCACTAACGACCCGGACGGAAGTAAGAAGGACAGGAAGTTCTCGTCCCTCCCAGGATCACTACCTTCTCTACCGTCCTCCCTTTTGTGACGTACTATTCGACCTCTTAGTCTCAAAAACAGAGTCAAGATAAAAACGTCCAAAGGAGGTCTGCAAAAGAATAAGAGAAAATACCATCGGTGACTTCTTTCCCTTCGTCCCCCCGTGGAGATTCAGGGTACTGTGGAGTCGTCTCGGAAGACGAACGGGTCGTGAGTCCGAATCTAAAAGAGTGAAGTCCTTTACTCGGACGCTTCATCCATCCTGTACACGTATCTCCTCCTTCCCTTCAACTCGACTCTAGTTGAACGGGTTCCGGAATAGTCCGAGTCACAGAACACAGAAGGCGAATAAAAGTGATATAGGACGGAAGAAGGATGGTCTGGACGGGTCCCCGAGGAGGACGGGTGAGGGGGTTGTGGTCGGTTCCCAAGAAGTAATTTGTCTGTCAGTCAGTTATCAACAATTGAAGATAACTGACTGGTTATATGGTAGTCTGGTGTGCACCGGAAAAGACGAGTATGAGACACTTATAGTAATATCGTGTGGTGGTTACACCAGTTAAGGGTCAATAATTAAACATCTAACAGGGATCATTAAGTGAAAGGAAAAGGGACTGGATGTCTCAAGAGGATTGTCTCTCTACCCCAAACCTAGTGAACTCCTATCTGCGAGTCTCTTCCCGATTCCCCACACCCACACGCACACATCCTCGCCCGTATGCCTAGACACTATCCTTTAATACAAAACTAAGGGACGGCGGAATCAGACCTGCTGACTTAATCTAAACTACGGACGGAAAGGTGAATTTACATTGAATGTAAATACTTTCAGTGGTAACCGTTCTATGAGTTTGGTCCCTGGACACTATACACACGGTAAAACTTTGGAAAACTCATTGCTGCTATCGGAACGAAGAAGTAAAACCCCTTTTAGCGTTCACGGACAACAGAAGAGGGACGGACCTTCCGGGAGGAGGTAGTCCTAAAGTAGAGTCCAAAACGAACATGAAGGGACCCTTCGCCACCTGAAAGAGGTCGAGACGTGCAGACACACGACGTCCGGGCATAAGGTCCAATCGTGGTCCCGTGATTAACAAAGGACACACCATCCCAACAGTCGAGAAAGTCCAGTCACGAACCAGAAGGAAGAGGGACGGAAAAGGGGAAGACAGGAAGGACAAAAAGAAACAAAGGAAAGGAAAGGAAGAGGAAAGGAGGAAGGGAAGGAAGGAGGAGGTACCGTGAATGGAGGTCCGATTTCACTCCACGTGACCATAAACCAAGTCATTGACTTCTTCCACGGGGGTGTAGTGGTAGAATCAGGAATGTCACCAAAACATCAACAGACTATTCAAGAGAGAGAAGGAGGGAACGTTAAGAACCGCAGACAATATACTTCCAGACACACTAATTCACGACTGATTAACTTAGTAAGAGTGGAAGAGATTTGGTCGGGGTGGAACGGTGGGGAGAGGTGGAGGGTGGTGACTTGGCATTGAAGAAACACAAGAGGTGCCAGGGAATGTCAGAGACGGTGTGTCATTCACGGGTCATTCTGGAACGGCTCACTCACCTAAAATGGGAGAACCCTGGACGAAACCCCGCTCCGTCTACCCTTCACTTCGAGACTTTCCCGTCTCCTCCACCTCTGACCTACCCTGACCCGACTCCTCGACCCACACAGTTGGGGAGACGACGAAAAAAAAAAAAGAAAAATTTTTCAATAAATAATCGACTAAATAAACCGACGTGGCCCAGAACCAACTCCGTCCGCCCTAGAAGTTAGAATTAACATCGGACACCTGAGAATCAACTTCACACACTCTAGATCAAGGGGCCGGTCCCTAGCTAGGGGCCGGGGAACGGACCTCTCGCGTCTCAGAATTGGTGACCTCGTCTACCCTTTAGCGCAGATGACGAAGACTACGGGTGCATATCTGCGTCGTGAAGGGACTCCCACCCCACGACACAGGTGAGGACCGACCCGTCGACCACTCGGGTCACGGACTCCTTGGTCACTCCTTTCCTCTCACCGACGCTAAGACCCAACATAAAATTGTTATTAAAAGAGACGAAGGACTCGGAGAAGTCTGCAGACGCACCAACTCTACTCTCCTGAATCCGGTCTTCCTCCCGGTGCACCAACGGGGATATACAACTGGAGCAGGAAGCGTAGCGGGGCGTCCATGTCCACCCGTCACTGTCCAGGAACTCTTCCCTCCACCTCTCGGGTCCCTACTCGTTTGGGGAATCGTAGGGACTCACCGTACGATGGCGACCCGACTGGGTGAGAAGGGCCAAACGGACCCCGCCAGGACCACAATTAGGACCTTCAGGACTCAGGACCCGGTACACAGGCAGGGATCTTTTGGTCCTGTGTACCAGAGAAACCTACGGTGACCGAGGGTAGGGACGGGACCGACCGAGAGAACTAAAGAAAAGGGAGACGGTTCAGGAAGTAGACCGGGGAGGGGGAGGAGAGAAATATAGACAGGGGGAGACGGTGAAGAGTCGATCGAGAAAGTTCGGTTCGGCACTCGGAAGGACGTAGAGGTACGAATCTCCGGAAAGACTGGCAAAGGACTTAGTGACACCCAACTCGTCGTAAGACCTAGACCTGTCTTAACGTCCTCGGGGAGAGACCGAGGCAAACCGAGGTCTTTAGCTGACTCGATACTCTTAAAGACAGTGAATCTCCATTTTGCGGGGACCAAACCCTTCGTTCACAGAAGAGAACCACCCTCCCGAGAGGTACGTGTTCGTCACGAGTCTCACCGTCCGGCACGGACCCTCCATCCCGTCCTTCCACCGTCCCGAACACCGCCCGTGGTTCCGGGTGGACGGACCCGGCCCGGAGTCGGGAGTCGGGGAGAGAGCACCCGTGGAGCCCCGACCGAGAGTCGTTCCGGACCCGGATCGGACGGGAGAAGGGACTTCGGAGGAACAGGTGTGAGGGGACAAACAAGAGTCTTGAGAATGACTTTCACTTTCAGCGAGTCAGCCCAGGCTGAGAAACGCTGGGGTACCTGACATCAGGGGCCTTAAGAGGTCCGGTCTTATGATCTCACCCATCGGAAAGGGAAGAGGTCCCCCAGAAGGGTCGGGTCCCTATCTTGGGTCCAGAGGACGTAGCGTCCGCCTAAGAAATGGTTGCTCGGTGGTCCCTCTTGAGAATGATGCACCGATCACTCGCGACGGGGCAGAAAGAGCACACCGTCGGGAAGGAACTTCCGTGTACAGAGTAGAATCGGGAGGAAAGGAAAGGGGAGTGTCGTGGGTTGGAACACGACCGGGTGTCGACCGGGAGTGAACCGTGCGGTAATGACAAGGACGCTAAATTCCTGCACACTCAGTCACCCATCCAAGGATCACTCGTAGACATGCGTCTCGTGTAGCCGCCCGCCGCACCTCCTCCTCTCGAACTGCCTCCGGCCGCGGGCTCGGTCCGGGTTCGGTTCCCACAGTCCACCTTAAGGGAGAAAGACTGAAGGAGAAATTGTGTCCGTACTCTCTTTCTCCGAAAAAAAAAAAATTAGTGTTTCACTCAAAAATCAAGGTTTTACGGAGTGAACTACAGAACCTAAGTGAAATGTAAAAGACCTTGTAAGGTTACATTAAATGTTTATTAGTATCCTAATTTGTTAAGAACTCTCCCGAGATCTCTCCACCCCCTTACCCCAACCTAGAATCTCCCAAAAGGAAAAGACTAAGTAAAGGAAGACCCCCCTCAAGAAGACTTCCTCCGTGACGACTCAGAGTCTGGGACATCTTCAGTAGGACACTTAAGAGAACCACAACGACTACCTACCCACCCTTACACGACACCGGGTGGTACGCCCTCCACCCACGAACCCCGACAGTGGCAGGACTGAAGGACGAGACCAGTGACTATTGGTCGACGTACGAAGACGACACACAGACGGGTACTCGCATGTGTTCACACAAACAAAAGTTGATATTTATCGAAATCCCTACATATCCTTATTACGTACCAGAAACATTTTGTAAACCTTCCTTCAATTAAATAAGGATGAGGAATCTTTGTTGGTGGCACTTGTAAAAGGACCCATAGAAAGACCTAAAAGAAAGACACAAGTCTGTGTGTATTACATAAATGTATCCACCCTAGTAAAATATCTTTTGAATTCTCGGAAAGAAAACGACTTGTGATACAATACCTGTAAAAGGGATACAGTCATTTTTACCTAAACAGGAAGTAAGTCGACTATGAATGGTTTACGGACGGTGCACAGATCGTGACAGGACCCGCGACCTCCATTTCGTGACTTGTTTTCTCTAGTTTAAGGAACGGGAGGACCTTGGACACCAGAGGAACCCCTCTGGCCGTTATTTATTTTTACTATGCATCATCCAATCTTTCACCATTCACGATATCCCCCTTTTTACTCTATTCCTTCCATTCTCCCTCCCTCCCTCCATTTCACGTAAAGTGTCAAAACTCGTCCCACCAGTACACTCTCCCGTACCCGAAGGGACCACCGAGTCTCCAATTTCGCAGACGGACGTTACGTCTTCTGGACCCAAGTTAAGGACCCAGACCTTCTAGGGGACCTCTTCCTTTGCCGTGGGGTGAGGTCATAAGAACGGACCTCTTAGGGTACCTGCCTCCTCGGACCACCCGGTGTCAGGTGACACAGCGTTTCTCAGCCTGTGCTGACTCGCTGAAGTGAGTAAGTGAGTGCACACTCTCCCTTCGGGACCACCGCCACTACAAATCGTTTGTTACACGCGACGATTCTCTGACGTCTCCCAGGTCCCGACCCCGACCTCCTCTGTGTGGTCGGCTCGGAACCCTCGAACCCTGTCCTGGGTGAATCCAGGGGGACACCATCTTTCGGGTCCCCTGAAGGGATCATCAGGTTACCAATTCTGAAGCGGAAGACTACGTCCCTCTACCCCTTCCCACTCCCCAAGGTAGGGACTGACCCTCGATTCTAGAGTGTACGGAACGTCGGTTTTGTGTTTTTGTCTTTTGTCTTTGTTATTACATTTTTTGAGTCATTTCTATGATTTTTACCAGGTGTAGTTTTTGGTTTGTAGTATTTTCCTTTTTTTTAGGTCTGATCTCGTAAGTCCGTCCCGGGATACGACCGGTCATTGGTATTCTCACTGGTGACAAAGTCATTGTACTATCAAAGGTTTCGTCGAAAAATAGACAATGAGGACCGGGACGACGAATAATCGACGTGTCAAAACTCGTTTATTGGGTGGCAGACACCCGGAACACTTTATTATCCTGAGAATATGTTAAATTCACTCAAGTACGTTTACGTATCTCTTGTCACGTCCATTCTGGGTAATGGTTTTACAAGTCGACAATAGTGGTAGTAGTAGTAGTAGTGATAATAATAATAATAACAACAATAACGGAAAGTAAATAATTAGTGTTGGCGGGTCGCTCCTGTACCACGAGTCAAATCTCTACACCTTCAACTCCGACCTCCTCCAACCGGAGAGATCAATTGTTCAAGTCCCGTGTTCACCCAAGACCCCAGAATCGAGTCAGGTACGTCCGTGACGGGAGGAGGTCCACCCCCGTCCACGAGGACAAAGTCCGACTACGGGTTCTCTGCACCCGGTGCTGGAAGGACTAACGAGGTACCAGAGGAGTCTTCTCTTCACCTAGAGTCTCCACTGGTTCCTGTCATCCCTCCTCCCGTACCAACCAGTTCCGCCTTTCTTCGTTTCCATACCTGAAGATGTCCCTTCTTGCCTCTGAGTCGTCGAGACGAGTCGTAGGGGTGACACCAGGTAAACTGTAGTCACGTAGAAGAAGAGGGAGGGGAGGGTAGCGGTGTCTGTGGTCGAACATTGGTAGGGAGAATTCTTGAATGATATTAGTCACCGAAAAAATCCAAATGCAAAGAGTGGGACTCTTGACAGGGACAAGAACACAGACGTCCTTGAACGACTGTTCGTTATGGTAGTGCTTGTGTTGGTGTGGAGTATCGGTACTACTGACCGGAGACAGGGTTCTCAGAGGACCGAGGGGACCAGGACTGTCCGGGAGTACACACATCCGGTAACATGTAAATCCTGTCATGTGAACGTTGCTGGACACCCAGACTTGCCTCGACCTAACCGCCCCCGATCACAGATCCCAGCGAAGAGGAGACCCCAATTGTCGGGACGGGTGCTCCTGTGGATCTCATTTACGTCGCGGCCCAAATGGAGCACAGACCAAGAGACTTTACCTCACGCTCACACACAATGGTACCTTTGGTATTATATTTACCACCGACGTACATCAATTTTATCGTGACAATCAAAATACGACGTTCATGTAACATGTAAGTCTTCCGAAAGCACCCGATCGGACCCTCAGATTGGTAGTAAATTTTATACCAAAGACACCGATGCAAGACAGGTCTAAGACTTGTTAATGAAAATTCGTTCGGAAATCTCGTTCAACAAAAATTGTTCCTTTAACCGTCGGTCATTAAATATACTATAAAGAATTGGTAGAGTACCCCGAAGAGTTAGGGCCCTGAGGTCTACTTCGTATTCGAGGTCCCTTCAGGACACCGTCTACTCACCTCGACACCAAATTGTCATCGTACAAATCTTTACTGTGACCCTACAACCGGACTCAGTCACGGACTACCTCGACGGTCTACGACCACCTCTTAGGTGGTCCTCGTCCCATTGACCACACCCCCTATATGGACCCATGGTGTGGAGCTCTCCCCGAATCTACCGTACAACATTCTGATCTTGTTGTGAGGTTGGAATTTGGTTCAGTATACTCATTGTATACGTCTTTAACCCGGATCTTTTCTCTGTTGAACCCTCCTTAAATTATCGACTCACAGTAATAAACTTCGTGGTACTATCTCAGGGGGTTTTCTCTGACTATTCTCTCTGCAAAGTCATTAGAATTCCTTCCTCAAACTGTCGGTTTTGACAACCACTATCCTGCTCAACGAAATTCTCTATCAAGTGGTAGAAATCTACATACATTCCTCTCGGACCGACCAGTGAACACCTCTGATGACATCTCCCTAAATTCGGGACTTACTCACTAATCTGATCTGAAGTTTTCAGAAACGATCGGATCTCGAACACACTAAGATCCTGTGTCTATCTTTTAATTAAAAGACTGGGAGGATAAGTCACACAAATTATCACCGACGGATCTCGTTTCTACTCTTGCGAAACCTGGACCGAGTCAGACTCGATTCGTTCATCCTCGAGGAGTTATCTTATCATCACAAACGATACCGTCCTCCGATACAATGTCCTATGGGTCGGATCGGTAGCGAAAAGGTTACCACCACCATTAGAACCTGAGTCCAGTTCGTATTCGTCCTACTGGTTGGTAGGACCAAACGAACCCTAGTTCCGCCGGGAGGGATTGCCCTGAAACTGAGGTTCTGTCAGGGTCCTTTTGGTCCTACTTGACCAGTGGGGTTCATCCTGTCTACCAGTGGTCACATAACCCAAGGCAAAGACGACTGCCTCCTCTCTGTCCTTGTAGGAGAAGAGTCTCACACTCACACCCCGAGACGGGAGACGTCCTCGGGGGATCTGTGTACGTCGTATTTACTCAACCTACATCAGGGACCCTTTACCAACGTGATAGGAACGTTAATTAATTAAACAAGTTAATTAATTTTATCGAAGTGATTAATATACATGTCCTCTAACGTGTAAAGTAATCCTACTCGTCTACCGAGGTGATTATTAATGGTTTCGGACCCCAACGTCGTTCCTCCCCACAACCGTATACTTAACTATAACTTGTAAAGTCACCGGAAGAAGGATGTTGATTTCAACTTCAAGGACAGGGGTTCTATCTAACTCCTTGTCTAAAAATTAAAAGAAGACCCCCACGGTCGTCCAACACGATTGAACGACAAACACCGACCACTGGTAAAAGAAGTAGTTTGTGGACCGGTCCAGTTCTACACCTTCCCCACACCCGAGGTACCGAAACTTTCTTCCTCGGTTCAGTCCCAATCTGGACCCTGGAGACGTGTTAAGTCTCTCGACCAATTGGACGACTTAACATTACTATTCGGTGTAGAGGGTCTTTTTATTGTCCACAGAGTAGAGGTTTCCCTTACACGAAAGAAGACGACACAATAGGTCTGGAACGGGGCAGGAGTGGGGACAAGTTAGGGATCCCGGAATCTTAGATTTGTCTGGGTGTCTGTACGGTCTCTTACTTTTGGGACTGACAGACGTGTGTGTCTGGTCCGTCCAAGACATGATTGCACTAAGACGTAGTGTATCCACTCAAAGACCTCACAAGAGTGAAACCACTACTCCTACTGTCAATAGCCATTAACTGTTCATAACGGGTAGGGGAGACCCGGTCTTTGAAGGGCGTGAACGACATTAAGAGTTTTGTCGGGACGTACCGTTCACAATTGAATGTCTACTCTTTTACTCCGAATTTCCACGGACCCCAACGGGTTTCGACATAATTATGAGTCTCGAGACATAGATATTTCGTAGAACAAGAAAGGTGGGAGAACGAGACGACCATTTACTAAACCCCAGTATTTTCAGGGTATGGGTTTAGCCCTTCCTACACTCCCCTTCGGTGACCCGACCCAAGTAAGGACGGGTGTTCGCCCCGTGACGAATCCTCGGCCAGTGGCGACTACCCGGGAGTCGTGAAGTCTTGGGTGTCCCCGGAACCCCGTTGACCAAGACTTACTAAAGGGTCGTGGGTATGGGTTCACGAGTCACGTATTTTCGTCAGTCGACCGGCACAATACTTCCTTACTCCATGACCAGTCTCTTACAAGGTCTTTCTTTAGATAGTAAAGTCCTCTAAGAAGTCTTACAAGTAAATTACACTAGACTATTCTCTCAAAAGAAAAAACGAGTAAAAGTACCAACCCCTTTCCACTGGGTAGACTTCAAATATACGTTATACACTTCTTCTTTGTTTCGACTCCCACCCCCCTTATGGTGAATATTTTCTTGTTTATCTAGCCAGACCCGCGACTACTATCTCCAACTCGTACTGCCGTTCAAAGGACGACCCCGTTTAGCTCGTAACAGCAACCCCTTGTGCGAGGTAGAACACACTACCAGGGTCACTTGGGGGTAGGAAGAGACCAGACGGACGGACGGGGGATTCCAGGAGAACTTCATGCACAGGTAGGGAACTGCAAAAGTGAGGTGTGAGGAAGACTCAACCTCGTCCTTACCCTACCACACAGACTCAGTGTTTTTTAACACTTAGTAAGAACTCTACTTCCTCGGGACTTTTACACTGAGTAAAGACATCGTACATGTCCATTCTTTACCGACAAACCAACACTGACCGTTGACGGTATATTAAGATTAAAACTGAACCAACGACAACAAAAACCCCTACCCTAGTCTGGACCGGGACCCCACCCACGGCACACCTTCCTGTGTCACGGTAAACCTGAGCCAAGGACGGAAAGTCGTGAAGTAGTGGATTTCCTCCGGTTCCGTACAGGTATCAACGTCCTTTGTACAGCCAAACTTGTATATAATTCACCATTTGACTTTCTACCTTTAGAATTCGAATTAGTTCTAATTTTATATAAAAAGGATTAGTGTCTAGGTTAATTCATGGTCTCCCTCCGACGGCCCGGGTCGGTCCATCGAATATAGTCAGACGCGATCTTTCTCGGGACTCGATCAAGTATTTGACACAAATACACATGTGTAGACAAGAGTTCTCATCAAGGAATATGTTCGGAAGAGAGAACCAACAACACAGTCGGACCTACCCGACCGGCTCAGACGTATGGACGATACTTTAAACTCTAAACGAGTTAAATTTACGTAAACTTTTTATAGGAATGTATGAAAATAATCGAGTATTGTCATTAGGTTCTTCATTTCTTTGTATTAATACCTTAAACGAGTGACAAGAATGTCGAAACCCATTTTAAACATCGATCCGAAAAAAGGTCCCTAGTCTTCCCAACGATGTACTCCTGGTTTCTATCCCATAAGCCTGAACTGGAAAGTTTTTATCCCCAACCCCTGAACGGACCACCAGGTCATCAATTCCTAGGTGGAAGGTCACGTCCCCTGCGTCCAAACTAGGGACCAGACCCGTGAATCTAGGGGTGCGGAACCCCGTTGATTTGGACACACGGTGTTGATCACTTGCGAGTTCGGTGCTCTTTCTAGAACGTACACCGTTGTTTTTGGACTACGTCGTTTTTTATTTATTTATAAGTTTTTTTTTTTTCTTTTACCCTCAACCCGTAGACTCGGATGACAATATAATACTCGACACTCTCCTCCTACACTTATCCTTTTCTTCTTCCCTTTAACCTCGTCAGACCCCCGACCACTTCCTCGATCTACCTTTATCATCCACTCGTTTCTCCGCTTCGTTCAGTCCACTCTCCTCAACCCCTATCCTTTGTTGGTGTCCGCACGAAAACCGACATTCGTCCTTTTTTCGTTTGCCTATCACCGGACTCATTGTAGAGTCTTTTGTTCTTAGACCCCACTTATGGTCACCACAGACCACAACTAGACCGTCAAGTTGTCACTGCAGTTCCTATCCTCAAAAAAGTCAAGGAGACGAAACGGGAGACATGACAAAACCGAAGAATCAGAACAGTGGAGGTCCTCACACTACACCAGCGGGACTCGACGTTCTCTCCGACCACTCCCCTACTCATTCGAAAAGGTCGGAACTATCGCCTTCACCTGTTCTTCCCACTCCTCACCAACCTCTCAATAGGTCGGTCGGTAACCCGTATCTGATCGCCACTTTTTTCTTTCTTTATTTTTGTTTATAAACGACTTAGTAGTGATGTCTTTTGGGTCTACGAGGATGTATCAAAGGACACACACTTACCTCAAACTCATGGACGCACAATACCATACCTTCCTGTTGAAAATCCAGGGTCAGGTCGGGCACCGACTAGTCGTCGTTTCAGTCACACGTCCGCCCTAAGTCCCTTTCGGTCGACTCTCGGCCGATCCGTCCTTCCCACATGTCCTTCTCCCCTCCGTTTCATCGTAGTAACACCTAGGTGGAAACGAGAGTAAAGGTCGGGCACTAAGAGTCTTCGTTCTGCCGACCAAAAGTCTTGAATTATCATCTCGAACAATTAAAGAAACATTTGAGGTAAAATTACTTGTCTACGTAAATTAAATCTTGTGACTCGAAGACTATCATCGAGTCTCCAACTATGGGGAAATCGCGGTAAAACTTAAGGTACGGTGACACAAACTCGTACCTGTGTGGGAGATAAGTGTGGCGACACCGGGTCTCGTCAAAAAGAAGAGTACCGGAGTGTCTTAGGATCGGAACAGTCTCGTGACCAAGGGGACTGGGGATTGAAGAGTGGAAAGGATATAGACACGGGATACCACTGAGAGGAAAGGGATGCTCCGAGTCATCTCCGCCGAGAGATCATCTACGAGTCATCTAGGTGCCGAGAACGACGAAACTCAGTAAACCTATAGTAAATCCCGGGACGGTGAGTGAGTGTTGTCACTCAGTCTACGGAAACTAGGTTTTTTACCTTTGGTCGACTAAATTTACGTCAAGGAACAAGAGGGAGATTATGACATTCTCGTCCCAGAGAGTTTGAAAGCACACGTACATTTAGTGCACTCTTAGAATAATTTTCCGTCTAAGACTAAGTCCTCCAGACCCCACTTTGGACTCTGACATGAAAAATCGACGCTCCACTACCACTACGGAGACCAAGTCCTTCATCCTAGAGTCGGGAATTAGTCTAAAGTCCACGAGCCGTCGGTACGTACCGATCTCGATGGTGTAACCTGTCGTGTTTGTATTCTATAAAGGTGATATCGTCTCTTAAGATGACTTGTTACGACCCGGATCTCAGCTCGGGTCCTCTCTTTGGAAAAAATTCACTTTCAGAATCAGCGAGGTAACACAGACTGAGAAGAGACAGGTACCTTAAAAGGTCCGTTCTTATGACCTCACCCATCGGTAAGGGAAGAGGTCCCCTAGAAGGGTTGAGTCCCTAGCTTACTCCCAGAGGACGTAACTCCGTCTGAGAAATGACAGGTTGGTTTATTACATCTCGGTACCTGTCACCATTCTCTGATTGATCTCCCTCGGAACAGTCACTTATTGGATCACCTCTCCCCGGTCTGAAAGGAACTCCTTCACTACCAACTCAACCTCAACCTAGTCCATCATTGGTCCGACCGTCCCTTCAACCCTTTCTCACCTCTTCTGTCTTAATGTCTCAATTTCGTACACCTTCTCGGACCTCTAGAACCAGCGACCGTAAGCCATTTCCCACGAGGGGTACGTACGAGAACAACTGACACATTAGGTCTTGACACACCTTCGTACCTGAGGCGATAGGGATCACTCGTGACCGAGACTTAGGTGGAGAGGACACAAGTTTAGACGAGTAAATTTGAGGATCACGGAGCCAAAGGAGTAGACATTTTACCTGTTTTATTATGCATACGTTGTCTCGACACCAACTTTTAACTTAGTCATGCACACTTCGTGGATCCTCACGAACAGGTGACATTCACGACACCGCAACAATCGACAATAATGGTAAGAATGGCCACGGTCACTGAACAATCGTCCCCCGACGGGACGGAGCTCGACGACGATACTAGCTCCTCAGGGATGGACCACGACCGGGGGTTCATGAACCTCCGTCTCGAAGACCCGAGGCTCAAGAGTGACGGTCCACTTGGTCCTCAAGACCTTGGACCATGGGGAGAGGGGTGGGACGGGTTGGGACAGGGGAGACGAAAGAAAAAAATTTTTTACTAACATATATAAATAAATAAAACCCGACACGACCAGAAGTAACGATGTGTCCGATGAGAGACCAACACCGCTCGTCCCCGACGAGAGGTCAACACCGCAGTCCGAAAAGTGACGCTACTGAAGAGAACAAAGTCTCGTACCCGAATCCCATGAGCCCGAAGTCATCGACACCACGTACCCAAATTCAACGAGGTTCCGTATACCCTAGGAGAACCTAACCCCTAGTTTAGGCACAGGGGACGTAACCGTCCGCCTAAGAAATGGTGACTCGGTGGTCCCTTCAGGGACAGGAGAGACGAAAATTAGGAGTGTCGACTGGCGTAGTCACGAATTAAACCGACATGTCTTCAGTGTCGTCAATATAAGTAAAGGTACCGAACACTCGGTACCTCGGATTTTTATTAGGTCGTCCAGGATGTGATTTCACAGTCTAAGTGTAGTAAAACTTACAATTCTGAGGTCTCCACCTTCGTAGAGCGGTCGAAAGTAGTCTAACCTTGGGGTCACGGGGAAGGACGGGGGCTGCTACACAGGGCGTCCAAGGGTGTACCGGAGAACTACAGTACGTCGATAACACCGGTCCACCTAGGGAGTGTCGAACCTTTATGGTCTCCCTAGAGGGGAAATGGAAAGGTGAAGACCACGGGGACCCGGACACCACACACCACCGGACCCACCCCAGAGTTCGAAATTAGGGAAAGGGGTACTCCCTCAACTCGGGTAGTCGTCTCAGTACTGGAAGAGGGGACCGGGTAGAGTCCAGACAGGACGACGGTCACGTCTTGGTCGTTAAGAGTCGTGTCTCTCCCTGGTGAGATGTGCTAGTCCGGATCTATTTCCTGAACGACGGGTCCTAAGTAAGTGTCTCTCTAAAAAAAAAAAGATCGGTCTTGATCTGTAGTGGTATTGAACCGGGTAGGTTCGTTAAGAAGAACATTACTCTAAACTACGTACTCTACCCGGACATATTATCGCAACCTATTATATTAACAACTCTTATAATCTCAGCCCTGAACTCATCGAAATTTTAAACTTTCCCCCATCATTACCACCTTCAACGACTCTAGTGACAAGACCTTCCTTACTCACCCAGGTCACCAACGACGGCCGTCCAGAGGACCCGAGAGACTCCGAACGGCATTGGGGGGTGCTGAGTTGGTGGAACTTTAGCAACCCAAGGTGGACGGAAAGGCTTCAAAAAACAAAATGAAAATCTAAAGGCATAAATACGGGAACCCCAAGGAACTAAACACATAGTGTGTGGACAAGTATACATACGTACATATACACGGGGAGACTCATACGTGCGTGTGTGTGTGTGTGTGTGAATGTGTGGGGACATTTGATGTACACAGACATATCAACAAAACAGAAAAATCACCGGGGTTGACTTTCGGGTAGATCCTGACGGTTGGATTTTCTTTTTTACTTAAACGACATAGGGACTTTAAAAGGTAAAGGAACACCGACCCTCCACCAGCCTAGACCGGCAACCCTAAGCAGTGGCGGGAACCGGAGATAAGAGACGTAGGCAACCACCTACAGACACCCCGTTAAAGGAGAAGTGCAATTCATTCGTGACCTCCCCGGGCACACCGGGAACCTCTGAGGACATAAAAGGAGCGTACCTCCGACTTCAGTCATCGCCCCCCGGTGGAAACCTAGAACACCCAAAAAAGGCGGGGAACACGGTCAACCTAACTCCACAGGAAAATGAATTGCCACCATTCTTGTGACGTAGAAACGAGTCCCTGGGTCCGACGACAGACCGCCCTTCTTAAAAAAGTGTCCCACCTCCCGGCGACGACCGAGAGTGCACCGACGACGTCCAGGGGCAGGTCGGTCCACTCGTCGTCATCTCCTCCGGCAATGGACTATCTTGGTGCAAGATTCTTGAACTTTTGTAGGGGAGGTCACGGGGCAAGTGTAGAGTACTCCTCCTACCATTGAATATATACAGGAATTTGTGACTGTCGTCAGTACTCGTGGGGGTTTTATAACCGACTTGGATCGAGGGGTCAAATACCCCTGGGGTTCCTACTATTTTCGTCTTGTACTTTATTCGAACACTTTTAATTCTATGCAAAAGAAAATGACTGCCAAACTTAGTCCTGAACAGACTCAATTGTGGTCGGTTACCATTCTGATCAGTAATATTTCCTTGTTCGGGCCTCCACTACTCACTTGCGACCCGACTCTCTCTAGCCAAGTAAGACCACGAGGAAGTGGACTGAAAATATACTTGGAGGTTGGGGTAAAGAATGATCCTAGAGGAACCCCCGTTCCTAAACAAACGAAAGGTCATCAGGGACCTTGTAGTCCCTACGAACGAAAGAGAGAGATATATATATATAAACATTCCAGATACAAAAACAAAAATCTTAACGTATGAGGAAATTAACCCCGAAGGGACCACCGAGTCTACCATTTCTTAGACGGACGTTACGTCCTCTGGACCCAAGTTAGGGACCCAGCCCTTCTAGGGGACCTCCTCCTTTGCCGTTGGATGAGGTCATAAAAACGGATCTCTTAAGGTACCTATCTCCTCGGACCGCCCGATGTCAAGTACCCCAACGTTTCTAAGCCTGTGTTGACTCACTGATTGTGTGTGTGTGTGTGTGTGTGTGTGTGTGTGTGTGTGAGAATTAATTAAATAAATAAACAGTAACCGATATGGCGTACCATACATCCTGTTAACTTGGGTACGGGGACGTAACCCTCGTGTCTCAGAATCGGTGACTGGCGGTCCCTTCATTGACATCCATATATACAAAAATTAAGTAAATAAAGATTGACTTACTATTAACGAAATGGTATAACACAACCAATAGATAGATAAAAATTGACCTTTGTGTTGTCTAGGTATTTTCGTCTGGGCAAAGGACAGGAAACGAGAGTCGCACCGTACTTCTACGTCCCAGTGACTCGGTCCCCGAGGCACCTTCTGGGAGAAGAATAGGGTGACGTTGGTAAAAGGGAAGGACTGGACCTAGAATTTCCGGTCTCGCGTCGGAAGACCTTAAGAATCTTTTATCTGTGACGTTGTTCTTTTATTTATAACAGACAGAATCTTTTCGGTCACCTTCTCAATAGGAGTCTGTCCGGGGTTCATGTCACTCTCGGCAAACTCGTGTAAATGTCCCCAGTGCAAGTACCGCTACCTCTCCCTCTGGATCTTTTCCTTGTTCTCGACAGACGAGCGGAGATCGGTCCTGGTAGGGCGGGCAACCCCTCAACCCTGACAGGGGACGGACGTTCCGGGTCCTCCCTACGAGGACGAGCTGTGGGGGGTGGGGGGCGGGGTCCGCCAGAGCGAGTGAAAGTCATAGTAGACATCGGGCCCCTCGATTCCCCCGGAACTGGCCGGCTCTCTTAGGTCAGGACCTCGCAGACAAAAGACTCGACAACAAGAGACACACCTCTACACTCCTTTTAAGCCTCATCTGACTCGAAGGGACCCCAGTCGGGGGGGTGGGGGGTTGGGTGCGAAGTGACCCGGAGAAGAAACATTTCTTCTGAGCGGACCAAATCTGGTAGAGAACTGACAAGTCCTTCTCTCACCAGTCACTGTACAAGGAAGAAACCCTTGTTTAAGAGGTAAGGATTGAGCCACCGCCACGAGTCCCCTTCTCCCTCCGCCTCCAGTCTTCCCTGACAGGTACACCAACGGAGAAAGGGGAAGAAAAGTTACAAAATCCAAACGTGTTGATTTCGTTAAGGAAATAATAGTAAAATCACCTCAGAATCTTCCTTTTCCTCTAGTTGTGTACAAAAAGTAGATGTTAAAAAATTTTTGGTCTTCTGGCCACCGTATTAAACTTTAGTGAAGGATCTTAAGGTGACACAGATATAGTAGATAAATAGATCAGAATCGTAAAATATGTAAATTTTAAGGCGGGGGGAAGGGAACAGGTAATTTTTATTGCATATTCGTAGAAATATCGATTTGGAAATCAGTATAATACTACTGGAGGATTCTCCCTTAAAGACAATTCGTCTGAAAGACCCAGTTTCCTATACATTTTGAATTTCCACAAAAACGACGTATAACGAGTTAAAGAGAAGTATTTATACTGTGACTAAACGTAGGGGTGATCGGTATGCACTTACACGAGGTGGGAGAACAACTACGACCCACAGAAAGTCGTACAAATAAACCCATATATTACACTTGTAGGACACCCTATCTAGGGACTGAGTTTGCGAACGTGTAGTTTCAAACCTACCTATAATGAGTTGAATGGTAGTCGCATACTTGTACGGACAAAGGAGACGTAAGAACGGTTGTGACGTCGTCCTATACTTTTTGAAAAGGTGAAATCATCCAACTAAAATAACTAAAGAGGTCTCAAAACTGTCAAGAAGTATATAATACGGTAAACATAAAAAGGAAGTACCTAACGGACATTGGGTAAAAAAAAGGAACTCACAAATAGTAAAAGAACTAAAAATTCGAGAGAAATATATAATTCCTTTGATCACACGTATATTGTGTAACAATAAATTTAAAACAACTGTAAAGTAAAACAACCGGGAAAAACACACAAACGTACAGATCGACTATTCACAAGCCAAACCCCCACGACACGACCCGGAAACGACGACGTGGGATCGAAAGAGACCAACACCTCTCGTCCCCATTGAGAGGTCAGCGTCACGTGTCCGAAGAGTAACGTCACCGAAGAGAACAACGTCTCGTCCCCGAGATCTCGTACCCGAACCATCAACGGGGTGAGTCCGAATCAACGGGGTACCGCACACCTTAGAAATTAGGCACAGGGGACGTAACCGTCAGTCTAAGAATTGGTGACCCGGTGGTCCCTTCAGGGTCGATTACAAAATTTGTCATTGCAAATGGTCGGAAAACAGAAACACCACACGAAGGTCTTAATGGACTTGAAACCCATAGGAAGATCCCATAGGAAATACAGAAATAAACGGACCCACTACCCGACGACGGAGTCAAGGTCCGTACCAGGGGTCCAGGAAGTCTAATCCCGTTCCACTGGTACCTGTCAAGAGGTCCCTGACGAGTGGATGTCACCCCCCAAGCTCCAACCACGACCACTTCTCCGTCGGGGTGGGCTCTGGGTCTCAATGGTTGCACCTTACGTCGACCGACAACCCCACTAGGTCTCGGTCTCCCACCTATAGTACTCCCCATACTTGCACTGTACCTGTCCGTACCGACGACTAGAGACGGTGATAGTCGACCGGAGTCCCGCCGTCACAACGGGTGATCCCGGTCACTTATTCTCCTCCCCGAGAAGGACAGGTTTAGGAAATGGTGACTCGGGGTCTTCAGTCTTGTTCTGTTCACCCTGGTCCTGAAATTTCCTGGGCGTACTAAACCAAGTTGAGTCCGAAGGAAACTATTATCGTATTCACAATCAACGATTAGCACAGGTTGGGAATCACTGGGGTACCTGACATCGGGTGGTCCGAGGAGACAGGTAACTTAAGAGGTCCGTTCTTATGACCTCACCGATCAGTAAGGCAAGTGAAGAGGTCCCCTAGAAGGGTTGGGTCCCTAACTTGGACCCAGAGGACGTAACGTCCGTCTGAGTAATGGGGGTCCCTTATTATCGTATCTCGTCGGAGTCTACTGCGTCCTGTCCCAGCGGAGACACCGAAATGTACGTCGAAGACAAAGAGGCGCCACGAATGACATGACTGAACGGACGAAGGAGACGTTCAAGGGTCTAAACGAGAACCACTCTGAACGAACCCCTCGCCCCGGTGCCCCCACCTACGACCCTTCGACGTAAGTCTCGAAGTCGACCCCTGAAGGTCCTACCCCTTCCCGCCCCCCTTGAACCTCGGAGGCAAGGGGGAGTCGGTAACCAAGTTGTCGATCTTTAATCTATACAAAGTCTTTACACACTTGTCACAACCTCTCTCAAAAGAATTTGAAAGCCGTTTCACTCTAGAAGTCTGGATAAACTCTATGACACTAGTTTGGAAGTCTCACCGGAAATCCTCATAGATGACACCCGACAGACAAGTCTACCCATTAAGCTGTAAAAGAGGACTTTCAATTCCTACAAGTAATCTTACATTTTTGGTTCGACCTAACACTAGTCGTGTTTTTACGGTGAAGGAGGACGAGGAGGCTGTATGGATTAGATGAGCGTGGCGGGGCGGAAACAGGACGGGAGGGGGTCTAGGGGGTTGGGACTGAGAAGTAAGTCCAGAAAGAGGTCACAACGGGGAAGTAACACGACAAGAGAGAGTATAGGGGAGTAAGAGAAAAGAAGTGTCGTCTGTGTTATAGTTGTTATTATTACTATCGATAATAATTTCTCATGATTGGTACACGGTCCTTCACAATATTTTTTGAAAATGAACACACTTATGTAAACTAGGAGAGTAATTGGTATACTCTTCTTATGATATTAAGAACAAAATGTCTATTTCTTTAGCTCGGGTCTGTCTCCAAGTCCATTATCAAACCGTAACCCTCAGAAGATAAGTCATTTGTAAATAATTTGTCAATGACACCTGGTCCAGGTCCGAGACACGATCCTAGTCCCCTAGGTTTTTACTCTTCCAGTGACAGAAACGTAAGTTCAGTAGTCCTCTGGTCACAAGATCTGGTCAGACCCGACCACTGAGGAGAGACTCTCGGACCTCGTTCAACGAATGTGTCTATATACACGAAATTAAAATGGTAGACATTTTATCTTTATTTCCCCTGAAGGAACCATGAGGTCACCTATTTTTAGGTGGACGGTCACGTCCCCTGAGCCCAAACTAGAGACCAGACTTTTCTAAGGTATACGGAACCCCGGGGACTCAGCGTTGACGCGAGATCTCGGGTGCTCGGCATTGTTGACTTCGGGTGTGTGGATCTCGGACACGAGGGGTTCTCTTCGGTGGCGTCACTCGGGCACGTGGCGTTGCTTCTCATCGGGGGTGAGTGGGGTCGACCTCTTTCGGGTTCTCGTCGTTACTTCTGGGTCACGGTGGTTTTTATTTTAATTACTAAAAATTTTTATCTCTATTTCCGTGGACGGGGTCGACGAGGAGATCCAAGAACCTCCTAAACAACCACTTTAGTGAAACCCCACTGTAGTGAGGTCATAGTGAAACCCCATATGTCAACGACCGGTAAGGAGTGAGACTCTGATCCTCTGCCGTCTGTGTAAGACGAAAGGATGGACGACCTCCCTTTCCGTTTCCTGTGAGTAGAGACAGGACCCGAAGGGTCCACCGCGGTCACCATTTCTTGGGCGGACCGTTACGTCCTCTACATTCTCTACGCCCAAGTCAGGGACTCAACCCTCGTAGTGGATCTCCTCCCGTACCTATCTCCTCGGACCGCTCGATGTCCAGGTATGTGTCCCAACTTTTCTCAGTCTGTCCTGACTTCGTGGAACTACACGTACACGTGCGTGTGTGTGTGTGTACACACACACGCGTGTGTGTACGTGTGTACACGTGTGTATGTACGCATGTGTACGTGTGTGTGTAGACAGGACGACCAGGATACAGGAATAGTCTAAAGGGAAAGAACGTCAGTAAAATACCATAGTTCGTTAAGAATTTACAGAATTTTATCAACCTATCAACCTATCGATCTTAGAGTTTTAGTTAAAAACTGGGTGACTATACTCTACGACATGAAAATATTGACCAGTCATCCTAATACTATGAATCCCGTCGGTAGGGTAGATTGACCTTCACAAAATAACAGGTTCCTGGGGTTTTAGGGAATGGATGACTACCATGAAAACCTTCCTTCAAGAAGAATCAGCAGTAATCCGATGATCGGACCGACAAATTAAGGTTGTCGACCACAATAAGACCTTGGATTCCGTTCTCGTCACAAAACGAAAGACACCAAAGACGGTTCCGGTACTCAATCTTTATTCGAACACCATTAGCTACCCGACAACCACACACTACTCCTTTGTCGGGATACTTCTCCCTAAGAACGAGGAACAGTAGGAGAACTCTACCTGAAACTTCTTACCTCACTGGTTTGGAAAGTTCATTTCGTCCGGTTCTGCAGACTGGGGAAGGAGGATTTGTCATACACTCTTCCACGAAACCAGCGACCAAGAACGGGACCCGGGGTGGGCGGAAAGACAGTAGGACCAAACAAAGGACACAGATTAAACAACGTGCTAGACAATAATTGGTTTGTACGGGAACGTTCGACCCCTTATAAACGTCTCACTATTTCGTTATTACAATATTATAAGATGAAGGGATTTCTCCGTAGTTCGGGTCGTGTAAGACCCTTCGTAGGTCCGTGGTCTCGGGTAACTAAGACAAGAAAGTAAGGAAACACGACAACCGTAGGATGGCATCTACGGACAGTGAGGTAGGTAGGGGGTAGGCAGGTAGGTAGGTAGGTAGGGGGTAGGCAGGTAGGTAGGTAGGTAGGGGGTAGGCAGGTAGGTGGGTGGGCAGGTAGGCAGGTAGACAGGTAGGTAGGTAGGTAGACAGGTAGGCAGATAGGTAGGTGGGTAGATAGGTATGTAAGTACGCATAACACGACACGAATCAGCGTGTCAACACAGACTGAGAAACACTGGGACACCTGACATCGGACGGTCCGAGGAGACGGGCATCCCTAAGAGGTCCGTTCTTATGACCTCATCCAACGGTACTGGAGGAGGTCCCCTAGAAGGATTGGGTCCCTAGTTTGAGTCTAGAGAGCACAACGTCCTCCTAAGAAATGTCAGACTTGGTGGTCCCTTCGGGGATGTATGTATGTATGTCAGTGGATAGATAGGTCACCTCATGAATAAAAACTCGTGAATGATACTTAGTCTGGGTCTCATTTCTGGACTTCTATGTCCCTACTCATCCAGTGGTCGAAACGTAAGTTCCCTAAGTATGCCATTATTATCCTTTGGACTCAAGTTACTTCACAAGGTACGAATCGACCCCCGAATTATAAGGGTGATGGTTCTTTTCCGTCTCAAACCATTTCTTTTAAAAATGTTTTCTCTACTGACAGTTCAGAATTTTCTGTTCGATACACGAATGAATATAGTGAGTCAGGGAGGGCTGTAGAGTAGGAAGGTGTCTATGATTGTGGTTGATCCTCGTTCAGAGAAGGAACACACATAGGGGTGGAGGACGAAACTGTAACCAAGTAAAGGGTGGGTATAGTAAGGGCATGACGAAGTCCGTGCAGGGGACAAGACTTTAAAACCCGGTGCAGGACAAGGTTTCCATTTCAAGGTCGAGGACTCCCACCGGAAACCCAGGGAGGTGACTCGACAGGCCCGAAGGGACCACCGAGTCTACCATTTGCTAGACGGACGTAACACCCTCTGGACCCAAACTATGGACCTTCCCCTTCTAGGGGACCTTTTCCCTTCCCGTTGGGTGAGGTCATAAGAACGGACTTTTTGAGGGACCACCTCGGACCACCAGATATCAGGTACCCCAGTGTCAATCTGTCCTGTCTCACTGAATTGTGAAAGTGAAAGTAAAAAGTAGTATAATGATTCTCAGTCGGAACATCCGACTCAACAGACCAGGCCAATAGTTAAACACTTAATTAGACAAAGTAAAAGAATGTCTCCCAAAACCCCCAAACCCCGTCACCCCACGTATAACTTTTCTAAGATATTATTTTTACTTTTCAGAGGACCGGAGAAAGGAAGAATTGGACATGAAGAGGGAACCCGTTGAAAAAAATTGAGAAAGTAAATAAAAAAAGACTGTAAATGGAGGTACAAATTTTTATTACGTGAAAACAAAATGAGGATAAAATCTTTAATAGACGAATGAAGGACAATACCACTGCTGAGGTGAGGGAATATGGTGCGAAGACGGAGGGGAGGGGTGTAGGAGTGTCGTATCGACGTAGCAATAAATATCAAGGAGATAAACCAATCGAAATATTCATTATAAAAGTGATAGTATAAAGAACGAATAATTGTCGTCATAGAGAACTAAGGGAACTCGTCATTCTACTTCTATAATTACAGGAATGGGGTTGACGGAAGGTTGAAGGATTAAAGACAGTAGAGATCAAAATGAAAATAGAACAATTCCCACTATTGTAAATGTAGAAATAAAAGATTGTCGGTCATTTTTTTACACGACAGACATCCAACTGAGATTTCTGACTTGTTAGTTACCTATCTCGAATACAATAACTCTTGCACCTTTGTTCAACACTGCCAGATGAGAGACTGCATGTACAAATCAAACGGATCACTAAAGTTTGTTTGTTTTTTTTAAGTCGATTGTAAGATTTTCATCCCTCTCAAAGGTATTTTCTCTGTCTCAAACCCTATGACAAAATTTCCAACATTATAGAACAGACTGAAAGGTATACCGTCGTGGCAAAAGAAATCTTATTCGAACGGACGAAGGTCGGACGACGTCGGGGATGATGAGTCTACCCCATTCGTTCACGAGTCTGAGGATCGGACGACACAAGTAAATAAATAAACGGACTGGGACTACCGTAAAGTCACACACTAGGATTCGGACTAGACAATGAGAGAAACCTCAGTTATTATACTTAAAGGAAATATATATATCGAAATATAAAAGGGCTCATACAATAACGGAAGTAAAAAAAGGAGGGGTGGTAAATGATAATAGTATAGGAAAAAAAAGGGGGAGAGTCTGAGAGATCGGTCAACCCATAAAATAGACAAGAGGGAAGGAGGGTCTCAGGAGGTAGAAGGAGTCCAAACTGGACCAACGACAGATCCGGACGATGTGTCACTGTAGACCCTGAAAGGACATGATAATATGAACCAATCAAGATGACGAAGGACCTAGAGTGGAGAAGAAACACAGGTAAATCAAAGAAAGTCAAGTCAAGTCAAGTCAGCGAGTCAGCACAGGCC
Source organism: Capra ibex (assembly GCA_006410555.1). Lineage (NCBI taxonomy): Eukaryota > Metazoa > Chordata > Mammalia > Artiodactyla > Bovidae > Capra > Capra ibex. The sequence continues at coordinate 28,756,976 of SJYO01000647.1, forward strand.
GAGAAACACTGGGGTACTTAGCGTCGTGTGGTCCGGAGGGACAGGTAGTGGTTGAGGGCCTCAAGTGAGTCTGAGTGCAGGTAGCTCAGGTACTACGGTAGGTCGGTAGAGTAGGAGCCAGCAGGGGAAGAGGAGGACGGGGGTTAGGGAGGGTCGTAGTCTCAGAAAAGGTTACTCAGGTGAGAAACGTACTCCACCGGTTTCATAACCTCAAAGTCGAAATCGTAGTAAGGAAGGTTTCTTTAGGGTCCCGACTAGAGGAACGTCAGGTTCCCTGAGAGTTCTCAGAAGAGGTTGTGGTGTCAAGTTTTCGTAGTTAAGAAATCGAGAGTCGGAAGAAGTGTCAGGTTGAGAGTGTAGGTATGTTCTGGTGTCTTTTTTGGTATCGGAACTGATCTACCTGGAATCAGCCGTTTCATTACAGAGACGAAGACTTATACGATAGATCCAACCAGTATTGAAAAGAAGGTTCCTTATTCGCAGAAAATTAAAGCACCGACGTTAGTGGTAGACGTCACTAAAACCTCGGGGGGTTTTTATTTCAGACTGTGACAAAGGTGACAAAGAGGTAGATAAAGGGTACCTCACTACCCTGGTCTACGGTACTAGAAACAAAAGACTTACAACTCGAAATTCGGTTGAAAAAATGAGAGGAGAAAGTGAAAGTAGTTCTCCGAAAAATCAAAGAAATCTCTTCCTTTAAGGAAAGAAAAAAAAAAAGAATTAAAAAACACGAACCCCCTCATCTATAGATAGACGGGGTACCCATGGTCACCGAGTTGACAAGACTGAAGTCCAAAATATATTACGGGGGTGAAAAATCGGAGTGTGAACTAAGGACGGGAGGTAACGGGACCGTAGAAACTCAGTACTCGGAGAACCGGTAAGACGGTCCGAGAGTCGTAGACTCGGGTGAGGTCCCAGTCCAAGGGACACCGACGTCATAGTCAAAGATTAGAACGTATGAGATGGAAAAAAGGGTCAGAGAAAAGGTTATCGGGAATACACAAAGGAAACAACAAATTTTAATAAAGTGAGAGTAGAACCACTACTACACATATCTACTACTCTGATATTTACTTATGTCAATTGAACAACAGGTGGTAGATTTAATCCGTAAAAGTTAGGATTTAGATGGAGAAAATCCTAAATACTCAAGGAACACAATATTTATACAGATAGGTTAAGAATGAAACAAAATTGATAGTTCAAAGCTAGAGCATGCCTGTAACAATTCCGCTACAATCAACGGTATTAGTAGAGGACTAAAAGTCCCCGAATGGTACTAATTACAACAAAGAGCGTCGAGGTTGTCAGTTTACCTCACAAGACTGTACTGACCGGAAGAAAGTGTTTCATTACGTCCCTGGGTCCTTAGAATACTGAGACGATATGAAATCTCGTCCCTAGGGATTGGAGGTCCTAGACTACAGACTACTAGACTCTACCTCCACTCCATTAGTATATCTTTATTTCACGTGTTATTTACCTCATTATGTCAACCTAGTAGGGGTTTTGGTGGGGGGTGGGACTAGGTACCTTTTTAACTGAAGGTGTTTTGGACAAGGACCACGGTTTTTACAACATCTGACGACGGAATTCTCCTATATAAGAGTTGACCCCGTTTTAATCAAGAACCCCGATTTTTTGTTTTTTTAGGATGTAAAACTATGTATTTAGTGTCTGTATGTATACCAGGTATTCGTCTATGTGTCACGTAATTTTAAGGTGTCTCCTTCTTTGATGCTTTTTTCACGGACTTTTCTGGCGAATGTCCCCGCTGTCACTACTTTTTCCCGATGTCCCGGCTCCTCGTAGGACACAAGTCCATTTTCCCTCTTTTCTTCCACCACTCCCGAGTGAGTGAAGAATTGGTAGAACCGGGGTCTTACTGGCTCTAGAGAATCGGGTGTAAGGTAGCCACTCTTGATCAGTGCCCAGGGTAGGACTGTGTCCTCCTCGGCCCTCCACATCAAGACCCGACTGGTCGACGGAGAGTCACTGTTGAGGATCGATTTATTCCCCCTTTGTGTGTAAAACCTCTCACCGACCGGAGGTTTGGGTCCCCGGCCGTTCGAAGTCGACGGAGAGTCACTGTTGAGGATCGATTTATTCCCCCTTTGTGTGTAAAACCTCTCACCGACCGGAGGTTTGGGTCCCCGGACGTTCGAAACAGAATTTCTCGGTTCACCATTTACAAAGTCCGAACGTCCGGTACGCCAGAGGTAGTGTTGACGGGTTGAGACGGAGACCACCGGTCTTCGTCGGTGCCTGTGACAACCTTACTTACCCACACCGACACAAAGTTATTTCGAAATAAATGTATTTGTCCACCAACTGACCGGACGTCCGACACCAACTGGTTGAGAACGACTAGGGAGGTGGACCATTGGTAAGGTCCCGAAAAGGTAACAGGCGAAAAGGAACACAGAGTCCTGGATTGGGTGTAAAAGAGGTAAGGGACACGGATCTACCCTGGAATTGACGGGAGTTGACTCACTCCTCCCACTCAGGCACCAAAGAGATACTCTTCGTCATACTGAATGGGGTCGAGTCACTTCGCGTCTCCAGGGTTCAGACCTCTTTCCCTTACGTAAAACGAACGTTGTTATACAATTCGGTGGGGGTGTGGATTAGAGGTGTCGGTGGTCGGTACCGTGTGCAGAATTCACCAGTCTTATACCCCTGTCAAGGACATAAGTCGCGAGTTGGGAAATTTCATGGACGTCCTCCACTTAATTCGGGAGTCTCCTAGACCCGGAGCCGAAGAATATTGTACTCTCTTATGTGGTATAAAAGTTACCCAATCTAGGTATTACTTCCGCTTATTATTGTACCGGTATATAAATACAATCTTTGTCCTACATTTTAATATATATGTTATACTAGAGTTGGTAGTACAGAATTTTTAAATCAGTTTTTTTTCCCCCCATTTATAAGAGTGTTCCTACTACTCACCGAAAAAAAGAGAAAACACATACAAATTTTGAAAATGTCACTCGTACGAAAGGTCCGCCTCTTTTTATTTACGACAAAACTTTGATCTCTCCGTCTCTCAGTCCGACTCACCACTACCCCGCAGACGGGCGAGTACACGTGCGCTCACCCGGGTTCCTGCGGAAACCGTTGAGACAGGCTTGTTCAGGGAGACTCCGTCGGGCACGGCGAGTGGGAGGGAGTCTCCTCTTTCCGCAGAAATGTATCGCTGACACCTTCCCAAGGTCGGACGAAGAGACGACTCTTTAAGAAGAGTAAAGATTCACTACTCTTGGAGTAGAGTTAAGAAAAAGGCGACTCCGCCCTGATCGGAGAGACCTACTTAGTAGCTCTAAATAGTTATCCCACTCCTCCTCCCCACACGGACCCCAATTGACGCACAGTGTCCGTAGCCAGTAGAGCCGGTGAGGGGACACCCGAACGAACTGAAACTCCTCTTTACTTTAGTGAACGTGGGGTTTCACAACAGACACAACTGGTGGTCGGCGTCACCGGAGAAGGCCCACGGGGGCGAGGGTTGTCTCGTCTCTCTCGTTGGGTACGACGGTAGGATTGGTTCAAGTTCTAGCATGACTTTGCGGGGATTAACAGCCCTAGGGAGAGCCAAGGAGTAAACGGAGAAGGTCCATAGTTCACCAACCCATGCCCCCGGGAGGGAGGAGGATAAAGTGTGGGTGGACTCAAGGAAGAGAAGTCGGGAACCGACAAAAAAGACCCCTACAGCAAGAGCTCAGGACCCAACAGGTGTGTGACCGAGTCGGACACGAGAGACGTGAGTAGTCTGTGCAGTGCAAGACGTCGGGAATCGGGGAAGTGATCCTGCCCCACCGGGAGAGGGGAGTGGGTCCCCGGAGAGAGCTCAGAGGTCCCTGTAGTCGACGAACTTGTGTCGAGGGCACCGGACGCAAACGAACGGGTATCGGACGCAAACGAACGGGTATCGGACGCAAACGAACGGGTATCGGAGGTACGGAGAGACACTAGTCGGAGGAGACAGAAACAAAGAACGCAAAAGGGAGGTCAACTCCAACCTCCTTTGAATAGGGTCGAGAAACGGAGGCGGGACCGAGGACGTAAGACTCTTGACTTGAACCGAAGGAGAAAAAAAAAATTAGAGGTGTGTGTATAGGGCCTGTGCGGACACTACCTGTCCGTACTCATTCCTGGTGTGAGTCCGTCAGTGTCCGGTGGGTACACACAGACACACGTGTTCTTTAGGAATGCCACTGAACGCTCTGGGATATGACCCGAAGAGTCGGGGTCGTGATGACTGTAAACTCGGATCATTAAGACACAACTCTCCCCGCCAGGACACACAAGTTTTTATGAATCGTCGGAGGGACCGGAGATGAGTGGTCTACGGTTATCGTGAGGGGATCAACACTGTTGGTTTATACAGAGGTCTGCAACAGCCTAGAGGAGACCTCCTGCTTCCACGACCACCCAACTCCTGGGCATGGGATACACTACCCCTGGAGGGGAGGGTGTGGCGAAGAGACGAGACAGGACGACTCATGTGACTAGGGACGGCTCCTCGGAGCGAAGTCAACCGGGGCAACCTACGAGTCGCAGGAGGTGAATCTAGACGAGCTGGTAGGCCCGGAGTCGAGTTGCCTGTGGAGGGGTCCCGGAAAGGACTCGCGTCAGGTATAAAGGTACTCCTGAGACGCCCCGTGTGCCGGAGTCTGAACCTCCCCTCTCGACTTCTCCCCACCCACCGTCTCAGTCTTCCAACGTTTCTTCGGGGACAGAGGCCGAATACATTAGTGAGACGACCCTCTCTCACGCCACCCCGAGTCGTTCGCTCAGGGACCGACGAACAGTACACTTCTTTTGACTACACTTGCTGTGAAAAGGAGGAGACGAAGGACGAGTCGAAAAAACAAGAAACATACCACTTATTACACTGACGTCCTCCTCGGAGTAGGAACCTCAATAAAAATGTTCCAGAGGAGAGACGACGTCTACTGAGTCTCGACCACGGAAGAGAACTTGTGCAAGGAACCCTTTGCGGTCCTTCTACGACACGGGATCCGCTCGTCCCCCGGCCTCTCCCACAGGACCGGGGGGGACTGGCGTGACCTCGGTACAGGTACCCCCCGACTTTCATCCCCGACCTTCCTTCCGGAACGACTTGGTGACGAAGAGGGTCAAAGGGAGACGGTTCCGGTCGGGACGGAAAAAGAGTCGTAGGAAAAGACGAGGTCGTCTTTACTGGTCCTGTCGGACGGTCAGACCTCTCCTCTCTCCCTGACTGGCAGGGGGAGGCTTCCAACCGTGACGTCCGACGTCCATCTGGTCCGGGGTCTTCCGACCACCGAGATCAGACGATAACGATTCAGTTAAGTCAGTACAGGCTGAGACACGTTGGGGTATCTGTCGTCGGGTGGTCCGAGGGGGTAGGGGCCCTAAGAGGTCCGTTGTGGCCTCACCCAACGGTAACGGAAGAGGTTACGTACTTTCACTTTTCACTTTCACTTCAGCGAGTCAGCGCAGACTGAGAAGCGCTGGGGTACCTGACGTCGGATGGTCCGAGGAGACAGGTACCCTAAAAGGTCCGTCCTCATGACCTCACCCAACGGTAACGGAAGAGGTCGAGATCAGATTACCGTACGTTTGGTGGACCTTTCGTCAGTGTTCCGGGGCTCCCTTCTCCTCTTGTTGGACAAGAGTGCAGAGGTCGGTGAGGACCGTAGTTCTGGGTCCCTCACACACAACTTATTTCTTTGATTTCTTTCCCTTCGTGGAAAAGCGTACATTTCGACTTGTTGGACTCGCACACAGGTCGGGTCTCGGCGCACGGCACCTCCTACCGCGGGGACGAGGTCTCCCACGTGCACGGGTCTGGAACCGTGCACCTGACCTTCGGCAGCAGAGAGAACCGAGTCCGTAGTAGAGTGAGCTGGGGAGCATTGGTGAGGCTCCCCGTCCCCACAGCAAAGGAAAAAGTCTTCTAGTCCCTCCACCTACCGTGCCGTCCGCGACACGTCAATCACTGGTCGTGTCGATACAAGGAGACGGAAAGACGGGTGAGAGACCGAGAGAGGGACTGGGACACTACGACACCTTGAAGTCTTTGGGGTCTTTATCTCCGAGGAGACGAAAACCCTTTGTGAGGTATGGGAGGAAGGTAGTGTCGACGTCGCGGGAGGAAGTCGTCTTGGCCAGGAGAGGGAAGACAAGACGGACATCACCTTACCGCCCAAGAGTTGGTGGACGATGGGTTGTTGGGAGTCTTCTTAATCCTACACTTCCGGGGAGAGTCAGTGGAGACGAGACTACCAAGACCTCTTTCCCTGACTAACCCCTTATGTGGGAGAAAAGGAGGACGATTATACGGGATCGGGGGTTCAGGGAAAGAATAACAGAAGAGGGTCCAGTGTGGTAGGGGTTGACTTTTGGGTCCACTTACCTTTCCCAAAGATCAACTAGTAAACCTTGAGTCTTACGTAGAGTGTCTACATCGAACTTGCACTACGACAGTATAGACTCTATCTCATAATTATCGTAGCCGGTTCATCTCTTGATCACAATTATAATTACTAAAGTAATTAACATACACGAGTCAACGAGGCAACGCAGACCGAGACGTTGGGGCACCTGACATCGGGCGACCCGAGGAGACAGGTACTGTAAAATGTCCGTTCTTATGACTTTACCCAATAGTAAAGGATGAGGTCCCATAGAAGAGCTGGGTCCCTATTTTGGGCTCAGAGAACAGAGAGGACGTAACCGTCCGTCCAAGAAATGGTGATTACGGTGGAAAGTAACTAGTTAATTGATTATTATTCAGTAGTGGTGGAGAACGGACCTTCGGACATCGTCCGTTTATCTGGTGTCCAGACCAGAGAAGGTGAGAATAAGAGGATATCACATAAGAGATACACTTTTTGATTAGTTCGGGGTGGAGCGGACACGAGTCTCTCCAGGTCACCCGAGGATCGGAGTGCAGGACCGAGGGCGGACGGAACGACTGAAGTGGTCGGTTTGAAAAGGTCGAGGTTGTTCAAGTAAAGTGGTTCCCTGAGTCCTCGGCGACAAGGGACACGGATCTTGAGAGCAGGGCAGAGCTTAATGGCCCATGTCAGAGTCAAGTAAGTCTAGAGACAGTCTACAGTGGAAAAGTCCACGGGGCCCGTGAAGTCTATCTACTGGAGTCTATGGGTAGGGGTAGTGAGGAGACGGGGGGAACGGAAGCTTCGTGACTAGTGTAGGCAAAGTGACGACCACACAAACAAATGAACCCAGGACAATCCGAGGAGGTGATCTTACGGTCGAGACGTTCCCGTTCCCGGACCAAGTAAAATAACCGACGAGACGAAGATCGTGACCTTTTCATGGACTGTGAACTACCCACTAGTCTTGTATGGAAATACATTTATTCACCTATTTGTTCACTTGTTTACGACACAGATGTGGACCGTTTATCTGTCTAAGCGAAAGAACACCTTAAATAGTCCGTAAGGTCTGTAGTTTCTACTCACAGAAGGAAAGGGTTGAGAACCCTAAACTTCATATCCCTAAAGCAAAATCATTGCTCAAGCAGCTAATAAGACCTTTCATCCTGAGAAATGAGATGTAAGAACCTCTTTTATCTATGAGAAGAGCCTAAGACTTAAACCGTTTCCTCCCCCCGCTTGTGAAACCACAGCACTCAGAGGACGGAGGTCAAAATGACTCTTACCGGTACGAAAAAAAAAAAGAAAAATTATTAAATAAATCAAAACCGACGTGACCACGAAACAACGACACGGGTTCGAGATCTCGGGTCCGTGGTATCAACAACACGCGTCCGAACCAACGGGGTTCCGTACACCCTAGAAGGACCTGACCCCTGGTTTGGACACAGGGGACGTAACCGTCCGCCTAAGAATTGGTTACCTGGTGGTCCGTCACGGCTCGTGTATAAAAACTAATGAGATCTCACTCCAAAGAGTGGAACTGTGATGACTGTGAGACCTGGTCTACTAAGAAACAACACGACAGGACATCCTACATCTTATAAATTCTCGTAGGGACCGGAGACGGGTATACAACGGTCATCTTGCCGGTCGAAACTTTTGGTTAATTACAGACGTCTGTAACGGTAAGGGAACTCCCCGTTTTAGAAGGGCCCAACGTTTGATGATCAGATGGTACACGACCTTCGGGGCGGGGGTTCTTCCTTAATAGGTCGGGTCTCCTATGGGGCGAGTCACGTCATGACTCCCTCTGCAAGACAAGACCCCGACGGGTCTCCATTGGTGGTCGGTGTCCGTCGGTACCTCGTGAAGTTTACACCGACCACGTTGGTTTCAAGACTCAAAAATTTCAAATAAAGTAAAATCAATTAAAAGTAAAGTCATTGGTGAAGTCATCCGATCACCGATGGTAGGACCTATCGTGTCGAGATCTCTTTGGACACACCGAGTGTGAAATCACAGTGTGCTCAGTAGACCCCTCTCGTCTCAGACTAAGTCGTTTCGACCCCACTCCTGACTCTCAGACGTAAAGATCATTTAAGGGTCCTCTACGGTTGGTGTCAAAATCATTCTACTTGATTCAGAGATTGGACTTCTCATCTATTTGTGTCTTTACGTACAGACGGTGGACCTTCCCCAACAATTTTCTGTGTCACCACATCAAATTCACTACCCCTTTTATCTCAGACAGTCTGTCTATAATCACACTTAGACGACAATGAGTCGAGACGCGGGACCTGTTGAATGAATTGAAGAGACTCGGAGACAAAGGAGTAGATATTTTACTTTGTCACTGGTAAGGGTGGAACGTCACACGAAGACTCTATGAGGTGAACTTTCGTGGTTGGGGTCACAGACGGACCAGGTATGACCTGGGAACCCTTTATTGTCGTCCATAATGACTAGGTAGATTTCTTTTCCGTAGTAAACCTGGATCTCTCACAATATGGGTCACTTCCATCAGTCTGTCTCCTCTTTATAGGTTACTGTAGGGAATACACACCTTAGATTTTTCTTTTCTATGTTTACTTGAATAAATATCTTATCTTTGTCTGAGTGCTGGAATCTCTTCTTGAATACGAACGGTCCACCCTTCCTACCCCCATCCCCTACCAATCCCTCAAACCCTACCTGTATATGTGCGACGATATAAATTTTACCCATTGAAGGTTCCTGAATGATATCGTGTCTCTTGAGACGAGTTACAATGCACCGTCGGATCTATCCTCCCCTCAAACCCCTTTTTACCTATGTACATATACATACCGACTCAGGGAGACAACAGGCGGACTTTGATAGTGTTGTAACAATTAACCGAGATGAGGTCATATTTTAAATTTTGTAAAAAAAATTTTTTCCGTGTTAAATGTGTGTAGTCGGGACTGCAAGCCCGGTACGGACTCTGTTGGGGGTGGGGGTGGGGGTAGTCTTCGCGAGTCTACAAGAAACCTTTTCGTCCAGGGACCCGGGTCGGGTGTCGACGACTCAGTCTCGGAGAGCACCACCCCGGGACCTTCGAATCAAATAACAACAAAAATTAGCTCCATTTTAAGTGTATCGTATTTTAATTGGTAACTGGGAAAATTTCCTATCCCCAGTCACCGCAAAGCACGTAAGAGTCACAACACGTCGGTAGTGGAGACAGACCAAGGTCTCGTAAAAGTAGTGGGCTGTTCCATTGGGGTGTGGGGAATTCGTCGGTGGGGAGCAAGTAGGGGGTTGGGGTCGGGGACCGTTGGTGACCAGACGAAAGACAGAGGTACCTGAGTGGCCACCCATAAAGTCTATTTTCCTTGGTAAGCTATACACTAGAAAACACAGAGAAAAGTGAATTACAAAAGTTCAGTAAGTACAACCTCGTACAATAGTCTTGAAGTAAGAAAATTACCGACCTATTATAAGGTAACATACATCCATGGTCTAAATAGACAATCAGTCAACTACCTCGTAAATCCAGTAAAGGTAAAAATACCGACAACACTTGTCTTGTCTCGACGAAACTTGTAAGCACTTACTCAAAAACAAACTCATGAACAAAAGTCGAGAAACCCCAAATATGGATCGTCGTCTTAATGACGAGGATCCCCAGTACCCATTGAGACACAAATTCCAAAATTTCAAAATTCGACGTGATAAAAGATCCCGTCGAACGTGGTAAGGACGGTCTTTACGTCTTCCCAAGGTCAAAGAGGTATAGGAGTGACTGTGAACAACAATAACGGTTGGATCACTCATGTTTCACTTCGAAACAAGAATTGAAGAGGTCCACCAGGGAGACCCGTGAACGGTACAAGTCCTCTCGCGCACGATGTCACCCAATTCACTACCAAGTCAAGCGTTCCCGGCACCCTACACCCTGAACCAGTTTGTCACGAAAACGACCCGACCACTTTGGATCGTCTCTTACCCGTAACAAGGACGCACGTACTAATTCTCCAACCTAAAAAAAGTGAGTAGAATGACAGAATCAGGTAAACCCGACGGTGTTTTCTCTCACCGAATATTTGTCGTCTCCAAATACAGTGTGTCAAGACCTCCGACCTTCGGGTTCTAGTTCCTCGGTCGTACCGGCGAAAGATACTCCCGGGTGACGGAACACGTAACGGGCACGGAAGAGCGGTGCAGGAGTACACCGTCCTCCTTACTCCCTCGAACACCCCCGAGAAGCTATTCCCGTGATTAGGGTAAGCACTCTGGGGGTGGGTGGAAGCACTGGATTTGTGGAGGGTCTCGGGGGTGGATGGCTAGAATTGGTTAAAGTTGCATTCATAAACCCTTACCCCCTTCGTATCTTGTAAATCGTGCATCGTAAATGAGAAAGGAGAAATCATTCCCCTCGACTCACTTATCCCCACTGAACGAGAGTCGAACGGGACCTTTCCGGTCTAGTCACGTCTACCGGACGGGCGTGGGGCCCATTCCAGGGGGGTGGGGACACGGGGTACCCGCTCAAAGTCGTTTCGTGGAGTTGGACGTCGAACCCCGAACCGGACCTCCCGGACAGGACCGTGCTTGACCGAAACTTAAGAAGACAAAATTATTTTACAGGACACTTCAAAACGGAAGATGACGGTACATATCGACCTGGACTGAACTAAAAATTTTAATCATTCATAGTGGGGTCTCTCAATTCACATAGAATCTTTGTACAGTCCAATTAGGGCACCGAGACTCCTACTTCCACTATTTGACCCCAATCACCCGTCTCCGCACAGCCCCGCCCCCGACGTCGTCCTCACGAAACACTTTTCTTATCATAAGGAGAGATTGTTACTCCTAAAACAAAGGGAGAAGGCCTTAAAGGAGTTTAAATTAGAGACACCACCTTTTGTTGGAAATTTGCTATGTAAATAGGTGTTCCTTTCCCTCGTTCCAGGATGACAATGAGGGACCCGGTGAAGTTCTGCCGAGATCCCGTCTCCAGGTCGTGGGTGCCGGAGGAATCTAGTCGCCAAGAGTCGGAGCCGGTGTACAATGGTGGAAGACCGTTTGAACTTCGTGACAACAGATTATCCAAAACCACTTTGGGTTCATAAACACATAAAATTTCGAGGGAGTCCACCAAAACTACACGTCTGTCCTGACTTTTGACAACACGAGTGGGTACCCTGTACTACCACGTTTTTCGTCTGCGAACGGGTACGGGAACCTCTCTAATGACAGAACTAACCGTTCCGGGTAAGGAATTAGTGTATTAATTAATTAACGTTGACACTATTCACGACAATGTTGTGAACGAAAAGACCTCTCAGTTTCTGCAGAGTGACTTCGACATGAGACTTTCGATTGATCTGTAATTACGCACCCCTCGATCCTCTTCTCGTAGGACAACTTTACCTGGTCGTACACGTTTCCGGGACCCCATCCTTTCTCGAACCGCATATACTTTTGGACTTTCTGTTCGACCTACCTCAACACTCGTTCCCCTATCCTCAGGACTCCTCCAACCTCTCACCTGTCTCCAGACGGTAGGTAACAACTAGATGACACTCAGGAGACTATGTGCGAGTCACAAACTCGACGATATACCAGGTCGAAGACACAAGACCTTATTGGTTCTCGTACTTCCGGACTATTTCACCGGTGTACAGAGAGTATTACCAGACCCGTCCTTGGGGGAGCAGATCAGGACACTTAATAAGAAAGGAGTTGAGGTCCCTCCATCCTTCCTCACTCCGTAGTCGTCTCCTCCTCTCGACAGACCTTTCTCTTACCCTTAAAAGTGACGTAGTCTCTTCGAAGATCCGGAGGGACCGACACCTACTCTACACAGAGTGGACTTTTAATCTAGAAGCTGTTACAACGGCAGTAGAGAAACGTCCTCTTGAGTAACTGTCCTACCCACCGGGAGTTCGCTGACCTCAGATCCTAAAGAGTGACGTGACTAATGAGAGGTGGGACAAAGAATCTACAAGAATATAATTTAGATGTCTAACTTAAGGAGGAGAAGGAGGAGTCAAAGAAAGAGGAGGGCGGAGGACCAGAGGAGAAAATTTTTAGACACGGTTAAAGACTAAAGAACACCCACCGTACCTCCCTTAAGAAATGTGAAAGAACCCGGGACGAAGGGAAAGGTCTTCGAGGTGTCAATGGAGGAGACAGGAGAGGGGAGAGGGTCGACGTGGGACGAGGACCGGGTCCCCCTACCGTCGTCAAGAAAAGTTGACGGGACACCGGCTACCCCTGGGAAGGAGAAACCAAACTCGGAGAACTATCGATAAATTTCACAAGTACAGAGTTTTTTTATTTATTTATTTACTTATTTATTTATTATTTCACAAGTACAGAGCATAATCTAAAAGGGGAGAATTTAGAAGTATGAGAGGTAGTGAGATTGTTGTCTTACCAGTCATTCCGTTACAACCAGTGGTGACACACGTCTTCCTCTCGACTCCGGGACTGTCGGCGCACTCCCGTTCCCCTTATCAGACCGGAACGAACTGCCGACCGACGGACAACCAGGGACCTTTCAGTGTCTCGGAAGGAGCAGACGTGCGAGTAACCAGCACACCCTTCCTCGATTCTAAAGGTAAGGACAACAACTTTTCTAACTTCCGTTCTCCTCTTCCCCTGTTGTCTCCTACTCTGCCAACCTGCCGTAGTGGCTGAGATACCTGTACTCAAACCCATCTGAGGTCCTGCACCATTACCTGTCCCTCCGGACGCCCCAACGTCTCAGCCTGTGCTGACTCGCTGACTTGACTTGACTTCCACCACGTCACGATTTCTCCTTCCCGAAGGGTCGAAGGGTAAGACCGAGGTTTCGAGTCCAGACCCTGTTGAGACCCTACTTGGTCGTCCGGAGGTAGAGGAGTGGACACTGGGCCACCATGTCGTCACTGGGGCGTCCTCACAAAAGTCCTAAACCCGTGTAGACCCTTCCGGGTCGTGGTCCGGACGGGACACAGGTCTGGAAGTCCTACACCATCAACAAGGTAGAGGAGATGGAAGACCTTGAGCCGACAAACAGTCTCCCTTGGGGTCGGTACTCACCACCTCGACCTTGACCTTAGGCCCAGGAGATCGACGACCGGGAGTCGCGGGACCCACCTCGGGAGACATTCAGGGTAGGTCTCTTCCACGTGGACCCTGGCTGCTCGACACTGAGTCACTGCCAGTCGGAACCACACCACCCTGACGGGAGACCCTTGAGACTCGTATCACCATCCCGTGGGTCTCCCGTGTTCTTTGACTCAGTAACCCTTAGAACGTGAGAACGTTTCGACGAGACTTCGGGGGTGACAACAATAACAACAACTCAGCGATTCAGCACACAGACTCATAGACGCTACGGTGCCTGACGTCGGATGGTCGAAAGGGACAGGAAGTCATAGAAGGTCTCAAACGAGTCTAAGTGCAGGTGACTCAGTCACTACGATAGATTGGTAGAGTAGGAGACGGTGGGGGAGAAGGAAACGGAAGTCAGAAAGGGTCGTAGTCCTAGAAAAGGTCACTCAGTCGAGAAACGTAGTCCACCGGTTTCATAACCTCGAAGTTGAAGTCGTTGTTAGGAAGATACTTATAAGTTTCAACTAAACGAAATCCTAATTGACCAAACTAGAGAAACGTGAGGTTCCCCGAGGGTTCACAGAAGAGGTCATGGTGTCAAACTTTCGTAGTTAAGAGACCACGAGTCAGAAGAAATACCGGGTTGAGGTTTTAGTGACGTCTACCACTGACGTCGGTACTTTAATTTTCTACGAACGAAAAACCTTCTTTTCGATACTGGTTGGATCTGTCGTATAATTTTTCGTCTCTGTAATGAAACAACGGTTTCCAGGTATATCAGTTTCGATACCCAAAGGGAGATCAGTACATACCTACACTCTCAACCTGGTGTTTCTTTCGACTCGTGGCTTCTTGACTACGAAAACTTGACACCACGACCTTTTTTGGACTCACGGGGAACTTGACGTTCCTCTAGTTTGGTCAGCTAAGATTTCCTTTAGTCAGGACTTATAAGTAACCTTCCTGACTACGACTTCGACTTCGAGGTCATGAAACCGGTGGACTATACTCCTTCATTGAGTAACCTTTTCTGGGGTTACGACCCTTTCTAACTTCCGTCCTCCTCTTCACCTACTGTCTCCTACTCTACCAACCTACCGTAGTGACTGAGTTACCTGTACTCGAACTCGTTCGAGACCCTCAACCATTACCTGTCCCTTCGGACCACACGACGTCAGGTACCCAGCGTTTCTCAGCCTCTACTGACCCTAACTAGATGATGATGAGTGTAGGTATGTACTGATGACCTTCTTGGTATCGAAACTGATATGCCTGGAAACAACCGTTTTATTACAGACGAAAAATCGGGGGTATGGTGGACCCTTTACCACAGTACCGAAGGACAACTAAAGGTACGACTCTCTCCTCGACTTGACAGAAGTGAGTGACCACATACTATCATTACGACAGTGAATAGGTCCCGGCCAACCCTTGGCCCTTTACACGAGTCACTCTCTGGATGGGAGAACGACTAGAGGGTCGTTTCTTCCGTGACGATTGAGGTAAAACACCTTCCAAGTTCGGTCACTCCCCGCCCCAGTCTAAACTTGTGTCCAGACGAACCGGGGCCCGAAGGGACTATCAAGTCGACCATTTCTTAGGCGGACGTAACGTCTTCGGGGGCAAACTAAGAACCCAGTCCTTCTAGGCGACCTCTTCCTTATCGGATGGGTGAGGTCATAAGAACCCGAAGGGACCACCGAGTCGACCATTTCTTAGACGGACGTTACGTCCTCAGGACCCAAGCTAGGGACCCAACCCTTCTAGGGGACCTCTTCCCTTTCCGATGGGTGAGGTCATAAGACTGGACCTCTTAAGGTACCTGATGTCCGGTACCCCAACCGTTTCTCAGCCTGTGATGACTCGTTGACTTGACTTGACGAACCGGGGTTTCGAGTACGAGAGACGTACTTTCACTGGAAGGTATTTCATCGTAAGTGGTGTACCGAATCTTACGAGTAAGTGTCGGGTTTTGGGTGTGGGTGATAGACGGATACAGTCGTGACTGGTCGATTAAAAGTGGTCACCAGTTTGACCTAAATCGGTTCAATGGTGACAACTTCTCTTTTTATCCACTTAGGGTTTTGAACGACGTTCAACTCTCCCACCCGTACCACCGGGGACACAACCTATAGAACATGGTCGAATCCTTCTTCCTTTTAATTGTCTGTGTGTAGATAGAAAGAAAGGACCGAACGGGGTCCATTGAAGAACCCGTGAAGACGTTTTTGGACGTGTAGGTATTACGTACGGGACTTTTGGTGTCGTCACCTTCGCACCTCACTCCAACTCTTGGCTAAACTAGGGATAATTCTCGGAGAAAAGTATCGATCTTGTACGGTACGAGAAAGACAGTGTCCTAGAACCGTGTCTGACAAGTAGGACGGATGTCGTGTAAAAGAAAGATAGAGAAGGGAGGACGAAAGGGACAAAACGAAGTGATTAAGTAAGAATCCCGAGTCTAATTTCTAATTAAGAAACGTTTACACGGCGACTGGGAAAGGGTACGATCTAGACGAAGACTATATATGACAATCCTGTCAGCAGTACGAAAGAAGTCTCGTGTGACGACAATGTCAATAAAGACTACAAAACTGCAACCAAGGAGGTGATCTCCTATTCAAGGTACTTCGGTCCCTGCTGTAGTCAGAGTTGATAACATACGGATCACGAAACATGAAAGGACGAGACATGGTCGGTGAGTCAGTCGTTGCCTACCTGGTGACCTACCGACCTGTCTACCTGCCTCGAACAATTGAAGTAAAGGAAAGGGAATTAAGGTCGGTTATATGAGAAGAATGTCCGTTCCCTCTAACCCTAGCGGACAAATATACAGAGGGAACACAGAGAAACTTCTTCTTACGTAAAACTCTGGTAATCTTACATTGGGTCGTGGACTATATATTTTCACCCACCACACCAACAAATTCGATTAGAACGGAAACTCTGACCTAGGTTCCCGAAGACGAGGACACCCCCTCGAACCTCTCAATAAAAGGGTACAACTCTCATTCCTACCGTGTGAAGAAGTGCCTTGGACTCGCCCCAGGTAGGGACGAAGGGTCGCGTACGAGACCAAACCGAAGAACCATTCCAGACGACACCTTCAACGGTCAATGAGACACCTGAATAAATATGTATTTATCAATAAGGGTATTGGAAGAGAAGCGGTTGCAAGTCTCTATTACTATCTGCTAGAAATATCGTAGTGTCTGGAGTGAAGTTTTCGTAAGAGAACGATATCCTTACAAATACTACACGAATAGAGATCTTAAAGTACTCGTTGTTTGAGGGTTTAACGTCTACTAAATCGTAAACTTCGTCCCTCACTCTCGTATATACATATACGTAATTTTTTTTTTTTTCTGAAACTTTTCCCTTCAAAAAGAAGACGTCTTTCTAGAAGATTTCAAATTTTATTCTTGATGAATTTTCGACGTTCGAATCTCCTTACTCGTGAAAGAGAATTCGTAAGTTTACCCCATTTTACTGAACATTAGAGAGGGAGTTCATAATTCCGTTATCCGTAAATTTCCGAAAAAAACCCTCGACCGACAGTGTCTGTTTTCTAAAGAGTTAAATTTTTTTTTAGTAAAAATATCGCAATTTATCATCCTTACTCGTCGTCGTCGGGAGAACTGTAAAACCTTTACTAAATAAAAGACTTTGTAGAGTCAGGTAAAATTATCTACTGCGAAACAAGAAGCGTAAGACCCGTCAGTGAAGCCGACCCCAACGGTATCAATGCGAATTTTCAAGTTCCATCTCGTCCTGTCCCGAGGTCCGTGTTGAAGACTGATCCAAGGGTACTTGGGTCACTCAACCACGGTGGTGGAGACTTGATTGTGGGGTTACGGTGTGAAAGGGTTGTAGATACGGTATAGAGAACGAAGAACCTCTTTCTGAGAGACTCGTTAGCCTTGACATCAGATCTCCCACTCAAACTGTAGAAAAATAAAGATCGGTGAGAGAGAGTTGGTTCTTGAGTCGGTCGGTAGAATCCTTTCAGCGTCAAACACATTTGCAAAGGATATCACCACAAAGAGTCGGCGTCACACACCTTACCGCGACCAGACGTTTGACAACTGGGCTAGTCATATCTTTAACTCTCATTCGGGACTCTACGAAGGTACGGCTAAACTGGTTCATTCGACAACTTAGGAATCTTCTTCCGAACATGAAACATACTTATAAAACAGTGAAGTAAAAAGATGGGGAAGGGAATAGAATATAAAATATTTTCATAAGCAGACACTACCTAACCTTTAATTTTGTTTCTTGACCAGAAAGTAGTGTTTATCGAAACTCTTCGGGACATGACATCGCGAACATTCAACAGAGACGAGGGACACCCTGTCCATCCGACAACTTACTTAAACCCCTTTAGCGTCGTGAATGGTTTAATAGAACATTACTTTGCGCACAAACAGAGAGACACAGAACGATTCGACAACAACGAACTCTCGTCCCTGACGCAGATTAAGTAGAAACATCGGAGCAAGGAATCTAGGGACGGACCGTGTGACCTCCCGCACCCTTTGTAGGTAGGGTACGTACAGACGAGGGATCACTGTACTTTCACCCACTCGAGGGAGCCGAAGACCTATCACAGGAGCCGTGCGACCACTACCTCTCGACCCTCGTTCGCTACCTCACTGAACGAGAAGAGAAAAAGGGTGTCTTGGTCCGGAGGAGAGGGGTGGACGGGTCGTCGTACTCTCGTCGTACTGACCGGCCGGTGTCCTCTTCGGGGGTCTCGGTCCGGGGGTAGAGTTGGTCGACGACGTCTTCAGTTCCATTCGAACAAGGGGAAGAGGACCTTCCCCACCCGTAAAAAGTAAACTTGATTACACGATACTAAAATATTAGTAAACGGTACATGACCTTCTTATCACAAATGACCCTATACCCATCGGACTTTTCCACGTACAGTCGGATTACCCCGTTTTACAGAAACAAAGCCAATAACCTCTTCGGTCACTACTTCGTCTTTCCTGTACCTTAACTCAAAGACCCCTGACTTCGACAGTAATAAGGAGGTGGTGGAAGACTTAGACCCTGAAACCTGTCCAGAAAATCCCTAGTCCATATAACCCGAAGGGACCACCGAGGCACCATTTCTTAGACGGACGATTGACTCCTCTGAGTTCAAGCTAGGGACCCAGTCCTTCTATGGGACCTCCCCTCGTACCGTTGGGTGAGATCCTGAGAACGGACCCTTTAGGGTACCTGTCTCCGCGGACCACCGATGTCGGATACCCTAGTATCCTCACCCCATACTGATTCAGTGATTAGTTTTTGTCGTAGGCCCTGAGACCCCCACTTCCTTAGAGACCTTATCCTATCTTAACCCACCTACCGGACCCTGAGTGTCTTACGGTATTTGTCTCAGAGGAAAGGGTGCGTCCCAACATTCTCCGGAAGTTTCCTAGTTGGTCCAGTTAAGAACCGGTCACAACTCGTCACTTAACAATCTTTTAAGGATGATTACAACCATGTTTATGAAGGAGAGACGTCAAAGACAAAAAAGAGGAGACGAGACGATGCACCTCGGTGTTTCTGACCCGAAAGTTTCTGAGAAGGTGCACTCGGAGAAACTTAAACTACTCCTGACAGTATTGAGACGAAAAGAATTTCTCTTTTAAGAGACACCTCTGCCCACGGTGAGTGGACCAAGAGAACAGGGGAGGTACGACCTTCCCAGAATTAGAGGAGTTCAAACCAGGACGGTCAACGGGTGGACTGGACATAGAAGGAGTTGTGTCTGAGGTAAGTGGTAAGTAAGAAGTCCTGTATGATTCAAGGGGGAAACACTGTCAGTGACTTGATCTGGGACGTCTATGTAGTCAAGTCAAGTCAACGAGTCAGCACAGGTTGAGAAACGCTGGGGTACTTAGCGTCGTGCGGTCCGGAGGGACAGGTAGTGGTTGAGGACCTCAAGTGAGTCTGAGTGCAGGTAGCTCAACCACTACGGTAGGTCGGTGGAGTAGGAGAGAGTAGGGGAAGAGGAGGACGGGGGTTAGGGAGGGTCGTAGTCTCAGAAAAGGTTACTCAGTTGAGAAACGAACTCCACCTGTTTCATGACCTCAAAGTCGAAATCGTAGTAAGGAAGGTTTCTTTAGGGTTCCAACTAGAGGAAGTCTTACCTAACCAACCTAGAGGAACGTCAGGTTCCCTGAGAGTTCTCAGAAGAGGTTGTGGTGTCAAGTTTTCGTAGTTAAGAAACCACGAGTCGAAAGAAGTGTCAGGATGGGAGTGTAGGTATGTACTGGTTACCTTTTTGGTATCGGAACTGATTTGCTTGGAAACAACCGTTTCATTATAGAGACGAAAAATCATACGATAGATCCAATATAGTCACTTGTTTTTTCTGTCCCAGAAACAGAAAAATTCTGTTTTGTCCATATCTAGGAACCTTTCTAAAACTTTATTCGTGACTTGGTAAAGATATACGAGAAAAATTTATAAAATACAAAAGTCTAAAAAAGAATTTACAAAGCACTCACGAACTTTTTCATGAGAGTTTAATAATGTATAAATCATCAAAAGATATATACTAGTAATTTTATTATATCAAGTGACACGATAAGTTTAATACATATAATACAGGAAAAGACAAAAATAGACAGAAAGTTAATAACTCTCTGGACAATTTTTAGAGGACAACCTAAACAGGTAAAGAGGAACATGACGGTTTTTTAAACGAAACATATAAAATCCCGTCTCGACAAACTGTGTATCTATGAATCTTGTCCATATAGATTGACTACTTATCTCAAAGTAAAGGTGGTAGAAATATATGAAAGTCAAAAAAGATGACAAAGAACAACTAACTCTAAAAAAGGAAGGAGTAAGGTAAAAGACCGTAGAATAAACCTTCATTATACGAGACACAGACAAGAAAGTTACAAATAGGGTAGATAAAATTATCCGTATGAATTGTTTCATATTTTACTTTGTTACAGAAATGGAAGGACGGGGTTTTAAGTTCTTAGTATTTGACCAAATTAAGATTGGTGGCGGAGAAGGCTGAATACATGTTAACAATAGGACACAAAAGAAAGATAAGATAAAAAAGGGGGATATTCAATCTGTAGTAATAAAATATGTTATACACAAACATATCTAAATAAGTATAAGAAAAGAGTGTTAAGAAAGTACTCTAGTAAAAGGAAGACGGATTTTATTTAGGTAAACGCAATAGAAAATCACTCTTAGATACCATCATTTGAAAGTTCAACAAAAACAAAATAAAACCGAACCAAAAACAACTGAACTTTGACAGAAATAAAACAAGAGTCAAAACTCTCCATTGAAATAACCTTATATAAGAGAAGACAGTGACTTTGGTAATAAGGTGACGGAGACCGAGAGTCACAATGACCCTTCAACCGACAATCAGATTAAGGACAAGGAAATATTCACCGGACCGTAAAGAGAGAGCAATTTCTACAATTTTTACAACGACAACAGAAACCACAAGACGATGAAAAAAGAATACATTAATCCACAGGCAAAGAGACAGAAATAAGACCCAAAGCAACTCTAAGAATTACGATTTCTACCCACTGAAAGTTGTCAAGACCTTTTAAGAGTGAGAAGTAAGAAACTTATGACGGAGAAAAGGTAAGAGAGACTATGAAGACAAACCTTCCGGTCAATCCGTATACCACCTGAAAGAGTAAGACAAGAGACATAGAGAGTCGGAGATAAGGTACGAAAAATGGAGAAACAGGGAGACACGACTTGAGACTTATTACAGAAGTCTGCACAGAAGGTAAACTAAATAAGACATAGAGTTTACGAGAAATTAGGTATGTGACTTAGGTATGTGTAGTGACGATAAGCAAGACCAGGCAATAAAAAGTTCACAAATAAATAAACCGACATAGTCCAGAAGCAACACCGTGTACCCGAAGGGAGATCAACACCACGTGTCCAAGTCATCAACACCGAGTACCCGAAATCAACAGGATTTCGTACACCGTAGAAGGAAGGGACTGGTCCCTAGTTTGAGTACAGGGGACGTAACCTTCCGTCCAAGAATTGGTCGCCTGGTGGTCCCTTCAGTGGTCCAAGTGGGAAAAAATTTAGACGAACCACTCAAATACTGGAGAGTGAGGAACGAATATAAATGTTTGAAGAAAGGAAGAACTGATGTGACCTCAAGGATAAATCTGTAACATCTGAAAGTACAGACCAGTAACGTCTCAGACTTGAGAAACGTCGAGACCAAGACGACGGTACAACGGAACAACGACAATCAAAGAGACTCGAGAAGTAAAAGGAATCTATAAATGGAAACTCTTCATAAACTCCCTACCCAACTTCGACTAAAAAGGTCTCTCCAAAACGTAATTGAAGACGACCAACAGAGCCCCGTGAGGGTTTATTTTTTAGTGAAATTTAAGTAAAAGATGGGTCTTGAACTTAAGTCTGACGTTTGGACACACTCCAGGTCGAATACTCAAGTCTAAATATGGGTCGGGTTCCAGTCCAAAGGAACACCAGAGGAAAACCCAACACCCAGATAAAGAATAAGTGATCTTCACCCTCGGAAAACCTCAGGGTTAAAATACATCCTTGACTCTATAAAGAGGACAAAGGACTCGGTACGTGTCAAGAGTACCCTTTGAATCTTAGGTATCCGACACCGTCCTTGGGTGTCCTGTTTTCGGTCGAAACGACAAGAGGATGTAGGGTTCTAAGGACGAAAACCAAAACCAGAAACTTCTTAGGAAGGTAAAGATGGTCAAGTCATCATACAAATGTTAAAAATATAAAATTTAAAATTTATCATGCAATCAACAAAGTCAACCCTTCCAGTTCATCCCATAGACCACCCGGTATAACGGCCCTCCAGACAGAAGAAAGAAGAGGTGATATCGGACAACCCGTTCTTGACGATAAGGAACAAGTGTCTTCCGAGTCTTTCCTGTACATTGACCGACGTCCGTGTGCCCCGATCGACCACTCCCTGAGCCTTCCTCATATAGGGAGGGGTGGCGCGACAGGGATGGGTGGGACGAAAGGATGGAAAAGAGAGGGGTTTTATTGACAACTGGTAAACAGTCCTAATCGAAATACGAGAGTTTCCTACGTTCAAGGATGGTCTTACGAAATTTATCGACTCGTCGAAACGTTTTAAACAAATACTTAGATAACAAATAGAAGGAGCTCTCTCCTTTACCGAATACGTAAAAACCACCGCACAAAGAGGGCACCGGTGGTCGTCGGAAGGACGGAGCAAGGGTGAACCGTTTCCGGAGGATCTGGGTGTCGGTCTAGGGCGCACGTGGGGCGGACCTGGGGCCGAAGGAGAGGAGGCGCACGAGAGAGAGAAAGACTCCAGAAGGGAGGGGACCCGGAGAGAAGGTGTGGGGGTCGGGGTAGGAAGGACGACCGTCAAAAGGACAGAAGAGAAACACACGGAAAGTCGTCTCCCCTCTGGTGTCTCGTCCCACGAATCTGATGTACCCGAACTTGGGTCGAGACGGTGCGGGATCGAAGTGGAGAGTCGCGAAGTCAAAGAGGCAGGTGTTGCACCCCTGGTGTCTGTCTCGCCAAGTTCCTGATTTACTCTACCGCACACACGCGTCTCGAGTATTGTTCTCGAATGTCGCATAGTGTCCGTGAGTCACGTATCATCAGTCATAGCACCACTGACTCTTCTCAGGGGAAGTCCCGAGTGCGAAAGCAAGTCACCACGAGAGTCCAACCGTCTCGACCAAATACCTTACCCTACCTTTACCTCCGTCTTGAGATCCCAGTTACATCCTAAGGGTCGGAGTGGCCCCATAAATTTTTATTATTACTATTAGACTCCCTTCTGTTTTGTGTAACCAGACCGGTCACAAACGTAGTCGACATTTGGTACCCAAGATCTTAACCAGTAAAGATCTCTGCCTTGTGGGGTCGTAGAACCGGGAGGGAGGTTCAACAAAAGAGACAGCACCTTGGTACTCCCTCGACCTCAGAGCACTGTGGTGAACGACCCCTCAAAAGGGAACACCTCAGAGTCAGGGAGTCCGTCACCCACCGTGTGGGTGGGACGATCTGTGGACAGGTCTTCCCCGTCCTACCCATCAGAAGTGACAAGTAAAATGTAGGTAGGAATGTCGAATGTACTGATGAAAAATAAAGTGTGAGGGAAAAGTATTCAGTCACGGAAATATAATGCGAATCTAAACACAGTGAAGGACTAAGCTATAGATAGTTCGTTGTCACAAAATTGTGGACGATAAACATCATTGAGACCCCAAACATGTCACCCGTTTACAATACTTTTTACGGCTCTCAACGAATTCTGGGTTTTTGATGAGACTCTTTATCAGATAAGTAAATTTTTCGAAATACTGGTTTTTTTACGTATTTCCCTTTTTGCGGAAGGTTACTACTTCACGGTCCATAAGTCTCATCCAAAAGTTCCCTCTGTCGGTACACAGGAGCTGACCCGTCCCTTCCGAAAGACCCCTTCCGATCCCTTTTCTAACCTCGACCGGGGACCCCTTTCCTTCCCACTCCACCGACCTTTTCCTTGGACCATGTACCACCTACATCTTCATCACACTTGGCTCCAAAGCTCTACCCGTAAGAGACCTTGGTCACTCTGGGTGACGTCACGAAGATCGGGGTGTCTACCGGAGACACCGGGGAGAATCTTTCGGTGTAGGTAATCGTATAGTTCGAGGGACTGTTCGGGACCTTAACACAAAGTGGCCCAAAGGAGACAAATTAGTGAGTACCGGTCACTGGTACTACCAGAACTTACCTATACGCAAACGGAAAAACGGAGAGATATTTCTGATGGTCGATTGAAAACATTTTGTCCCTAACCACTGAAATTTTTAAGTCAGAGACTCCTAGTTTTGTAATAAACCTCAATTGATGAACAGAAGAAAGAGACTCATACCGAGTCTATAGATCCTGCCACCCCCAAAGATCCAGGGACTCGTAACTACAACGACGTGAGCCCTCCCCCCGACCGAGGGTCCTTCTACAGGTGGCTGCAAGAGCTGGATCGACTCCCCGGTCTGGTTGGGGTGGGGTAGGGGTGGGTCGGATGTTTGGAGTTTCAAATAATTGTCGGAGAGAGGTCTATTACTAAGTACGAAGGACAGGGAGGGGGCAAAATCAATAAGTCCCGACACTCGGTTCTAACTAATGAATGTGGCAGGTTGACCGGAACGGGTACCCCTCGAGTTGACCATCTAATTTATGAGAAGTGACCAACTGAAGAGGAACAGTCGTCTCAGGTATGTCAGTCTGGTCCCAAAAGCGAT
Source organism: Capra ibex (assembly GCA_006410555.1). Taxonomy (NCBI): domain Eukaryota; kingdom Metazoa; phylum Chordata; class Mammalia; order Artiodactyla; family Bovidae; genus Capra; species Capra ibex. The sequence goes on from SJYO01000647.1 coordinate 28,781,724, forward strand.
CTGCACCCACACCTTTGGGAAAGGTCTGGTCCTTCAGCCCTGTGTAGTACACGCCCGCATACACTCCTCAAACCCCCGACTCCAAAAATACCATCTCTCCCTCCTCCGCGGGGTCCGTGTCCTGCGTACACGACGGCACCGGAGTATTTTCGGTTACCTTTACCCAAGAACCACCTCAGACATTCACGGAGACACCTCCGACCTGTAGGAGAGGAGAGACAACCCACCAGAACCAAGATTTTGATAAAATTATTAGAAATAATATGATCAGTATATCTAATAAGATAACAAATTTTGAAGATAATAACATAGAAAGGAGAAGACCGACACGGAGTACCGTACACCCTAGAACCAAGGGGTTGGTCCCTAATTTGAGTACGGGGGATGTCACCTTTGTGTCTCAGAATTGGTGACCTGGTGGTCCCTTCAGGGATCTAATAAGATAAATTTTTTTTAATTTTGTGAGGTCGACCTCGCAGTCAGACGAGACTATTGGAGGGGCTGAGTGAGTGAAAGGAAAAGGTCTTATGTCGCCTTGACTCTGTCCGTAGGTCCACAGGACTGACGATCACAAGGGGCGGGTGGGTTCCTCGGTCTCAAAAATTCCTAGTCCACAGTCACCATCTTTTGGGATGACGAAGTCATAAGACGGAGTTCCAGCGACCCACAGGGGCTCTGTCCGTCCCAGACCTTCCAAGGGGGTCGACTCGGGAACGACCAGCGTCCGTCACCCTCGAAGAACGTCGGGAAGTCCAGGTCGGAGAAGTAAGACGTCTTCGACTCAGACTCTACGTCCCTCCCCTTCAGTAAACGGGTTGTTCCAGTGTCCCGGTCAGAGGAAAAGACAAACCGGGCCCAATAGAAATATAACCCAAACGTAAAGGACTTATGCGTCGTTGACCCACCCCCTACCCCGCCTCCCGTCCCCTTCACCCGAATCTTCTTGGGGAAGACTCTTACAAATTTAAAGGACACTCACAGGGTACTTCTCCGTCTATCAGACACACGTGTACTAGGTCTCTTCCCCCCTCCGAACCAAGGCCAGGTCTTCTGTCTCTCACCTCCCTCCTCCTCCTGACCGCCCTCTCTCTCTCCGGCACGACGACAGTAGTCACCTTATCTTTATTTACCCCCAAACAAGGAGACGCGAAGGTACTACGGAAGAACAAACACAACTCCTTGTGAGTTCAGAACGCCTCCGAGACCAACCAGCACACACTAAGGTTCCCGAAGAAACCGGCTGCTGGTCTCCGGAGGCGAGAAAGAGGGAGACCAACCGAAGAAGGATCGTACACGCTAGAAAACTTTGAGAAAAGGAGGACCTCGAAGGTATCAAATCGAGTTTTGAGTGTCTTTTTGTTGTCCAGATCTTCACAAGGGGTTACAGTTCCCAACCGGAGGCAAAGGGGGACTGAAGACCCTCCGACCGTACCTGAGACTCCCTGAACCTCGAAGGTGATCTTTCCCAGAAAAAGTGGGTAGTGCAATCCACCGTCTACACCCGTGGTTCCGGACGAACGGACCCGGTCGGGACGGTCCGTCGCACAGGGTGCAGGGAATTTCCCCCGACAACAAACTCTCCGGTCCTCCGACATTGACGTTCATTCCATTGTAGTCTATACCTGTGTCAATGACGGTTAAAGGACCTTAGACTCTCGACCTCGGGGGGAGCTTTGTCCTTTTCTTCATCTAATAGAGGAATAATCCGTACCACCTCCCTTACTTTACAGAGAAAGGCCCATTGACCCCGCCGTAGGAAAAGTCGAAGAACGAAATTACTATTGGTGATTATAGGGATTCGAACTCCACCGGTGAGTTCTTAATGGAGAGAAGGGAAGAGGACCTCAGACTCGTCGGCCGTTCGGTCTGAGGTCTCTCGTCTTATGGCAGAATCAATGGTCATCGGAGTGACGTCTCGAGGCGGACTGGGAGCCGGTGTGACTCAGGGAGAGCCCGTGGTGACTCAGCACGACTGGACATCTCTAGACGTCCGGAGAGAACGTCCCTGGTCGGACGGGGTCTTCGTAGAAAGTAGTTACTCGTTCAGTACACCCGGACAAACGGGGGACGAAGAAGGAGGCGGACCGTTTGTCATATGATTTACCTGCAATCGGAAAGGTGCCGCTGAGACCTAGAAGGGACCCCTATTTCCACGTACAAGAGGCTAAGCCACCACGAAAGTCTCCCCACAGTCCCCTTCTCTCCAATGGATAGTGATGTGGTCTCCCCGAGTGTGTCGACACCAAAAAGAGAGAAGGAACGACGCAGGTGCAGATCGGTAAAGACGGGGACTCGCGACACGACGAGTGACTTTGTGTTCCCTTCCGACTTCCAACGGGTCCTTTGTTTATTGATTTGTATAAGTTAGTAGGGACTCAGTGACTCGGACTAGATTTGACATGGGTTCAGTTTTGTTTTGTCGTCTTTGGGGTGGGTCCGCCACTCTGAAACACTCAGGAGGGACCGGTGGTACGTACAGGGTTTGGGAGAGGACAAATTGGAAGTGGGTTTTGGACCTCGCTACTCCATAACAATGCGGGGAAACTGTCTACAGTTTTGACTCCGGAGTCTTTTTGAGTTTTTTCTCTAATCTATCCGGACGGGTCAAGAGTGAAACGGTACCTTACAATTGCTAAACTTGAGACCAGAAGACTGAGGTCTCAGACTACGAAACCCACGGAGACATTCCCTTTGCGGACGGTGTATTAGGTAAAACAAAGAGAGGTCACTCTTTTCAAGGACTACTCAGTTTTTTTATTTTTCTCAAAGTTTCTTGACTTCGATCGGGAAATTTGGATCTTTCTCTTTCTTGAACCCTATATTCAACGTAGTCTAAGAAAGAGTATGAAGGTATCGACATACGACCTGCCAACTTCCGACGGACCTCGACTACGGGTCCCGCACAGAGGTGGTCCCATATTCGGTCGAGAGGAACTGAACAGTCTTGACCCCTCGCGACGTCCCCAGGTCGATCCCGTTCATTGAAGTTCGATGAGGCTAGACACTGTCTACTTGCTTCCCGTGACGTGTCATAGTCTCCTGTGGAGGAGGACCGTAGTCTCCCGACCTCCGAATCGGGGGTCGACGTACACACCTCGGTACCCAGGTAGTAGGGGACGTACACTCAAAGGAGTAGAGACTTTACCTCTTTCGTCAAGACTTGAGTGTCGGGGCACCACCCCTATTTTGTTTTATCACCTACAGCCACGAAACAGGTCACGAAAGGTCTTCCGATGACGACCGGCACTCCTGTTCGTGCGGGAGGGTACTTGAAGAGTGACAGGAATGCTCTCTGAGGTGCACCCGGTTTCCCAAGCACCGACAACGGAGTCCCCTGCCCAGACGAGACTCGAGGTGACTGGCGTCCGTCTGTGTGGGTGCCGGCGGTCCCGCCCAGTCAGAGGTACAGTCGGGACTGGAGGAGTAGGGTCCCGACAACCTCTCTTCCTCGGTGTTCGAACAGTGAGAAGACAAGTCTTTTTCCGTCCTCTTTCTTTTCTTTTCCTACTTCTTTCTTAACTAAAAGGGGAAAGAGGGGAGGAACGATACTGACTCTGACGGTGAAAAAAAATTAAATTTTTTTTTTTTTTTCTACAAGACCCACTACCTTGTATTATAAATCTGTGCAACTTGACTGTCGACTACCCGTACAACAGTTATGTGGTGGTGTTTAGTACACCGGTCCCAACCACCCCCCCTCTAAACACGCACGCACACAAACGTGCGTGTACGAACTTACTAAAATTCACTAGTCCCTTCCGGGGTACTGGGAATATCTTTCGTCGAGGGTACCTTCCAATCGGTCCCTCCACCACCCGAGACTCCCACCTTCACCCTTCACCCGAAGGTAACACTTACCTCCCCCGAGAAGAGACATACTCGGACGTCTTCACTTTACGGGGGGGGAGAGAGAAAGGAAGGGACAGAACACAGGAATCGAGGGTCACCCACGGGTCATCCATGAGGAATCTTCTCCGGGGTCAGACTATCGACTCCGTCTATTTTGTCGACCTTGGCCCCGTGATTCACCACATTAGTTCTGCGCGTCGGGCTCAGAATGGTAAGAGTGAACGGGAGGTCCGCAAGAAGGAGGACAGAGACAGAAGTGGATGGGCGACAACAGTCCCCTGCGCGGTCGGAGAGACTCGGAACCTCGGGAGCCAGGTCGACGGAGATACTGCCGAGGACAGCATCCAGAGTCTTACTTTCGTGAAAGCGCCACGAGGCAGAAGTGTCTACGCCTAGATCCGCAGTAGAACTGTGAGTGAAGAGGGTGTGGGGACACGGGTAGAGTAGTGATTCAGGACAGTCCAAGTGGGGTCTACGGGAAGGTAGTGGTGGGTGTAGGCTTGACGGATCGAACCTGGCAGTGATTCGACTCATGGGGAGCGTAGGTAGGTCATAGTAGTGCGTGGGAGGACGTCGGGTAACAAGACTGGTCCCCAGGTGTCTACTACCGGGTACCCGGTTAGGTCGGCGACGGACCAACACACATGTCGGGTGCTCGATCTTTACAAAACAGGTATACCACTAAACTACTATACCCTGTGACTGAAACTTGGGTTGATTTGTTTTACGATAGGGAGGTTTTTTATTAAGGTAAGAAGAGTAATCTAGATGTAATATCTTTTAACATGAGTTAATGAGAATATAAAACTCAAAGGAGTTCTTCAAACATCTTTAAACAAAAAGGAGAATAATATTTTTACAGATGTAGTATTGGAGTTAAAACGGAGGACCGACACTTCGGATTTTATATATGACATGTTGGGAAACGTCTTTTCCAAACGACTAGAGAGAAGGTAGGACACCGGAAACGAATTACCTTTAGACTAGTCACTGTGCACGAACATGTGTGTGTGTGTCTTTGTGTGACGAGTTTTGTGAAACGAACAAGGAGTCAACGAGAACTACATTTCTATTTTGAGGATTGGAAACCCTTGGACCCACCGGGTCGGGGACGGGGGAGAGGTCAAAGTAACGAGACGAGGACAAGACCGGTGAGACCGGAAGAAAGACGAGAACCCGGATGGCGCAAAGGTGGACGGTGTCCCGGAAACGGGCACGACAGGAACTGAAACAGACCCTCCGAGACAAAAAGGACAATGTGGGGAGAGTAGGACGTCCACCGACATAGTGACTCAACGTGTCTCCTAAGAGGGGACTGGAAGACGCCTCCAGTGTCGGGGACGATATTGGGGCGTAGTGTCAGTATCTGAACCTAGGCAGTAACAGACTGTGCGGGGGTAGGGAGCTACCGTTCGGGGACTGTGGTGCAGAACATGGGGGGAGTGGCACAGGTGACACGGACCCTGTAACACCCGGGAGTCCTTTTTGAAGTAAAGTAACTTACAGACTCTTAGTTCCTTCCGTAGTATTTTCTATCCAAAGTTGTCCTTGAATGTTCAACTCTTCTTCCTCTTTCCCCTTTTCCCCCAAAGTCCGTCTCCCTGGTTATAAGACCTCTAAGACACATCGAGGTACATCCCCCAAGTTCTGCACATACCCACTTACCACCCCGTTTAGTAACTTTCTCCTCCACTCCGGTTTAACACCCCACGGGAGACGATCTGATTCGAGATACCTACGAAGAGGACACCTGTCTCGCGTAACCACCAAACTTCGTCTCTCCACAACACCTGTCACCCGATCTCCCCCATCCCGATCTCGTCCACTCTGGTCGATATTTCCTGACAAGACACCTAACCCTATCACTCCTATTCTCTTCTTCCACCAGTCCCTTACAATACCTCCTCTTCGGTTGACCTTAACTATCGGCTAACCTTCACCCCCTCCACTCGAGAACCCTAGGGTACAAAGACTAGGTCCGGGAAGGTCATAAATTCCACTCACCTCTCTCTCAACAACCCCACGTCCACCTCCCACCTGCAAACACACTCTCAGTCCTTCACCTCCACCACTTCTGGATGTCGGGGGACAAGAGATACTTCACCTCAATCCCAGTAGACGACTCTGTTTCTCGAAAACTCCAAGTCCAGTATCTGAAACCGGAGAAGAGGGAAAACGTTCGTCTTCCACGGTACAGGGGAGATTTCACAACTCCCCAAGTTGAGTCGGTCCTCGTCGACCCCCAAGTCTGACCGCTAAAGATAGGGTTTGTCGAGGAATTCCCCAATTTGTCCGTGAGTTCCTCTAGAATTCTCTGGACAGAAAGGAGTGGGCAAAGGACTTTGCACTACAGATCTACAGTCGAAACAGTCTTTAGGATAACACTTTCGGAAACCTTTTTTCTCAACGTGAGTAGACACTTTTACAAGTGGTTCCGGGACGGGATGGGTAGAGACGAGACTCGTGGTACCCCTTGGGTCGAGAACCGGAGGTCTCCCAGATGTGGACTGGGTTTCTGTACATTGATTGTGTACTTTACGTGTCTCTACCTTGAGGGGCTGCCAGGTCACCAAACCTGAGCCGTGAAAAGTCACGACACCCGGACCCAAGTTAGGGACTAACCCCTTGATTCTAGAGTGTTTGATTCTAGAGTGTTCTAGAGTCAATTAAGTTACACTGCATTCAGCTGTTGGACACCTACGTTTTCTCTTCCCTTCAAACTGTTCGAACAACTGACGAAAGGGATTTGCAACTCACCCAACCGAAACCCAGTTTGTGACGAGTACGGTAGCACCTCTTCGTTCCCTCTCTACATTTTCGTCTCCATGATTCTGTTGAGACGAAGGTATCTTGAATCTCAGACCGGTGCCACCTCTTTATCTTGTGGGTTCCAAGACCAGACCAAGAACAGACTCTTGACTGGACCTCCTCACTGTACACAGACCCGGATGTCTAGAAACGGGTCCCGAACCAGGAGTGAAAGGGGTCCCGGGGGTCCGAGACCCTTGGGGTACGGACGGAAGAACGAAGGCGACGACCCCGGGGACCACCTACGTAGTGAAGCCGGGAGACTAGAATCTCGTCGGTTCCCTTCAATAAAAAAATGACAAACAAATCAATAAGTCGACACAGTCAAGAAGCAACGTAGTACGCTCGAGAAAGTAATACCGCGAGCCCGAATCAACGGGACGTCGTAGGTACTAGTATCAAGGGACTGGTCCCTAGTTTGGACATAGGGGATGTAACGTTCCGCCCAAGAATTGGGGACATGGTCGTCCCATTAAGGTTCCTTTCAATAAAACCGTTCTTTGCCTCCGTCACTCCATTACTCTCGGTCACTGGTTCCCCTGTAGCCAGAACTCACTCAGGTCTGTCCGAACCCTCGAAGGGTCCTCCCTACCTTCCCAATGGTCTCCTCCCCCATTTGGAGTGTTTCCCGTCCTGTCAGAGAATGAGAGGACTCCGGAGAGTCTTGGACAGCCCATCTGCCTTCGGTCCGAGACACTAGGAGGGTGATAACGTGTGCTTACAGGTGTCGTCCGAGAGTCCACTTATACGTGAAGGTTGAAAAAAGACATTATGACCTTAAGGATCTTCGTAGGCATTGAATTTCGTACGTCAAAAAGGAGTCAGAACCGCACACGACAGTAAACCCTGTTCTGGGAGGGTCTTCACCAGAGTCTTCACCAACGCTGTCGAGCGTAGCCGAGTAGAGGACGTCCCGTAGAAGGGATAAGGTAGGGACCCCGACAGATGGGAAACGAAGGGGAGGGAGTTGTCGAAGGGTACCCGACATTCTAGGACCAGTCCCACGGGAGAGGAGACTACTCCTTCCGACCGGAGGGAGCGAGTCGTGTTCGTGATTTTTCCGTAGAGGTCCCCGTCGGTTCGGTGACTCAGTCTGAAGTCAGGTCCCCGAGACCCCACCACCCTTTACTCGCTCCTCGACTCCGGGATACAGACCGAGGTGACTCGCTTGCGGACGAATTATGTCACGGTCCACACCCCGGGTCCGACCCAGGACCTCTACTCGTTCTTCCCCGGAGGTCGACGGGAGCTGTTCAAGTGGGGGCGACCCTTCCACCCCCGCCTGACTCCTACTAGGCGGTCTTGGGCCAAACGTCCCCGGTCCTCCTCCCTGGCTGAGTCCTTCACGGCGACCCTTCCGGAGGTCGGGGTCTGTGGTCTCCAGGAAGACCGAACAAAGGACTAAGGGTCTTAAGGGGGGTTTCAGAGTCTTGAGACCCGGTCTTCCCGGTACCGTAACGGGGTCCGACCCCGGGACACAACTGTCCTACCGGGTCGCACCGTGACTGCAGTATTGGGCCCCATGGAGGCCAGACTTTGCGTCTGTCTTCCCGGTTCGCATGTACAATCAACGAGTCAGCACAGGATGAGAATCGTTGGAGTACCTGACATCGGGCGGTCCGAGGAGACAGATACCCTAAGAGGTCCGTTCTTATGACCTCACCCAACGGTAAGGGAAGAGGTCTCCCAAAAGGATTGGGTCCCTAGCTTGGGTCCAGAGGACATGAGATCCGCCTAAGAAATGACAGACTCGGTGGTCTCTCGGACTTTGTGTCTGTCTTCCTCGTTCCCTCGTGCTCTTGGAAGTACGTAAATAAAGGTGTGTCCCCTCGTCGGGTCCGAAACAATGGGTTACTTGACACCCGACGAACGGTCTTTCTTCCCTCCACCAAAGGGGACTATGTGGTCGAGGAAGAGGTCCGGAACCCACAGTTCCCCGTAAACAAAAAACATGTTAGATTGTAGAAATTGTAGTGTCTAGTTTCGGTTCGGTCGACGAGGTAAACACTTAACTCGGGGATTGGTGCGTCGGATGGACCTTAGGACCCGTTGAAACCCCTACCCCCGACCACATCAGGGTCCCCGGTCACGACCGGCGGATGGAGGGAGGGTGACGTCTCCTTCAGTCAGACACGACGAACTTGCCGACCTCAGGGAGGGTCGTCGAGTCGGGTCCCACGACCCACACCCCGAACTCACTGTCCTCGTCTCCGGAGTCCACGAACTGAACACAAAAGAATCCGAAGAACAGCGACCCTCACCCCGGTCACTCAGATGTAGATGGACGGTCGGTGGGGAGGAAGGGAGGTAGAAGTGAGGCACGAGGGACACCGACGTAGTATCCCTTCGGAGGGTCAGAGGGTCGGGACGGGACGGGACGGGACGGGTCTTTTCGACAGCCTTGTCCCGAGGAAGGGACCGACGTGGGGAGTCACGACTAAGTGTTCCGGACTCGGAGTCCACGAGCCTCCGTCCTCACCTCCGAGGAGGGACGTTGGGACCGGGTCTGAGGAGGTAGACCAGTGGGACGGCTCTGGGAGGGACTCAGGGGTCTTCGTCCCCTAACCGGGTGTCGTGGAGGACTCACGACCGACCTCACTGGGATCGGGGGACGGTCCGAATGGAGACGGGGGAGGTGGAGGAGGAACACTTTAAAAAACCGAGAAATCCTTCGGACCGTGGACGGGGACGGGGTTCCGACACCCGGAGTTCTGTCTCCAAACGTCCCAAAACAGAGGGGATCGTCCCACGACCGTGTCATCCAGGAGGCACATTCAAACGTCCTTCCTTATGTCTCCTATTCCGGTCCGTATCTACGGTCAGAGACCCGACCCTTCGGTCACCAGTACTGGATCAGTATAGAGGACCATGTTTCATCCAGAAGTTTTATACCAGTACACTGAGGATTTTAAGAGGGTCGTCGTCGAGGAATCCTCTGTGCACACTACTCCTTCATCAGCCACAAGTCCAGCGGGTCCTTGAGTGTACACCTACCAAGACCACAGAGGGGTAGGACGGAAGAGAGACGTGTAGAGAATAGTTGAAGGCCGTTCAGGGATAAGGAAAAATTTTTATAAATAAAGAAATGCACCGGCACGATCCAGAATCAACACAGTACACCCTAGATCAATGGACTGGCCCTTAGCTTGGGGCCGGGGGACGTAACGCTCGCGTCTCAGAATCGGTGACTTGGTCTTTCCCTTCAGACTGATCAAAAATAAGGATTAGAGGGGTGGATCAGGGTTGGTAAACAGTTCCTCCCCACTAAACTTTTTGACATAGGTCCTTACATAGTTGTCCCGGGGGAGCCTGGTACAGACGGAGGAGGTCCTTCGGGGGGATCTGAAGACTCGTGGGGGAGAAAAGAGGGACACAGGAGTCGTAGGTGTGACGAAGTATGGTCGATCCCACCCTTCCTTCGCCGCACACCGTCAGTGCTCCCGACCCCTACTGTTACAATTAATTAAGAGACCATCTTGAGTCTCTTAAGATGGTTAAGAGACCATCCGGGTCTCTCGTGTCACTCTTGACGTAGGGTCTTTCACTTTATCGAGGGTAGAGGTACGGGACTACCTCTCGGTCGGGGTCCTTCGCTTCAGGTTTGAGAGGTCCTTCGCTTCAGGTTTGAGAGGTCCGACACTCAGTCCGAAGAAGGACCAAGGACCCCGAACCCTCCTTCGTTAACTACAATGCCCCACTCTGACTTGCTACCTCTTTATTTACAGAGAACCACAGGTTTCCTTCCGAACACTTGAGCGGGTCCCGACTCTCAGTCGCACTCTGACCCCCGTCCCTCGTCACCCCCGTCCTCCCTCGTTCCTGCCCGGTCCGTGAGACGCACCTCCTTCTGAGTCGAGATTAGCGGGCGTAACCGTCTTGACCAGGCGCCATTAACCCAATGACCTAATATTTTGTGGGTGACCGAAATAAATCTTCTGATTAGTCTTTCGTAAATCTTGTTGTCACAACGATCTTTCCTCTGGTGCTCGGTGCTCAGGTACAGAACCTCTTGACGGGAACCGAAGACGAAGGAAGCCCCTTGTCTTAAGGTCCTCCTGGGTTCAATTCGAGGAAACTGTCTGGACTCTCCTTCAGCACGGATTCTGGCTTCGGTTCAGTGATCCCCTTAACACACATATCAGGGACTTCCTATCGGACCACAGTCTTTTTCCTTTTAGAAAAACCAAAAAGAAGGAGTTTGTTCGTCACCACCAGACCGCCCTCGAACGGGACTTAACATTCGTTTGTTCAGAACTACTTGGCAACCGGTTTCAGTTGAAGGAGAGAGAGAGACTAAGGTTCCTACCAGGAAAGGTAGGAAGAAACGTCTGACGCAGGACAGAGGAGGTGGGGGCCCCCCAAATTCCCCTCCCCTCTCCCTGAAACTACGTGATCTCGTCTCCGGTCGTACGGCACCGGCCCTGGGTTAGGTCGGGGTCGGACAAGAACTTGCCGGACACCCGGGTCTTCCCAAAAAGTGCAACTTCTTTTTAGGTTTTTTCTTGTGATAAAGAACTGTACACTTTTAATATATTTTAAGTCACAGGTATTTATTTTAACACAATCTTGTGTTGGTGTGTAAATATATACCAAATACCGACGAAAACGTAACGTTGGCGTCTTGACACTGTCTGTGACATACCGGGTGTTTCGACTTTTATAAATGAGAGACCGGGCCATGTCTTTTCGGGACACGATTTTGTAGAGGCGTCTCGGAAGAATGATACATGTCGTAAGGTACTGAGACCGTGAGATCGTGGGACCCTTTTATCATTTAAGACCGGGAGCCAGGTACAGTCTCCGTATCCTTTGACCCTCACTTCACGAAATCCGGAGTAAAGAGACTGAACCGTAACGTCGAGTTACTCACAGACAACTCGTAGTCGACACAAGGTCAGAGAGCCCTGGGTTTACCTCTCCTACGACAGGGATGGAATCTTCCTGACCCGTCGGTCACCCCCGTATTGTGGTTTCGTCCAGTAAACTGAGATTACGAAGTCTCACTCGTAGAGTCCAAAACTCGTCCGTCGTAAAAACAACTCGACTTAGGTCTTAGGACCTCAGAACAAGATTCCTTCCTGAACTGGTTTCTTTACACTTTCGTCAACAAGACAATTAAGTAAGTATTTACTTTTTCAAGGACCACGGTCAATGGGTTATCCTTCACAATATGTATTACTCTTTTCGTCAATGAAATAATCGTTTTATTATTTCTGAACTTAGAACTCAATCATAATATGGTCAGGACACCCTAACTGATTAGGTGGTTCTCCTTGTCAAAGGTCCAAAATTTACAAAATAAATTTTTGTAAACTGGTTTACGACTTGACACCCGGACCACACGACGACGGACACATTTACCCCCACCCCCATCCCCACGCATGTTCGCAAGAACATACTCGTATTTCACAGAGATCTTATATGTTTGGACTCACTAACAGACCTCCCCACGACCGACAGACTTCATGGGAAATATTTTTAAAACGAGATTGAAAAGTAAAGTAAAAGTTCGTAAATAAACTCTAATAAAAGTGAGAAAACATACGAGAAAATATGGAAAACATACAAAAAAAAATGGAAAACTTAAAACTTGGTACACTTAAATCATAGATAAGTTTTTATATATTTGAATTACTTTATTCATCGTATACCAAAACGACAATGGAGTTATATAGAGGGATCCCTTCAGTAAAAAGTAGAGAAGGTAAGTCATATACTAAGAAGAAAAAAAAAGGTAAAATACTATAGACATAAGTGAAAAAAGTTAATTAAAAAATTGACCTCCTGTTCCTTTACCATTGGGTGAGGTCATAAGAACGGACCTTTTAGGGCACCTGTCTCCTCGGACCGCAAGATGTCAGACGCCCCAACGTCTTCTCGTCCTGTACTGAATCGTTGATTTGTCAACGAAATGTTACAACAGAACCAAAGACGACAAGTTTTTACACTTAGTCAGTATTGACATATATACACACATATATGTGTGTCTGTGTGAATATATTTATATAGGGGAGGGAGATCTCGAATGGAGGGTGGTTATCGGTCCTGTTCCTTCGTTGGATCTACAGCTAGCTGTCTACTTACTTCTTCAAACCCGTGTATATATACTACCTTATAATGATTCGGTATCCTTCCTTGTTTACACTTAGTCAACTTGACTCCACCTACTTGGATCTCGGTAATATGTCTCATATACTAAGAACTAACGGATGATGACAACTCAGTCCATGAGAAGATATCTCCAGACCTTCAATGTCTGTCGAAAGTTGAGCTCTCCCGTAGTCTGACTTGTCCTCGTGAGTAACTTTGTGCCTGACGGTCCTGAAGAGACCGTCGGGTCACCGACCATTAAACACGGGGGTTACAGCCCCCACCTCCCCGAGTCCAAACTAGGGACCAGCCCCTTGACCCTAGGACGTACGACGTGCTGTGTCGGCTTTTCTTTACAAAAAAATTTTTTTCGTGTCTGACGACTCGGGGTGGGGTGGGGATGTAAGTCACCCAGACCCACTCCGAGTTCTTAGTCGTAAATGTGTTTGACCACATATATGTTACCTCTTTGCTGTTCCAGGATGACATTTCGTGTCATCCTTGATATTAGATATTAGGGACACTATTTGGTTTTCCTTTTTCTTATACTTTTTTCTTACATATTGACTCAGTGAAACTACATATCATCATTAATCACGTTGTAACATTAAGTTGATATACAGTTATTTTTTATTAAAATTTCCTTTTCTTTTTCTTAGTCGTAAATGTTCAAGGGTTCACTACGACTACGACGACCGGACCCTTTTTTGTGAAACCCTCGGGGCGGAGACTGAAAGATCGCAAAAGACGAAAGATCCCAAGAAATATTTATTTGATGCAAGGGTCAAGACTTTAATAGGTGTTTATTGCCTATGTCATTGAGTCTTGTGGTTCATTAGGGAGAACGCGTCGTCAGACCCTTGTGTCGTCTCGTCTGTCCAGTTATCTGTATTTTGATAGATCGAAAGGAAGGTGGGTGCCACATATTACCTCTCTGTGCCTCAGTGTAGTACTAGTCTCAGACCACTCAAAGTCGTTCATTAAGAAGGACCCCCTCCACGGGACCACGTTCCGAAAGTTCCTTCCAATGCACCACTCCAAATTCGACCCGTCCTGTAAGAGTATAGTGGTCCCGATTACGGGTGTCCTATTGTGACGACCTGTATTAAAAAAAAAAAGAAAAGTAAATAAACCGACACGTCCTAGGAATTAACACGTACGTCTTAGAAATCAACACCGTACACCCTAGGTCAAGGGGTTGGTCCCTAGTTTGGACCCGGGGGACGTAACCCTCGAACCTCAGGGTCCCTGGTGGTCCCTACAGGGACTTGTAGTAAAATTCTGGGGGTGTTAAATAGGGACTGGTATGGTTAAATCGGACTAGTAGTCACTCAAGGAGTGTTCCTACACCTCGGAGTCGTACCTGGGGACGTGGACTAAGAGACGGAAACACGTACAAGGGTGTCCACCTTATGAGGACGACCAGGAGAGTCGAGACATTTGGGATAAACAGGTAGTCCTGGTCCATTTTATATTAACAAGAAATACTCCTAAATTATAAGCGAGTCGGATGGGACTTATAGAAAAGGACATATAGTCAAGTGGTCCTGTGAACTAGTAACAAGAGAATTAAAAAAAAAGGTAAATAACTAAGTAAGTAAGTTATTATAATGGGGAGACAGTTCTTTAAGAATAGTCCCCCGGATGGTATATGACACTTAATACCATCTAAAACCCTTATCTTAGTAGTCAAGTCAAGTCAAGTCAGTGAGTCAGCACAGACTGAGAAACGTTGGGGTACTTAGCGTCGTGCGGTCCGGAGGGACAGGTAGTGGTTGAGGGCCTCAAGTGAGTTTGAGTGGAGGTAGCTCAGCCACTACGGTAGGTCGGTAGAGTAGGAGACAGTAGGGGAAGAGGAGGACGGGGGCTAGGGAGGGTCGTAGTCTCAGAAAAGGTTACTCAGTTGAGAAGCGAACTCCACCTGTTTCATAACCTCAAAGTCGAAGTCGTAGTAAGGGAGGTTTCTTTAGGGTCCTGACTAGAGGAAATCCTACCTGACCAACCTAGACGAACGTCAGGTTCCCTGGGAGTTCTCAGAAGAGGTTGTGGTGTCAAGTTTTCGTAGTTAAGAAGTCACGAGTCGGAAGAAGCGTCAGGTTGAGAGTGTAGGTATGTACTGGTGACCTTTTTGGTATCGGAACTGATCTGTCTGGAAACAACCGTTTCATTACAGAGACGAAAAATTATACGATAGATCCAACCAGTATTATCCGATTTTATTTTTTTGTCTGTACCAGGGACGGGACCATTCTCTTTCTAGGTACTTAGTTTATTAATGTGACCACCTTTATGTCAAAGTCCGACTCTTTTCACCAGACTTCCTTTCCCTATGCCAAAATACTCTTGTATTTTCTTTACTGGGAGTACATCGGAACCCTCAACTCCAATCCTATCTGAAAGATTCTTCCATATCAAAGCCGACTCTTGACTTCCTACGGGTCTTGAACCGACCTACTTCTCCACCTCTTCCCTTCCCCTTTCGAGAGGTTTAACCCCTCCCCGTCATACACGTTTCCAGGACAACATTCTCCGTCGAACCGTCTAAGTACCTTGGACCAGTGAGACCCTCTGGTCTCACTGACCCTTACACCTGTCCCTCAACCACCCCTCTTGTTCCTCCTTTCCCAATATAGGACTCCGACCCTTGTTTGGTACCCCTTGGGACAGTCGGGGCAATACTAAAAATAAAATTTGACTCACCATGATTTCTACGGTACCTCTCCAAAATTTGTCACCCTATACAATAGTGTCATGTAAAGCCTTTCTAGACGACGACGACACACCTCTTACCTGTACTGACTTTCGTCCCTCTAGTGGTTAGTCGGACGAAACCTCTACCACGTCTACTATTTATGTCACGGGACCTGATCCCACGATCATCACCTTGGTCTTCTTTTACCCAGCTCAAGTCTTTCATGATCCACCACTTAACTACACAGCACCACCGACCAATTCCCCCTTCGTTCTCAGTTCCCACTCTGAAACAAAACCGAACAAAAGAATTTTATAAATAATTGAATCCGACACGACCCAGCATCAATCCGAAGGGTCCACCGCGGTCACCATTTCCTGGGTGGACGATTACGCCCTCTGCATTCTTTCTGTTCAAGTTAGGGACCCAGCCCTTCTACCGGACCTTCTCCCGTGCTGTTCGGTGAGGTCACAAGAACGAACCTTTTAGGGTATCTGTCTCCTCGGACCGTCCCATCTTAGGTCTCCCAGTGTGTCTCAGTTTGTGCTGGCTTCGCTGAACCGTACGTGTGTGAGTCCCCAGAATCAACACCGGACGTCCTAGAAAAAAAAAAGTCCACACCCTAGATCAAGGGACTGGTCTCTAGTTTAGACTCGGGGGAAGTGACCGACGCACCTCAGAATTGGTGACCTGGTAGTCCCTTCAGGGTTCCCGAAACCTCCTCGTAGGTAAACACCCCTCTACTATAACTCAAACGAAACTTGAACCTTTACCCCCACACCTCATCCTCCGACTAGTCCTCCAGTCTGGGAGAATCACCCACCAGCGACCCTCATGAGTTCCGAAGCAGAAGCCCCAGACGAGGTCGGTACAAATAGGTCGGAAACAGGGTGAGGTGACGAAAGGAACAAGGTGGGAAGTAAGGTGGTTTGGTTTACGGAGTGGGACTTAAACAGGTAGAGGTAGAGAAGAGTAAGTCTTTCCCTGTCTCTCTGGTTGAATCTAAACGAAGGTCAACCTCCCTCACAGAAGTTTTTGAAGGACGAATTTTAGGGGGTATTTTCCTATAATATTTTGGTAAATGGGGGAGTGTGTAAAATTTCAAATGTAGAAGTAAAAAATAATATACAGACGTCTTCTACGTTAAAGGTCATGTAACATTTGTAACTATAAAAATTCATTTTGATACTGTAGTGACAAAATTTAAATAGGTCACCTTAGATTTGTGGTACCTTAAACTATGGGTGTAGTAGGTAAAATCTTTTCGTACCTGTACAAGAAGTAATTAGCAGTCACAAGGAAAAAGAGGACTTTAAAATAAAGACAAAGTGAAGGGGACACCTTAAAATACGATTACATTATACAAAGACAGGGATTTTGAGAGAGTAGACAAAGGGATAGGATTAAAAACCATTGTTAAAATATACTTCAATTTTGAAAATTTTAAAGGACTTTAGTATTTCAAGATTCAAGATTTTAAAAGAAGGGTAAACTCAATAGTAATATTACTAATAATTTTCACACGTCAACTAGTTCTATCGTATTTCATACAAGATTAAACCCATTTATTATGAGTATTTTTGATTTTAATATAACTTTTATATGGAATCTACCACTACGACCTCTGAAAATTTAAAATTTAACAAAAAGTACATTTATGAAAAAACAAACGCCCCCCAACCCCCCAACAAAACAAACTTCATATTAAGTAAATGTCACAACCCGGCTAGAGACGGTATGTCGTATCACCGAGGCAAAAAGTGTAAGAAAAATTTTATAAGAGAAGGTAGTACTAAATAGGGTCCTCTGACCTATATCAAGGGACGCGATTTGTCATCCTGGAACAACAAATAGGCAAGAGTTACGCTATCAAATGTAGATGGTCGGGGTTTGAGGGTCAAGTAGCGAGAGGGTGGGAGGAGGGAACCGTTGGGCTTCAGCCTCGAGACACAGACACTCAGACAAAGAAAAGACATCGATCCAAGTAAACACGACATAAAATCTAGGGTGAATATGTACTATACTATACTAAAAACAGAAAGAGGAAGACTGAATGAAGTGAGTCATACTGTCAGATCTCAACGTAGGTACAACGACGTTTACCGTAATCAAACAAGAAAAGATACCTACTCATCATAAGGAAATATAGACACACACACACACACATACACACACACACACACCACACACATGGTGCAGAAGAAATAGGTAAGTGGAGAATTACTTGTCAATCCAACAAAGGTACGAAATCGATTCAGTAAAAAAATAACTGCGTGTTGTATGTGCATACACTACTTCAGGCTCACACGTTGAGTCCAATAGTGTCTCCTTCGTGTGGTGGGGGGGTACGTCAACAGTGGGTCTAGGTCTCCACCTGAGAACGACCACGACCCAATAAAGAAGACAAAAAACAAAAAATTAGACAGGTACCTTCTTATGATAAACAACGTACTCTATACTCTGTGTCTGGTCGTAGATAATATAAAGGTAAAAAGTAAATATATCTACATTTGTGACTTTTGGGAGTAAGCATATTTGATTATCTATTTTTTTATGCTCAAAATAATTTCACCACAGTCGAGTCACAAGAACTAGACGAAGACTCAATACATGGTTTTTAGTGTATCGCTAGATAGTGACTGTTAACATAAAATTAAGATGACCCGGAAGGATTACTTTTTGTTCTTAACCTTTGGTGGATCGGACTGTTTATTCTAAATGATGTATAAATAATCTCACAGAGTGAAAGTCACAAGGAAGGCTCACACCCGAGTCATCAACACCGAGTCCCCGGGTCAACGAGATACCGGACACCCTAGAAGGACCTAGTCCCTAGCTTGAGCACAGAGGACGTGACCGTCCGTCTAAGAATTGGTGACCTGGTGGTCCCTCTAGGGGATCAAGTACAAAGATTCTCTCCCTTGAACTAACCGAGGCGGATAAACAAATGGATAAATAAATAAATAACTCAGGTCCGGGTAGTATCTGAAAACCGGTCCACTAGTCGTGACACGTGTCTACAAAGAAACTCGTCCCTATGGTTTCCTAGTTCATCGACACATGACTGCACGTGACGAGAAGAAACTTTGACAAGAAGACGATCTTTATATGGGAGGTCGGATACTTAAGGTATAGACAATAAAAGGGGAAAGACATGTACACAGAGAAAGTAGGAACATGACATCAATAAGTGCACTGGTTGAGGAAAAAGGTTGACACTCGAGGAGTTCTAGACCGGGTACAGAATTAGTAAGGGAATTCGTAACACAGAAGGTGAATCATTTACAGAAACAGATTATTCATAAACAAATGATCTACTTAACTAAATACTCATAGTTAGTATTAGAATTTGAAGAAGTATAGGAAAGTCCGGGATGTCATCACGACCCGAAAGCTATCGTCCCAGGGTCTTCTTGCCTACTTAATTAGTCACTCGTTTTGTTACTTAATTGCTTAGCTACTTGATTACTCGGCAACTCGTTATCGAACTTTCATTCTCGTAAGTGTAGAATACACTCCCAGTTCTAGACGCCTTAGTTACATTTCCACATCGTACATACTTTGACCGATAAAAATTAGGTCCGAGGACAAAACACAAATAAAGAGATTACTCAGTACCATCTATGTCAACGAGTAACGTTTTGTCGGTTCATTCAGGAAAGGACAGGAAACGTTGAACAGAACGTCCACACTCGTCGTAGAGAAGTGGTGCCACCGTAAACCAGGCAGGGAATCGGGCCCACTCCTACATTTTGGGGAGCGAGACGTGTACGCACCATCTCCGGTTGTCCTTGTGGACCGACGTCGGTGCCAGTGCCTGTACAGTCGGCACCTCATCACACCTGTGAAAGAGAGACGAAGAGTCCCAAAGTCAGGAAAGCCCAAACACAGTAACTGGAAAAACATACCAAAACACCGACCTGCAAGTGTTGGTCCCGTCCGTGGTACCCCCTGGTCGTCGATATGTTCTGGTTAGTACACCGGGTGCCACCACTCTTGGAAAAGATGGTTGTCGGTGGTGAACCGCAGGTGCCGCCCGACTTGGTGTTGATACCCTTATGTCACGGGCCCCGACCTTACCTACGGGGAGTCCGTAGTGGGTACAGGGGGGTAAAGGGAGTTCTGTGAGCCCTACCAGATCCGAACCGACAACCGAGGTTTTTGGAACCGGTTCACCTATGGAGTTCCGTCCCTCCCACCCCTCCGGTACGTCCCGGACCTTTGGTGTAGGTCGATGCACCGTTGGACTGGTTGAGCTTGTACTACACCCCCCGTGGTCGGGTCCGCCTCGGGTGACTACCGATGGTCATGTGGATGAGCGTCCGGTCGCTCTAGGCCTGGGTCTTCGAGTGGTCGCCACAGGACGTGTTCGATCTGAGAAAGTGGGTCCACAAACGGTTGGTTTTGGACGCTTAAGTCCAGTTGTTATACCGGGTCCACGACGTGTGGGTCAGTCGCCACTACCTGCCTCGCGGGCTGTCGCGGGAGGCGGTCAACGACAGGGTCTTCGGGTACCTCCGGGGTCGTGGCCGAGAGGGCAGGGCGATGGTCGTCCGTAGGGTCGTCGGAGTGGGACCAAAGTGACCACCCGATAGGTTTGGCCGAGAGGTCCAACCCGTCGTGGGCTCGGTTCCCGTGTACATAATACTGATGGTCGTTGGCGACCGGGTTTACGGCCACGTCCCTCCTGTCAGCGACGTCCGGGGGGTCTACGATAGGGTCGTGTACGTCGTCGACGTCGGCGTAGTCATAATGGGCGGCGTCGTTGTCGGTGTGAGGCCCGTCGTCGCCCACAGGTACGTTCTTTACGTCGGTGGCGGCGTTGTCGTCTAAGCGGGCGGTGTCGGTGTCGGCGTCGGCGTCGGTGCCGTCCCAAGTTACGTCTATGGAGTCATAATGGTCAGGGGTGGGTACTATGTCGGAAACGGTCTCGGCGTCGTCGGGGTCTACGTGGACGTCGGGGGAAGAATAGTGTCCCTGGGGGTGGTTATGTGGGGCCTCGTCCGCGTGCGTCAGGTCGACTAAGTCGACCCGAGGTACGGGGTCATGATGATGGTCCTCGGGGTCGTCGGGATGCCGGTGGGGCACATGGTCGTCTCGGTGGACGGAGTCGTGGTCGTCGGACTCCTGTCAGTCGGGTTCTGAATAGGTCCGCTGTCCGTCCGGGTCCGGTACGACTCGAGGGTGCCCCTGGACCCCGGAGGTCTATGTCCTTACCCTCTGTGCCGGTCGAGGCTGGACTTGGCCCGGTCGTCACGGGAGGGCGTGGCCGGCGAGGACAGGGGACCGTCGTAGGTGGAGTTGTTGTACCCCAGAGTCGTGGTCGTCGACAGAGGGTCACGGCACACCGGGGTCCATAGGAGTCTCACCTGCAAGTAGGGCCCTAGAGTCCCACGCGCGCACGGTCGGTCTCGACTCAGGTCACGTCACGGATCAGAGTAGGAGGTTTGGGGAGACTGTGAAAGCAAGACAAGAAATAAGGTGTCTGCAATTGGTCTGTGACACCTTATGTCTTAGTTGACACTGAGTCAGAAAACGGGCATCTCGAATATTAGAGTGATTTCTCCGCCGGTTTTATATATAGTCCAGGGTTTACTACGTACAGTACCAGTTCCGGAGTAGTCCACGGGTCCCTGGTGTGTCACCGCCACCAGAACAAGGGGAATCCAGATATAGGAATCCCCTGAAGGACACTTTAACAAGGGAAGACCCCTCCCTCTGGTATAATACTGTCGTAAAGAGTTTCAGATAACGAGTCTTATCCTCAAGGTATCTTACAAATCACCTGTAACGAGCCCCCTCCCCTCACCCAAGAACCCTCTTTAGTTATACTCCCCTATAGAGTACATCAACGTCTGCACTTTTTGGAATCGACGGGTGTCCTAGGTCCGTCCATTTCATTTATTCGTCTTACCGGACCATACCTAAAACACCTGACCTCCCGGCTACGGGGTTGATTACTATAGGTGTCAGTCCCAAAAATTTTTGTCAGGTCGGTTCGTCTGGTACAGACGTCTAGTCTCAGTCGGACGCCCACTGTCCATAATTGAGAATTAACAAAGGGTTTATCTAAACTAGTATTTTAACGGATGACACACGACCCGTGGTAAGTACAAAACCACACAAGGTTCACGATGTGAGTTCACTGTTGTCTAAGTTCCCTCCTCCCATGGAACTTATTTTGGTCCCATTTACTTCTCTCCCGAGACTACTTCCGATTTCCGGTCTCTATTGAGGGAGACTGGGACAAAACAAATCCTGAGTCCGGTCATCATTGACTCTCGGAAACACTTACGTTCTTATTCTACCGTACCGGGTCCGATTTTTCTTAAGGTCGTCCTCCAGAACACACTCCGACATAGAAGGTCGAGAGGTAAGACACAGAGAGAACCCTTACCTCAGACAGGTACGTGTCTCCCCACCTGCCCCTCTTGTCCTTTTCCTCCACTCCCTGACTCAGGGTCACCCGAACACCGACCGTCCCGTAGAAGTCCCCACACCGGGGTTCGGGTCCTCGTAGTCCCTTTCTTCTCACCTTCAAAGTCCACACCTTCGTGTTCCCGTACTCATCGATACTCGGACCAGTCGTACTTCGTCTCTCTCCCTTCTTAGGATCTTCCCGTCCGGGACCACAAGGGTGACGAGTTTCTGGGGAGGACAGTCTTTGTACAAAAAGAAAAAGAAGAAAGAAGACCACAGGACGTAACGAGTTTTAATCTACGTGGATGGACTACCGGCTCGGGTCGGTCCCAGAGGACTCAGTTCCATCCTACCTACGCACCTCCGAACAACCGTACGCCCCTCTGACCCTCCAAAAGGACCTACCAGAGTACTAAGTAAAGGTTTAAGTTTCAGTCAAGGGGTTTCTTTACATGTTCTTGTTATTATCGTGGACAACACCAACTCGGTGAATGATAATAAGGTATAGTACAGATTATTTTCATTGAGTCACTCCCACCCATACTAATGGTACACGGATCGTACATCATTCGTGAGTTGGTGACAATTGACAATGATAGTAATAATAAAATGTTTACTCTTTCGGCTCAGAGTCTCTCGAATTCAAACGTGTAGCTCTTTCATCTCCACGACAGTATCTGAGGTTTCGGGTACAAGACGGGAGAATAGGTAAGCCACTCACAAACAACTCATGGATGATACACGGTCTGTATCTGGATTCGAAACTCCTACGGTGTCACTTTATCATGTCAGAACGAAAGAGGGGAGCACCCAGACCATTTAGTAATTTCTGAATCGGTCTTGGACTGTTTGAATTCTGCACATTAGACTTCTGAATAGTCTCCTGACTCTGAGTATAGAGATTCCCTTCCGAAGATCTTCTCCTCCTTGGTTCGTGGGACGAAGATCTTCCCATCATTCGGTCTCCACCACCTTCTTCTGTCGTGCACCTCCGGACCTTACTTCTTTCTACAAACCAAGTAGAAAACGTACTAGAATTCGTATGGGAAAGGATGAAAACTCGGAGGCAAAAGGTAGACGTTTAACCCGAGTCAAGAGGCTTCCCTTAACCACTCCCCGGTACCGGTACCCTCGAGACCCACTTACTTTACCCAAGTAGCACCCCATACACCGGAACACTACTCAGTAACAAAGGGAAGCAACTACACGCACAGGAGAGGAGAACCGGGATGGGAACTCGTCGCCGGTTGGGTTTCCTCACAAACCCCTCGTCAAACTACGGTTCTTGTTCGACTGTACGAGGTAGACGGACTTCCTCAAGTTCTCGGACGGGCGGGACTTACCGGTGTACGCCAGGGTACCCCCCTACTCCCGGAGGGGGTCGGAGTTTGTCCACTCGTCCTTAGGTCGGGGACAGGAAGGGACCGGTACACGACGAACGAAACGAAACGACGGCAGTCTACCTCATTATACTCGGGGTGGACCCCCTGGACCTCTCCGCATCAGAAAGGGATTGCTTTCACGAGTTCGAAACTGCGACCCTCGGTCGGTCCAGTGTGTCAGGAGTGAAGGTGACCGTGGTACTTGTTTTTAGGTCTTGACTCCACCATCTTTAGGAAAATCCCCTAGGGTCGGAGAGGCACGGGACCTCTTCTGTTGTTTCTTTTGTACCTCTACGTTATAATAAAAATTGAAGACGACGTACTTCGTGAGTTCTGGTCCCAGGGAATGCGGAAGGTCTAGTCATCAGTCACCGGTGCCTCTCGATCACACTGGTGGTCCGAGGGTCGGTGTAAAAGATAAGTGACCCCGTGGTCACAATCTGAGATCGTAGATTTCTGGAAATTTATGGGAGCCCTAATAGGTCCGTCCTATACGAACACCACTTGATCGGTGCGTCAAAATCTCAATCCAATTTTGAAATTTCTTAAAAGAACTAAGAAACTTATAACACGTAGAATTAAATTCAGATACTCTAATTAAGTGACAAGTGGTTTTTGAAACTACACTAGGTCCAGTGAGGCAGAGAACTGCCACGGTCAATTTTCTAGAACCAGAAGGTAAACTGTCTACTCAGTTGACATCGGGTTTCTTAATTTTCCAGGATGTACTCTCGAATACACCCCAAAAAGGAAGGAAAAAAAAAAAAAAACCGGACTAAGATTCAGGTCTAGGAAAAGTAATTTTCGTTACTGTTGGTGTGTTTTTAAAAAGAAGTGACAGACAAACTTATATGTTCACCAGTCCTAAAAAATTTACATCTTTTATCTCACGGAACAGGTGACGGGTGCCCGTAGTGACCTCGGCTCCCTGAGTCCCACCGCCCTTCCTTCGGTGGGACTCCGCCAAAAGACAGTGGGTGCGCACTACAGGTCCTTGCCACGTCCTTCTCGCTTCAACGTACGGGGTGACACCCTCGACGAGACTCGGGTCCTAGTTTCGGAAATAACAGACACATCCTCCTTCCTCTCTTCCGGGGCCGCGGAGGCGGAGTCGGGGTCGGCGGTGACGGCGGAGGCGGCGGCGGTGGAGTCGAGGGAGGGCTCCGCCTTTCGGAGTGCGGATACCAGTACGGGCACAGACAGGGACAGTTCGAAGAGGGCGGGTTCGGGTCGAGAGTCCCGAAGCGGTTGTCGCAGCGACGGCGGGGGAGCCGGTCTCTGTTCGGTCGGTCGAGCTACAGCCTGCTGCTCTACGGGCACGAGCACTCCTACTGGGAGAGAGGGGGTGTGAGCGGGGTGCCCCGACGGGGGTTGGGCGGACGACACTCAACGTCGAGGTGGGGTGGACGGACTCCACCCCTGTAGGGAAACGAAAGAACCTCTACCCCTGTCTAGACGGGTCCGGTGGTCGGTCTCGAGTCTGCACCGTACCGAGGAACCCCGACTCGGGGACACCGGTGGGACCCTTTAGGATAGACGTGGGTTGATGGACGATGGGTCATATAGGATCATGAGATGGTCCAAGTACAAGGTCTAATCTAAGACACTCTGGACTTCTACAAGGACGTAATTTTTGTCTCCACTATTGAGTCGACTACTAGTGTCACTAATTTTATACCTTCATGACAAGGCCTAGTGTTTCTGGGAGGGACCAGGGAGGGGGTCCTAGGGGTCTGGAGGGGTCTAGGTAGGTGGTCTCTACTTTGGGGGACCGTGCTACCCAGGAGGTCCGTAGGTACGACTACCAGTCGGAATCGTCTACGAATTATAAAAGTTATAGTGGAGACGTATTTATTTATGAGAGTCTCCTGGACTAAGTAACTCCAAGGGTTTCATTAAGGTGACTCTATGGGTGGGGGTTAGAGTTCTTTCGTTTCTCTAAGCACAAAGAATGACGGGAAGAGAAAGAGTCGAAGGTTCACGAAGTGGGTTCGTCGAATCGGACCGAGACCCTGTCTCTAGAGAGAGACAGAGGAAGGAAGAGGGGAAGGAAGGGAGGGATGGGACGGGGGTTGGAGGGACCTCAGACCTTGGGGACACCAAGTAATGTAGTCTGAACAGGGGAGGGGTGTTTCACGACACGACCCAGCATGGATAAGAGTGTCTTATTCACCGGTGACCCTAAGGTCCTCCGTATTTCCACCCCGACCCGGTCCTCTTCCTATCCCTCTTATTAATTCTCTTGATCTTTTCAGGTCTTTCTCGGAAAAACCAAAAGATGTATTATAGTTCCGAGTCTTCTCCTTTTTCTGTCTACCTCTGGGAGACCTCTATTCCTAAGGGTAGTCGACCGTTCAGGACCCCCGGTCGTTGTCCCTCTCTCTACTTTAGTGTGGCGGTCTGGGGGTGAAACGGGTCCTACACGGACTAAACGACCCTCTCTGTGACAAAGATAGGAAACCTTTGAAAGTCGGACTTCGACCTCTTTCAGTCCAAGGATCACTGTGTCCCCAGTCTCGGGGTCCGTCGTCCAGACGGAGTTAAGTTCTGTCTCTGTGGTTCCGTCGTGACGGGACGCACCCCGACCACCCCTTATATGGGGCTCTCGATTCCAGCAATCCCTGATTCTGCTCCGTTCCCTGGAAACCACAATCTTCTGGTAGTACTCCTCTCAAGGTCTGTCTCAAAACTTCCGTCTCTACTTGAGCCAAAACACCGTTCCCACTCTTTCTATGACACTCCTCTATTCGACTTCACCTTCGTACTTCATCCTGACTCACGTACACTCGTTCCAAGACTGTGAATGATATAATTCTCTACTTTTACAAGTCCCTCTTCGGGACCCAAAATTAGGGGTGACACGAGGATCAGTCAACCCCACGTCTGTCGACTCTGGCAAGCGAAGAGTCTTGGTACCAAAGAGGACACTGGAGTCCCCCTTCCCTCACCCGAAGGAGTCACCGACAGTGGAAAGACTCCTCGAAAAGTTTGGAGAGTCTCGAACCGGGACGAACCGACCTTGAGACATATATGAAGGAGGGTCCACATTAGGTCCAGACTGGAAGACCCCCGGAAGGGACCGGGTGTCAGAGTCTTGGAACGGACCTCCTAACCTTTCAAGGTCAAGTCTCGACAACAGTGTCTTGGTCTCCGAGTTCCTCTCTCTCGGGGTTTCCCTGGAGACCGGGACAGACACCAGTTTCCAGACCTAAGACCACGTCACAACTTCTGTACGTCTCAGGAGTCAACTGGAGTAGTCAGTGGTCCTTGACCCACATTTCGTGGTCCTAACGAGGGGATCAACGCCCCGTGCCCGTAGGAAAGGGGTAAGGAGTCGGGGGAGAGGTAGACTCCGAGTCCGTCACTCCTCGGGAGACCACCCCTTTCTTTCGTCCGACCCCGAGACACCGGATTCCTCTCGGGGGGCCCCCACTCAAGGAGACGGGGAAGAAAGGGGTGGAGAGACGAAGGGATTTGAGGGGACGATCCACGACCCTACCGTGGGGTCTTTGACTCCCCCTCTGTCCCTCCCCTTCGGACTTCACGACTTCCGTCGTCTTTACGGAAGTCGCCCCAATCAATCTCCCTCTCTTCCGGTCTCGACTCCCCTGACCCAGTCCAGTGTACTGGTACCTTTGGGAAGGGTAGTGGGGGACGACGGAGGATGACTCCGTGGTTCCACCTATGATCCTAACAGTCCCTGGTGTCGACACTGTCCGTGACCGGACGTCCCGGACCCTCCCCTGGTGTCTGACGAGTCTTGAAGGGACGTCCATAGGGGAGACGTGGGCGGTGGCTGGGGGCGGGGTGTTGACGTCGTGACAGTTAGGCCGGAGTGGGTCGAGACCCAAAAGACTCGACTACGACCGTGTGTGGTTCAGACAAATACAAACCGAAACCGTACGGGACGAAATAGAGGAAGGTACGTATACAAATGAATAATCATATAGACAAAGGTACACCGTTTAGAAGGAAGGTCTTCTACGAACCAAGACGACCTTATTTTATTTGATTTGGGCGACTGTCCTTTGGTTGGATCCTCTTCCCAAACGGTGTCTCTCGGTGGTCACGACCCTCGTCCTCACTTCCCGCCACTCCCCCTTCCCAGTCGCCTACGTGAAGATCCTCTCGTGTACTCTCCCCCGCGGAGCCTCTAGGGTCGACCGGGAGGAGGTGGGACTGTCAATGGAAGTTCCCTCTCGGGTCACACGCCCAGTGACCGGGACCCTCGAAACCGACTCCGGCCTGGCAGGGGAGGGGGCGGGGCAGAAGGACGGGGTGTCGGAGACGGTCGAAGGGACTTATCTGCTAAGACAGGGGAAGAATCTTGTACACAATAGACAGGGGCTCCAGGCAGGGACCCCTCGGGCACCCCTTAATTTCCCGGGTGAGTCGACCTCAGGTGAGTCGTCTACCCTTACACCACTATTCGTCATTTCTTACACTTAAATAAGAAAGAACGGGTGGGTGACAAGGATGTGGGTGGGTGGGGGTTAGGCAGAGGTCTGTACTCCCTAAAGGAGGGTTTGGTTTCAGCCGAGGGAATTGGTCCGGTGGTCTAGAGCGGAACGGCCTCTACCGACACTGGCAAAGAGTTCCGTCCCCTGCGACCCCAGTCGGGCCCCGCCCCCTCCCCCCCCCGCACAAGGGCAATCTTGCGTCTAACGGGGGAGGGGAGTTGGACACCGGTCCCGGACTCCCTTCTCGGGGTCCTCGACTTGGCCTGGCAAGAAGGGCAGCATCCTTTAAGGGTTCTTCGTGGTCGGTCCGCGCCGGTTTCGGCTCCTTCGGGAGTCTTCGCGCGGGCGCCTCTTCTTCTTCAAGGCCGTGGCCGGGCTCGGCGAGAAGTAGGGCGGTGGCGGGAGGATGTGCGGGTTGGAGCGGCGGAGCGTGAGCCCGCGGTGGGAGATGGTCTCGGTCGACGCGAGGGGCGCCCACGACCCGCTGGTGGACGAGGACCTGGGGCGGGTGCTCGACGGGGGGATGTGCGGGGGCGGGTACGAGTCGGGCCACGCGGTCCCGAGCCCCGAGAAGTCGTTGCACGAGTAGCGGCCGGTGCCGGGGCCGCGGGTGGGCGTCGACGGGGAGTGCGGGGACTGCGGGTGCGGCGCGCACGACGAGACGGCGAGGTCACTCAGCGGGGGCTGGGGCGGCGGCGGTGGGGCCCCCGGCCCCCACCGCCCCCGTGGGACCGACACCCACGACGGGACTCTTCGGAGGGGAAGACAGGACCAGAGTGAGTGGAGCGTCTGGAAACTCCACCGGGTGTCTGGAAACTCTACCGAGTCCGGCACACGACGCACGACCCTTAAGAATCTTATGAATGGGAGTTCCCTTAGTGTCAGATCGGCGCCTCTGGTTGCGTATTTCGAGTAATCCCAAAGAGACCCTACTCCCTCCCCCTTTTTTCTTTTTTGTCAGCTTCACGCGGCACCTCTTAGCACAATTCTGTGGGTTTCATTTACATGATTCATGTGCATGTTTATCCTAATCGACGTCCTGGTGTGGAGGTGTAAAATCGTGCGCCACATTTCTAGTTCCGAACATCGTCCTAGAGAAAGATCTCGTTCTCCTTACAGTATCTTGTTCTTTCGAATTGTCCCCTTAAGGGACCGCCAGGTAACCAACCCTGAGGGACCCGAAAGTGAACGGTTCCCGGCTTCACACTGAGGACCGGGTCCTTGACCCTAGGACTTTCTACGTGTCACGTCCGGTTTTTTTTTTTTTTTAATTACTTTTTTCTCATCATCTGGCCTCTCTATCGACCGGAGAGGACTGAGACTCTTCACGCACACACACACGATTCAACGAAGTCAATACAGACTGAGACAGGACTGGGGTATCTGACACCAGACGGTCCGAGAAGACAGGTGCTCCAAGAGGTCCGTTCTTATGACCTCACCCATAGGTAAGGGAAGAGGTCCCCTAGAAGGTTGGGTCCCTAACTTGGGTCCGGAGGACGCAACGTCCGTCTAAGAAATGGGATAATCGGTGGTCCCTTCGGTCCACAATTCTTTATCCCTTTGGGATTCGGTGCAACGAGGTGTGAGGTCGAGGAGTCTCTGACGACCCCATTGAGGACGTACCAAACCCATCCTCTCCCTGGGATGGTACTGACAAGTCCATTGACGAACAAATCAAATCAAAGAAATCATAGAAGAGACGACTGGTCGCTGGAGACCAAAAACACGAGGTCTGTCGTAGCTACCGTCGTTGGACTGCCAGTGGGGCCCCGGACCTCTCGTCTGGCAACTACAGCTTGGCATTCCTTCTCGGTTAATAAGAAATCTTGTCTTCGGAGTTGGATCTTTTCCCTCCTCCTCGAAATTCTTCATATCGATCATGAAGACCCCCGGCTCACCGGTGACCCGTTCTTCAACACCTTTAACATCCTAGCACCATAAAGAGTTCACACTACCAATGGGATATTAAAGGTCATAAAGTTCCGGGAAAGATGTCTGACTTCCGTAATTTTTACACCTCGGAGCATAAACCTCTTGGAATCACAGGGGTAGAGGTCGAGGTACTCGGTCAAACCAACCCCCGGTGTCCGGAAGTACAGGGGTCACTGTAGAGAGAGTCCCATGGATCGAGGGATCCTCCGAAGTGGGTGGTGGGACGAGGAAATGGGGGAGGGATTCTAAAAACCGACCCGGAGGTTTACCCGAACAACTTATGAACTCAACCCCCTATATTAACTTTTTTTTTTTTTTTTTAAAAAAAAAAAGAAGTACCTATTTGCGTTTTCTTCGGTCTACCATCTCACCACTCATCTAAACTCAGTCCTTAGTCCTTTGAACCAAGGTCGTGGTAAAATAATAAACTAGAACTATTTGAATTGGAAACATCTCAATTCAATTGAGTAGACAATTCATCCTTATGAATAGTGACGAAACGAATAGAGTGTCCGGAAACACTCCAAGTCTACCCTAGTAAATACACTTTTACCGGACTTTCCTANTTTTTTTTTTTTTTTTTAAAAAAAAAAGAAGTACCTATTTGCGTTTTCTTCGGTCTACCATCTCACCACTCATCTAAACTCAGTCCTTAGTCCTTTGCACCAAGGTCGTGGTAAAATAATAAACTAGAACTATTTGAATTGGAAACATCTCAATTCAATTGAGTAGACAATTCATCCTTATGAATAGTGACGAAACGAATAGAGTGTCCGGAAACACTCCAAGTCTACCCTAGTAAATACACTTTTACCGGACTTTCCTATTTTTATTCCTGAAACAAGGAAACCCAGTTCACCATGGAAACCGGTACGAGACCCGTCGACAGGGGAACCGTAATCGTGGGAAGGAGAGGGTCGATACTTTCAGCGAGTCACCACAGGCTGAAAACACTGGGGTATCTGACATATCAGGTACCTTAAGAGGTCCGGTCTTACGATCTCACACATCGAAAAGGGAAGAGGTCCCCTAGAAGGGTTGGGTCCCTAGCTTGGGTCCAGAGGACGTGACGTCCACCTAAGAAATGAACGACTTGGTGTTCCCTTCGGGGAGGGGTCGAGATCCCTCGATTCTTAGGGGTCGGTCCGAAGAGGGAACGAAGGGCACCGTAGAGAGGGGTTAGAAGTTCGACAAGAAATAGGGTCACTTTTTCAGTACGGACCTTAGAAGTCTAGTGTGACACTCCTTTACGGGGACGTAAGAAGAACGTCTTCCTCGACAAAAGGAAGCAAAAGTTCAGGGACTGTCAATGGAAACCAAAGTTTAACTTCTGGTGTGACAACAAAAAGAAGAACAACTAAATTTCTGCGTAGTTGTAACCGAACGCTAAGGTTCGCCTCTAGGGTCTTGAGGTCCTACAGAGACGGGACCGGGTCCTGTGTGTGTCCCGGTGTGATCATACCTTCGGGACCGGTCTCGACCTTTTGGTGCTAGAGGTCGTTTCTCCATAACTGTCGGACCCTTCTTGACCCGTCCTTCCCGACCTAAAGAGGACCCCCGGAGACCGAGATCCTAGTCACACAGAAAGACCACTGTGACTCGAGAGATACTACGTCACGGGATAGAAACAAGGGTTGTCACCTCTTAGAGGACTTAAATACGACAAGTTCACGCAACGGTCCACCTCCCTGGTTAAGACTTAAACGAAACGTGAGAGAGAAGCTCCGGTTTCCACTACACTACCATTCCTTGGTACTTTTCCTCCGAAGGGTCAAGTATGAGAAGTACACCTTTAAGACTTTTCGTAAAGGGGTTCAAGGACACAACCGAGTGCAGGGTACATTGGTTGAGTATTCTACTACTGGTCAGTCACACGGGAGGGTATAAGGAATAGAGTCACTTATCCAGTCTTAAACTTTCGGACGTTCTTTTGGAGGTCAACCTAAAGACATATGTGTAGACAAGGAGTCACTATTACTAAACTTGCAGACAGAACCCTTTGATCTTAAAGAAAAGTCGCCAGAACATTAAGTGTAGTCCTTTGTCCAGACGTTACCACCTCCATCTTCCGGAAGGACTTTGTTCTGAACCGGATTTTTTCGAACAGTAAGAGACGAGAAGTAAGAAGGGATGGTACCTTTAGTCTCAAACTACAGGTATCTTGACAAACGACGGGATTGGTTTCTCTCTACAAACGATGTGTGGCAGACCACAGTAAGAAGGTGAAAACTGTGTCAAGAGACCGTCTGGGTCCGGTCCTACAACCCTGAGAAGAGGGTCTTAGTCTCGACTAGTAAACGGACGAGTTGGCCCTGGGGACCGACCTCGTGATGGAGTGATCGGAGTCGAAAGGGAAGTCATTTATGTACTAAGAATATGGTCTCGGTCGGAGGACCAAACATTCAAATACTTTTACGTATTCGTTTGTTTACAGGGTCATGATGGAAGAGTGTTCTAATAACTATGGGAAGTCTCTAAGAGATCTTGTGACCTTTTGAGGGGAACTGGAAAATTCTAGTCACGACGTCTCGAGACGAAGAGTTTGAAGATTGTACGTGTGCTTAGGGGACCTCTCCGAACAATTTTACGTCGTCAAGTCCTCCAACCCCAGGTTCCCGGATGTAAACATTGGACGAGGGTCTCCTACGAGTCCGACGACCGGGTACCTGGCGCGAACCTCATCGTTCTAAGGTCTGGAACGAGACGGGGATTTGGTAGGTGATGAGTTGAGGTAAACACGGTAAAAATTTCTTGGGGTTGTTCCGACCTCCTCCGTCTAAACTTATCCAATAAATCACTCCGAGGGACCTTCCTGTCACACGTCATGTCAATAATGATTATGTCGACAAACACAAGTCAATATTACTTTGTACACTGAAAAAAAAGACTTTTTTGTCAAGGTTCAGTGGGTGAGTAAAGGAGTCTTGGGAAGGGGTCTCTGAGTCGGAGGTAAGTATCCTCCGGGGTGTCATAGAGACTGCCGCTCCGGGAGTGGTTCCTTCCTCACCGCAAACCCGACGGCAGACACAAAGACATTGTACTGATCGACCGACGTCCGTACTCGTCCCCTCTATAATCTTACTACTCAGGACAACCCACGACTGACCTTCCTCCTGGGGTTTATCCCCTCAGAGGGGAACAAAGGGAAGGTCGTGGGGGTGGAGCCCGGGACGGTACGACCGAGTAGAAGGAACACCCTATCAACCAGAAGGCTCCTACGCGTCGGGGTACTTACTGAGAGTGGAAAAGAGAGGGCACCCAGACGTCCGACGAGACCTTTACGACGACAACGCCTTTGGTCAGTCCAATTTTACAGTAGGAAATCGTTTAATGGTGATACGGCCATCCACGGCCCCGGGACGACCCCGAGTGACAAACGTACAACGAGCACAGGGGAAATGATTGTCTCTCGTGGGTAAGAGAGGAGTCACGGCGAACAAATGGGACCCGGAGACCCCGCACCGGTCACCCCGTCGACACAGGTGGCTGACCAGCGACAACCCGTACACAGACAGACAGAGGAGGGAACGACCCACACGATTCTCGACTCGTCGTCACCTGTCCCCGGGGCGTCCACCGTCACCCTCTCTCGGGGTCTCCCATCTCGTGTCTCCGTTGTCGAGTGTCACCGGGGAGCCGAAACCTTAGGTTAGAATGGACGAGGGGCACCGGGAGACATCAAAACCAAAGGAGTGGATATTTCACCCCGAGTATAAGGTAGGGAATACCGTAAAACACTTCTGATCCCTCTCGTATAACTCGGAGAACGGACCGTGTAACAACATCGGTAATAATAAGTAAATAACTTGTTAAATTCTACTCCTTCACTGTCACTGACTAAAACTGTGTCATGACGGAACACGTCAAACCTCAGACTCCTCCTCCGTCAATAATTTGTTGTCCAGTGTGCTTATCGTCCTCTTTGTGAGCATGCACGTGCACATATGTACACGGATATGCATATGTGTACCCCGAAGGGTCGACCGCGATCACCATTTCTTAGGTGGACGGTTACGTCCGTGTTCTCTGAGACCAAACTCGGGACCCAGCCCTTCTAGGGGACCTCATCCTTTACCGTCAGGGGAGGGCACAAGAAAGGACCTCTTAAGGTACCTGTCTCCTCGGACCACCCGTTGGCAGGTACCCCAACGTTTCTCAGCTTGTGCTGACTCGTGTGTGTGTGCTTGTATATGTGAATGCATATGAACATGTGTATCTATGTGTGTATGTGTGTGCATGTGACAGAATCTTCGCCCACCTAATTATTACCGTAGTGGTCATTCTCCCTTCCTCGTGTGGGGAATCTCTCGACTTACACCACTCTTACCACTTTTCTGTTCCTTTGTCCAACCCCTCGGACACCACTGTTCACTTCTGCTTCAGTCGCAGATATAAAGGCAATTCGCCATCGACAGACAAGACCGTAGAGGCGCTCGGACGGGTCTAGGAGAGAAAGTCTCTCCCGACCTAGGAGGTCACGGGGAACCACCATAAGCAAACTTCCACAGAGACCACGGACCCCCCTGGGACGTGTCATCCACGACTGATGGAGTCACCGGAACCCCTGGGTCACCACGGAAAAGGTCCGGAGCTAGGTCCACCGGTCTACACCGGAGTCCCCTCCCGACAAGACGTCCATAGTGCCACGAGAGTCTCCCGAGGGACAGGGGCGGAGGTGACAGACGGAGTTCCTCGGTCAAAGAATTATAGCAGAGGTAGTAAAGGACGAGCCACAGAAGGGACTTACACCGATCTTCTACACCCTCAAGAGGGATTAGACGACACCTTTGTTAAGTTAGGAGAGAATTAAGGGTCGCAGTAGACGACGGGTAATTTGGGACTGTCCGGCAGGTCGGAGGACCTCGGACACAGTTCGAAGAAACGAATCACCCACTCTGAAGGGTTGGTAGACGGCGTCGACGGAAGGTGGGGGCCCCACTGACCCCACCGACCACGGAGTCCCGCCCAGTCGAGGTCGTTACTCGTAGGAGAAGACCTTGGATTTAGGGGAGACCAAGAAAGGTCGTACGGTTCGTTGTTAACACTAAAAAAAAAAAATTACATACAGTACTGTACTTTTTCCACCCTTGTGACACCCTACCTTTGATGGGGGTGGGATTTGTTTTGTTTTTGTAACTTTGTCCTGATTTTTGAAACTAAGGGTCCACTGAGTCACCATTTCTTAGATGGACGGTTCGTCCTCTGTGTCCTCTGCTCTCAAGTTAGGGACCTAACCCTTCTAGGGGACCTCCTCCTTTACCGTTGGTGAGGTCATAAGAACGGACCTCCGATATGTCAGGTACCCCAGTGTCTCTCAGCCTGTGTTGTCCTTCCCAACTTAAGGTCTGAGGGTCAACAGATCTCTCTCTCCAGTCTGGAGGAACCGAACCCGGGACCTTCCTTCCACCTTTCTGACCCAAACCCCCCTCTGTCTCTGTCCCCGGGAACTTTTAGTGAAGGGACTGAAATGAGGACTGACGGGAAGGTGGGGTAGGGTGGGGTTCGTCAAGTCTTTCTTCTCCCTTCTTGCCGGTCAAGACCTCGGGTCTTCTCTGCGGGCACACCCACCCGACGAGTGCGTCTAGACCCCGACGAGCCGTTTGGACCTCCTCGAGACAATCCTAGGACTCCCACCACGACAACGACACCGGAAGTCCCGAGAGTTTGACTATGGTTTCGCGGACCAGGTCGAAAGAGAGGCGTGGGAGGTGGGTACACACCCGTCACAACAAACGTCACCGAGGGTCAGTCGTCGACCTAACCCACCTCTTCCGAACTCGTACCCCCACAGTTCCCCCGTTCCTACGGACCGAGACTAATCTCCTGAAGGTCGTAGGAACCAAAAAGACGACTCGGCCAGTAAGGACGTCTACCCGCGGTCTCACCTCCCCACAGTCTCCACCGGGACCCTGAGAACCGTTCTCAAGTCGTCTCCGAGCATACCCGCCGGGGGAGGACGGGGTCGGGTTCGCGAGTTCTCTAGGACTTGGAACTGGACTGAGGTCTCTACCCTCTCTGGACCTCCTTTATGGGTAAGTCAGCTCCCTCGGACCAGATACAGAACCTTCAACGGGGTCAAACCACCCCTCTGTCTTAATGTACGAGGTCTCTTATGAAACTTTCTTCGTATCGACACTTCAGTGGAGCGTCCGTAAGAATCGGGTACAACGATCGCCCTCTGACTGGGGGTGTTTCCCGTCCTTGGCTCAATGATACGTGAAGCGACGAACCGGACAGTACCGCGAACCTCTCTTCTTCCAATCATCTGTTCGAGTCCAAGACCTAAGTCTGGTTCCGGAGGGACGGAAAACGGAGGTCTCCCTTGAAACCATAGTGGGTCAAGTGTACGTGGGGATTTTTGTAATGAGTCGGAAGTGGGTAGTACCCTTTAGAAAGTGGTTTACTTCTAGACCATATTTTTGTTCAGGAGGAAAAAGACGTTACTTGTACAGAAAGAATACATTGGAAACACTGTCGTAGTTATTGTCAAAAATTTTCTAACTCTCCTTCTGTCTTTCCGGGAGAAATTTTCTGTGACACGGGTTTGAAAGAGAGTGGGGAGGTCCAAAGAGAAATTGACGGACACAAGAGATATCTAACGGGGTTTAAAGTGGTGGTAGGTCTCGGACAAAGGGTCGTTGGCTTCGAGTCTTACAAAGAGGAGACCTATGACAAGGTCGTGACCAAAGGAGGACAATTAATCCGAGAAACATTAATCCGAATTAGTAGAATAATCCCTGGGGACGACTATTATCAGGTGATCGGTCCTTAGGGGTCCCTCTTACTTACTTACACCCCACCCCTCCCCCTCCCACAGTCGGGTGACTGGGATCCCTGTACGACTCACCTGTCGTTACTAGAGTCTCTCCCACCGGTTCGCTCTTCACCCCCGTCGAGGGACGGAGCCAAAAACGTAAAAATAGAACCTGAAACAGGTTCTTTGTCTTAGGGTCTTCTCGACCGAATTTTGTTTTGTTTTGTTTTTTTTGTGGAACAGGATCTTACCCCTTTTGCGAGGACGGTCTGTCAAAGGTCCTCCTGTCTACGACTTGGAGTGGATCTACCTAATGTCCTCCTAAAGCTCCGTCCCTCTCCTTCTGACACGTTCACGGTCCGCCGGACCTCATTCTGACACTCACATGTGTGAGTTGTCTTGTGGTCGTCCCTGATCACCCGAAGTGACTGTACCTGTAGTCGTGCTTGTCGTACAAAAGGTGCCGCCGTTCGAATAAACCTTAGAAGACAGGTTCACCGGTCTAGACTCTGTAAGTGATACGGGGAAGAATCCTGGTTTACGACAATCCGTGACGCACTGACAGTGTTAGGGGTTTAGTTCTCTCCTTTGACTCCGAGTCTCTTCACTTAAACGTCTTCCTCAATTCACCGTCTTGGTCCAAGCGCCGTTTGGCAGAGGACTAATTTCAACGGGGAAAAATTAGTGTCGTGTCACTGGAGTAAGAAACCCCACTCGTGTAAGTCTATAATACAGACATATGGTCCAAAACCGGACTCTTACGGTGGGTTCTCTGGACCTCATCTAAGAACCGGGGTACTCACTAGACACTAGTCCCACGACATTTCTCGAACGATGACACTTACACTCTTGCCTACCCGAACAGACCGGGGCGGAGCCAGAGAGTCAAGTACCTGTGGGGACAGTCTGTCTGTGCGTGCGTGTCGTGTCAGGACACACGATTTGGTACCTGGGATCCTGACTGATCTCCTCGGTAGAGAGTCGCAGACTCGTGTACGAGGGACGGGACCGGTAGTCCCAAACCCGGTCGTGTCTCTCCTTTCGATCTCCGAAAAGGTGAAGTTAGTCTCTGACCACCACACCTCACTTGTGGGGCCCTAGTCCTTCTGACCTCCGGGGTGGTGTCTCGTCGTCGGGATCTTCGGTTGCCTCTTTCCGAAGGAACGACCGAGTCACCACTGCTACGTCCTCTGCACTCAAGCTAGGGCCCAGGTCCTTCTAAGGTGTGCCACTCCTCATTGTACGTGGAGTTGATGACTCGGACACGAGATCTCGGACGTTCGGTGTTCACGACTTCGGACGATCGGGATCTCCGGCATGAGGTGTTACTCTTCGGGTGCGTGGCGTTGATCTCTCATCGGAGACGAGTGACGTTGATCTCTTTAATAAATTTTTTTTTTTTTTTGAGTTTGGTGGTCTCTCAACTACCCCTCGTTCGGAGGAAGGGGATACTCCGAACTCCCAGGGGGTATTGTCTACCAGGTCCTTCACTGAAGAGAAACACCCCAATGTTGACCGTCCGGTGGACCTCTGTACTTCCCTGTAGAATGTCCATATGTCAGGACCCCTGAAGTGTGACACCAAACCCGTCATTAGGTCACCACTCGAACCACACCCCACCTTCTTTCATATGGGTCACACTCCGACCCACGACTGGGCTCTTCCGGCGTACCGGGAACTCACAGAGTACTCCCAAATTTCGACGTGAAACTGACCCCTTTGTATCCCAGGTCGACTTTTACCTTTCATAAGAATGAGTAGAGTGACCCTCCCCAAAGTAGTCGTTTTACAGGGGATTGGCTGTAGGGACCACCGGGTCAGCAATTCTTAGGCGGACGGTTATGTCCTCTGTACCCAAACTGGGGACCGGACCCTTCTAAGGTGAACGGAAAACCCGTCGATTCGGACACGTGTTGATGACTCGGACGTTCGGGATCTCGGGCGTAAGGTGTTGTTCTCTTCGATGACATTACTCTTCGGATATGTGACTTTGATCTCTTTCAGATACGCGTCGTTGTCTGAGCCGTGTCGTTTTTTTTTTCACAAGGGATTGAAGGATTGACTCTACGTTGGACCTCGACGTGTCTGACCTGGACGTAGTCCCGTCTTGTTTTGAGAGGAATATGCAGACAGTCCCCTGAGCTAACCACACTGTACAGGGACAGCACAAGGTGCATATGGTAGCGGAGAGACTGGAGAGAAATGACAAAACTATCTATGGATTTTTCTTGGTACTGAGGAGACACCAACAAGTTAAAAACCCGGTAGGAAAGACAAAGTGAGAAAGACAGAGACGGAGACCTGTCGCCCTCGTCTTTTCTCGGTCCTGGGGTTCAAGAATTTACAACCTTCTTAAAACTCCTTACTACTACTTTTATGAGGTCTCGGACTTTAGGGTGGTTGGAGGAGACGAGTGTAAGTGAGATCGTCTTAAAGTGGTTTCGGGACCGGGATGAAGAGGGACAGTGCTACCAAACGTGATGGTCTCTACAGGACCAGAGATCTTGGTCACCTTCTACGAAGGAAGACGACTCCTAATCTTTCGACGAAAAGGAAATCTCTTTAAACGTTTGGTTTCCTCAGTCTACCACTAAAAATCTCTGGACCTGGTCGGGGTTACACCTCTCATATAAGACATGACCTCAGAACCGAATTCCTGGGGAGTTCCTCAGGGTGCCTCTTCCACAAAGAAAGTCTTTAGACTCGACTGTAGTGGCTCAGTGTATAAAAGAGTTCCTAGGATCCTAGAAGTGGAGGACGAACGGACGGTCCGTACCAAAGTGGATTAGTTGACTAAGTCCGGCTTAGAAAACTCCCTTCTTCGTTAAGTCCAAAAGATATGAAGTCGGGGAGTCACTTGGTAACGTTTTACCTTTAGAACCCGAACAGGATGAACCTTCCTTTTTATGATACCAAACCTCTAATGTCGAAACTTTTCATCTTTGGACAGTTTCCGGGTCTGTATATGGTAGGTTTCTTAGTCTCTATATCCCTTAAGTTTTTTAATCTTACTCCGACTCAAAAGACGATTGGTCGGTGTCTTTAACTCGGAAGAGACGTCGGGTGTCTTTATCCTGAAGGGAACCTTTATCTGGTCCTGGTAAGAGACTAACAGACGTATAGGATGAAACTGTACTTACCGTTCGAGTAGGTACTTCGTCTATGTGGTCGGACTGTGTAGACCCGGAGAAGGAGTAACCAAATGTCCAAATAGTCCTTGGCCAGGGAGAATGGAGGGTCGGAGTAGACGGAAGGGAGACGACCTTGGGACATCGACTCGGTATGGTCTAATGACGAATAAGGAACTTGTGGAGGTAAAGGAGTAGACATTTTACCCATCTTCATTATAGTTAGAATATCCCAACAGACATCTTCGTTCACTGATCATAGAAGTTCCCCGAATCTTGGACCGTATATCATTCGTGAATATTCATAATCGAAAAGAGGGGGGATCACAGAACGTACACACACGAGTCAACGAGTCGACACAGGATAAGAAACGCTGGGGTACCTGACATCGGGTGGTCCGAAGAGACTGGTACCTTAAAAGCTCCGTTCTTATGACCTCAACCAACTGTAAAGGATGAGACCCCCTAGGAGAGGTGGGTCGCTAGATTTATAGATTGTTTATAGACGATTTATTCACTTATTTTACATAGGAGAGTGATGAACCGAGACTGACACGTGAGCGGTGAAGGTGAGGGGTCTTAAGGGTAGGTAGAGGAAGAAAAATTTATAAATAAAATAAATAAAAAATAAACCGACGTGGTTCAGAATCAACACCGTACACCTTAGAATCCGACACCACACACCCTAGATCAAGGGGCTGGTCTGTGACTTGGGTCTGAAGGACGCACCCCTCGCGTCTCGGAATCGGTGACCCGGTGGTCCCTTCAGGAAGGTAGAGTAAGAATGGGCTGAACGAAGACACAGAAAATTTTGGGATGAGTCCACAAAGGAGAAGGACCTTCGGAAGGGTCGAAGAGCCTCAGACCACAAGGAAGAAACACGGGGTGACCGTGGGTTGGGGACGGGAGTAGGAACGTCAGTAGGGGAACTTATGTGACCGAGGACTAAAAGAGGGGTGATCTGACGACTCAGGTCGTGCGTGTTCCTCGTGACGGATGTACTTATGAACGGGAGGGATTAATATAATTTTGACATCGATTTTAGACGACTCACGAGTGCTAAAAGGTCAATGATTCTCTATCAAAATCCCTCAATAGAAGAAATTGGAAGTGTTTTCAGGAGATTCTCCACCTCTGTGAGTCTTAATAAGGGTAAGTATCCATTTCTTTAGTTCAGAATCCAAGTCATTGAACGGTTCAGTTCCGGTGTCGATTCGAAACTTGGGTCCACCGTCCCAACAATTGGTAATGTGACGTGACCGAAAAACAAGTCTTTCTTCTTCCCATAAATGTACAGTGTGTGACTTGTCAACATCAAACATTGAAGTGATTCACTCGTTGGTAGATGTTCACCCTTCTTGACCCGACAAAAAAATACGTCAAACACAAAACAACATCCAAGCCTGTTCACCTGGAGGGATCTTTCTTTTGACAAATTATTTCGTGATCGGTGAATGTCGTTTCTGAAATAAAAACATGTCTTCTACCATTCGTACGAAAAAGGATGACGACAGAACTTTGGTTTAAACCCTTCAACACGTGGATTTCTATGTATATCTTAATAACATAACGACCAAATTCTGACAGTGGTTTTGTTACAGAAGGTAGAAAACAACCATTTCCTACCATAAACAATACCTACCGCCCCGGGACCACAAATCCTCCACCCCCCTCCTCCCGTATCTAATAAACCTACACCGTCACCACACCTCCCCATAAAAATAGAGTTATTTCTACACACTAAATATGTAAGATAGTCTTATTTTATTCGAACCCCGACGACCAAGTGTTAAATATATTAAATAAAGTACACACAAACTGTCTAGACAGTACAAAGACTGTCTTGTACCACCCTCCTCCCCCCTAGGTCTCTTCCCTCTTATACTCGGGACGGGGATCGGCCATCGTCTCAAAGACGACACCCCGGGGACTAGTATTCCTGTCATTATTATCGTTATTTTACAATGTATATGTCGTAGAGTGTCGTTTTCTCTCAAGACAGTGGTTCTACTTTATCGTAAAACAGGTCGTATATT
Source organism: Capra ibex (assembly GCA_006410555.1). Lineage (NCBI taxonomy): Eukaryota > Metazoa > Chordata > Mammalia > Artiodactyla > Bovidae > Capra > Capra ibex. The sequence goes on from SJYO01000647.1 coordinate 28,823,278, forward strand.
ATTTACATTATCCGGAATTAACCGGTTCTCCACCAAATCCGATTTTCAATGGTACTAAGTCTCACAAAATCGTTTGGCTACTTACTACCTTGGTGTGCTCAATAATTCCAGTACTTTTACGAGTCCAGGTTCCTCTTGTCCCAGAGTCTGCTGTTGGTGGCGACCGAGACCCGACCCGGAGTCACAACAGGGCCCAAGGACAGAGGACAGGAATTGGGACCCGGAACTCACTTACTCTTAGTCTTTATCCACCTCAAAAAGAGGTTGAACGGAGGTAGACGTCTAGACTTAAGCGTGGGTGGAATGAGACAGAACCTCCGGTGGCGTGAGAAACGACGGGACACAAGGTCGTCGAGGACAGACAGGCCTCAGTGGGGGAGGACAGGATCCGAAATAATAAAGAATTTCCAGGGTGTGGAACAACTGACTACTGTCTAAGTGTACTGCACGAACGGTCAATTAAGTCCTAAAATTTGGTCCTAAGAGACCCTGCGACAGAAGGGAGGGACCCGTTGAGATTACATCTTTAAGTGACATAGTCCACACACATTTCCCCCGTTGAAACTCCTCTGGTCTACAGACCTTCCACGGCAAAAGTGAGAATGACGCACCCACCGGAAGAAAGGTCTGGGTTACCCTGTCGGTCGGACGGAGGTCTTTTGAGTGTAATAACTTGGGGTGAAACTCGAATCTCTTGACACTTGATTTGTTTCCTTAAAAAAAGAGAAATTTTGTGTAAATGGAAACGGGGAAATCCCCTCTTGTCCTGTTCCGAACAAAAGACGTTTGTGATTCGAGAACAGTAGTATTGAAAACGGAATATAAGGACAAACTAATGATTCCTTGTGAAAAGTATTTATCTAAAACTTCCAGTCGTTGAGCCTCTCGGTTTGAGTAAGTTCGTAAACTTTTTCGTACGACGAAACACCCAAATTTTTCCCTCCCTCGAGCGATACCTACCAACACTTTTTTAAGAGGTTCGGGAGAACACTTTTTCAGTTCTACGCCTTGTCATGTATATCACATGCATGATGGAACACACTCCGTTTTACCACCCCTCCTTATATAAAAACACAACAACCATATGTTCATCTTTTTAAGACCTTGTAGAGGGTTCTATACTTGTTCCCTCCGATCGACTCAACGTCCCCACCCCTCCCTTGCCTACTTACCTACCGACCTCTTGTCCCGACCCCTCCTCTAAAAGGTGGTACATGTACAAAAATAAATTGACGCATTTGAAGGATGGATAATGTTTGAATTTTAACGTACTTTTGACCAACGGAACGTGGGACGGGTGGCGACCTCGACTAGAATTCTACCAAAAGGGCCGTCCACTTCAGGTTCTGCCACCGAGTCACACACCTCATGATAATGTGCACCTTTTTTTAGTACTCCAACCCCTCCTTTGTGGCCTGTGCCGAGAGCCTTTAGTAGCTGCTGACACACCACTCACTTCCGCGGGCTCACGACAAAGGTGCCCGGGGTGGGGGTGGGGTGCGGGTCCAAGTATTCACCGATCACAAACCGAACCGAAATGACGGTCTGTCGACACCACTCATCCACTACCCGGTCAAGGGTCAGTCCTAAGTCCGGAACTGAAGGACCCTATTGATCCGTTCCCTTCCCGTCGAAGGTCAAACTGGACGTCGGGTCATTAGCCAATTCCTCCACTCCCGACCGAACGCGAGACCGTCCACCCACGGTCCCCTCAATTTGACATCACCAGGGTCGGAACTACACACACCAAAAATTCTCCGTGAGACCACAGGACCCTATCGGGAAGGGCTAGAGAGGTGTTATCAAGAGGAGTGGTCTCTTGATTGTACGGAATCTTGTCCCCAGGGGTCGGAGACCTTAGAATTACGGACCACTAGACTCCACCTCGACTACATTATTATTATCTTTATTTCACGTGTTATTTACATTACACGAATTTAGTAGGGGTTTGGTAGGGGAGAATGGGGTGGGGATCAGACACCTTTTTGAGAAGGTGTTTTGGCTAGGGACCACGGTTTTTCCAACCCCTCGGGACGGAATCCTTCTGCGTCCAAGACCCTAAAATGTGTCGAAGATACTTCGTACGCGTTCTTCGTCGAAACTGGAGATCTACCGCGGTCCTTGGAAGGCAGTAACCGCTCGACCAATCGTCACACACCTAATTAGACCAGGAGTGTAGTGGTAAATAGGAATTATAGTCAAAGGAAGTAATCGTCTGTTTAGGTTTCAACAGACGTCTACTTCTACTTCTTGGTTGATTTCCGCAGTGTTCTTGCTTTAGAAGAGGTTTGGGGAATAAACACCGAAACCTTTACCGATGACGAAAGCAGGAACACCAATTGAGAGAAGAGACGTAGGTATCGGTTCCTTTTAGAACGTACAACACCTTTTGTGCATACACATACATCTTTAATGCAGAATGTTGTCTAATGATTTGAGGTCAGACGTCGGAAATTCCTTTACCAAAGTTTAAGTATTTATAGTACTTTAAATGTTAATGTGAAAGTAAGGGTTAATATAGGTACGTATTCACAAGGATCGTGTATACGTCCAACTAAAGATAGTGTCTGTGAATGTGCATCGTGAAGTATGCAAGGTCCGTAACATGATCCTCCCTGAACTACGTACTACTGAGTAAATGAGGAGCATGGCTAAGACACTCCATCCTTTGTCTCCGTGTCTCGGATCCATTGAATCGGTACCAGTTTCCGACCACTCACACAACAGACCCTGACTGAGGGGACACATTGTGAGTCTTCGTTCGTTTACGATTTGGAGAATGTCTTCCCATTTTTGTAGGTACGTACATACACCGGAGTCGGCACAGGTCGAGAAACGCTGGGGGACCTGACATCGGACGGTCCGAGGAGACAGGTACCTGAAGAGGTCTGTTCTTATGATCTCACTCAACGGCAAAGGATGAGATCCCCAAGAAGGGTTAGGTCCCTAGTTCGAGTATAGAGAACGCAGAGGACGTGACCGTCCGTCTAAGAAATGGTAACTCGGAAGATCCTTCATTGTGGTGGACCTCACTAATCCCAAAGTTTCGGACTCAAGGATTGATTCTTAAACTAGGGTCGATGTTTTATATTTGTGTATATATGTCAATATACACCTGAGTTTATATATTTTTTTTTTATCTGTAGACATCTTATCTTACCATAACGGTAAGTAAACTACTCTCTGCCGTCATAAGAACACTAGTCCTGACAACAACCTGACCGAATTCATCACTATGGAATATAGACTTATCGGAAAAAGAGTAGACACCGATTACAACTTTTTTCGTCGCACTAGAGAAGACCAAGTTAGGCGATTTTCTTTAACTCAGGAGCGACACAGACATCACGACACCCACTCGGTCTCGACGACTGACCGGAACCGGGGACGGGGTCCTATATACAATGGTAAACCTTCTGCACCGTATGGGCTTCTCTTTCGAATGGCACTTGAAGTCCAGAAAATTTTGTGACACTCCACTCTTGGTCTTTTATAATCTATACTGGAAGTCCTTAAGAGAGAATAGATCGAGAAGGTCAGGAGTCCGTCTTCCAACTCCGGGTCGTTCGCCTTCCCCGAACGGGTACCAGTGTGTCTCGTGACGAAAGGTTCCCCCATCTGTCATTTACTCCTTCGTGGTTCTGCGGGCCGGACCCTCTGGATTCTGGACCGGGGATTCGAATGGCTGGACATTTTATCCCGACTACCAAATCTATTAGACCTGCCAGGGAAGGTTAAGACCTTACAAGTCTCAGTACAAAACCTCCTCTCGTTTTAGTCTCCTATACCAAAGGATTCCGTCTGGAAACCGAACCCATAATGGTTCACGAGTCCTGACACGGACCGTATTATAGTCGTGAGTCATTTACAAACAACTCACTTACTCACTTTTAAAAAGGGTCGATCCTCAGTGAGACCCAGTACCCTCGTTAGGGAGATACTCGAGGGGCCCTCCTCTACCCCACTTGGTCCCCCAAGACTTGTCTCCTCCCGACGACTTCTGCCACAGTGATGACCTCTGTCTCCGCGGTAGACCCCGGTCGTCCGGAAGCGTCCACCCACCTTTCCGGACTCGGTCGCACATCGAAGTCTGGGTCCTCCTTTCTAATTCTACCGTGAGCTCCGTGGGGTGGAAGAACCCTAATAAACGGTCCACGACCATAATTCGACCCAGTCCACACGGTGTGGACACCGGACACTCGAATCTCTCTTGTTTTTCGGTGCACGTATCCACTGAGTCACGGACAAACAAAGTCGACACGACCGAGAAACAACGACGTAAGTCCGAAAGAGATCAACACCGTTCTCCCCGGAAGAGAGATCAACACTACGGGTCCGAAGAGTAACGTCCCCGAAGAGCACAACGTCTTGTACCCAGGATCTCGCACACCCGAGTCATTAATACCGTGTGCCCGAATCAACGAGACGTCGGACACCTTAGCAGGGTCTAGTCCCGAGCTTGGGTACAGGGGACGTAACCGTCCGTCTAAGAATCGGTGACCTGGTGGTCCCTTCAGGGTATCAGGTGGAAGACTCCTATTCAAAGGTTCACCTCTATTTTTGCTCCTGGTCCGTTCCTGTCTCTCCCACATCCTTCGTGGTAGGATCCTCCCCCAGGACGAGAGCCAGGAGTCCCGGATGGACCCATCGAGAGGACTGGTACACACAAGCCATTAAATAATTTCCCTGTCCACTGACATAAGGGGGACCTTCCTCGTGTCCGGCTTCGAGTCCCTGAAAGGGTCCCTCTTCCCACTACTTCCTCCTACCCCTCACTGACGAGAACTCCCCGGTCCTCCAGTCGTATCGTATAGTGAGTGGAGCGTCCACTGAACTGAAGACCGGACTCTGGTAGTGTGTGGAAGGCAAGGGTGGGAAAACCCGTCTTCTCCCCCGGTTCTACACGAGACGACTCTTCCACCCTCCCTTCACGACTGGTGTGACAGGACAGAGGACGGGTCCGAGGACGGGGTTGAGTCCCACTTAGGCACCCAGACTGATCCTCGTTTTAAGTCGGGTTAAGTTCTTTGGTCGACTCTTTACATTGACTGAAGCCTTCTGTCGTCGGTCCCGTGGTTCTCGTGTCGAGGCGGTCCAGGGGTCGGACTCAATGGACACCGCCCCAGGAGACTGTTTCCCGGATCCTTTGTAGGGAGAAGGGAAACTGTGTCTTTTCGTCAACCAAAATTATCAAAACTCTCCAAATTTTCGAGAAACAAACTTGACTTTTAGATTCGGTACGGTCTACCTGTCTACACACAGACACCTGTACACGTCCGTCCGTTCCTCGTCTCCGACTCTAAAATGTTAGTCTACCATGTCCTAAATTTAGAGTTGAGTCGAAGAAATGGTCGACACACGAGAACCCTTTTAGTCAAGAGACCGTTTAAAGAATGAACAAATTTTTTATTTTGAACATCCCCTAAGGGACCACCAGGTCACCAATTCTAAGGTACGAAAGTGACGGTTTTACGACTCCCGGGTCCAAGTCAGGGACCAGTCTCTTGATTCTAGGACGTTCGACGTACAGTAACGGACGGTGGGGGGTGTTTTTTTTTCCCCCCCCCCTTTATTCTTCTTTTTTTTTATACGTCTCTAAAACACTCTTGATCGAGACACACACACACACACACACACACACACACACACACACACAAGGGACTAGGTTTCGTTCGGAAGTCACACAACAGTAGTGGTTGTAGAAAGTAACCACTGACATTGTGAGTTTAAACACAGTAACTTTAAACCTAACAACTCGTAGACACAAAATTGAACATTTAAAGAGTATTATGGTTACGGTAAACGTCCGGACTCTTTATTTTAGAGGAGGAGTTGTTTAAGAATGAACCTGAGAGTTTCAAAACTCGGGGAACATACTGGTAGACAGACGGGACATAAACGGATGGAAAGATGGTCCAAACCTTATAATGGTTTACAAAGGAAAAGTGTTATGTAGTCCTTTACCGGTTGAACAACTATGTCTCAGGATGTACAATCCCAAAGTAGGGCAGAAACGTAGATAATCAGTGGAACCACTCGGGAAACCGAACTACTATTTAGTAAAACACTTGTACGTATCTAACGGTAAACTTAATTTTGGACAGACGTAAGGACTCTGTATATATTAGTGTCCTGTCATATTAAATCAGACAATAAATTACCGAGATACCTTGAAAAAAAGATTCGCGAAAATTCGGGTTTGTTACCGTACCACTCTTTTAACATTAATATTGTTGACGGTACTTTATTTACGGTAACAGTAACTTTCAATGACACATTAAATGAAGTTTACCACTCGACATCCGGGACCAGACGAATTATTGGACTATGAACTGTGGTGTTTCAAGGTCAAGACATTTCCTTACCTCACTTGGGTACCCTAGACTGTATTGTACCAAAATGGACTTTAAGAACTCTAAGCTTCCACCACCTAAGTATACTCTGATTCCGGTAAATTCACTTTAGTTGGACAGACAAGATTTGATCATTCTTTGACATTCAAATATGGTGTTTAGTGAGACATTTTATCTAATTCGGATATAGACTTAAGTGACTTCAGAAAGTCGTTTACATTAGTAATGACTCATTAGGATTAACGATTCAGCGAAGTCAGCACAGGCTAAGACACGTTGGGGTATCTATCGTCGGGTGGTCCGAGGAGACAGGGACCCTAAGAGGTCCGTTCTTATGACCTCACCCAACGGTAAAGGAAGGAGTCACGTACTTTCACTTTTCACTTTCCCTTCAGCGAGTCAGTACAGGCTGAGAATCGTTGGGGTACCTGACGTTGGATGGTCCGAGGAGGCAGGTACCCTAAAAGGTCCGTTCTCATGATCTCACCCCACGGTAACGGAAGACCCTATGGAAGAATTCATATGGGATAATTATGTACCAGAGTTTATCCGTATATGTGGTATGACACTCAGTCACTCATAATCAAAGAGTCAGTACAGGTTGAAAAACGTTGGGGTACCTGACATCGGACGGTCCGAGGAGACACGTACCTTAAGAGGTCCGTTCTTATGACCTCATCCATCGGTAAGAGAAGTCCCCTAGAAGGACTGAGTCCCTAACTTGGGCCCAGAGAGTGTGGTATTCCTCCAAGAAATGGTAGACTCGGTGGTCCCTTCGGGGTATGTGGTACAATTTATTCCGATTTTGCCTTCCTCACTCCTCGCACGATTTACGGGTGTAATGACCCTAACAGAAACTGAGAGTAGAGGTTAGGTCTGACCTTTTTCTTTCGACCACCACAGACCTAGGGTCCCCAGACCGAAGGCCCAAGATTCTGAGTATCCGAGTTGGTCGTAACGTAGTGACCGGTCTCACTTGGTTTGACGTCGGGTGAACGAAGTTCGTCACCCACACGTCTCTCGGGTCATCTTTGGTCACTGGGTAGTCCCACCCTCCGTCGACCGGTTGGGGAGAAACAAAGGAGTAAACAATTCGTCCGCCTGACAAATGTCAGATAGGTCACTGTATCGTTCACACTTTCGTGAAGTGTGTGGTACTTCACGACACTTTGTCTTCGACTTCACTCCAACAACCTTGTGTCTAAACGTAGGAACCAGGAGTCAGGAAGATCCGGGATCCTCGTTCGGGAGGAGTCGGTCGGAGGAGTACTCCTACCTCTAACGTTTTATCCCGTGAGTCAAGTTATTTTCTCGGCGGGTCCAAGGACGGGAGGGAGGGTCCGGGGGTCACGGAGGAGGTCCGACGAGGAAATTGACAGAACAACTGAAGTTCCTACCAGTCCTAGAAGACGCATTAAGTAGAACAACGACAAGACTTCATCTGCCTCCCCTGTGTCAACGTCTCTTCTATTAATAAGTGTCTTTATAAAAAGAACAAGAAAAAGTATCTCACGGAGACTTTCCGTAAAGAAGTTCTCGGACACTGGTCTTTGTTTGTTTTTTTGTACTCTTCATTTTCCTTTATAGGTTAAGGGAAGGTAAAGACGGGGAACAGTCTCGGTAACACCAAGTGAGAAACTAGGATATAAGACTGTTCTTGTCTCGTGTAGTCTTACGGCACCCAGTACACGGACGGTTTCCAGTTTAGTTATAGAGCCCACAGAACGTTCCTTCACACTATCTTTCGGAAACTTTTGTTTAGTACCCCCCTCCCCTGTATACATATGGATACCGACTAAGTACGACTACATACCACCTTTGGTTGTATTATCACTTTTCGTAAATAGGAAGTTAATTTTTATTTAATTAATTTGTTCGTTTGTACCCCTGAAGGGACCACTAGGTCACCGATTCTGAGGTGCAAGGGTTACGTCCCCCGGGTCCAAACTAGGTACCAGTCCCCAGTTCGGACGTTGATCTCTCGGGAGCTCGGTGTTGCTTCTGGGTCACGTCGGTTTTATTCATCATTCGAATTTTTTTTTATTACTATCCCGAAACCAGAGACGGGTCGCCTCAAGGTGTCACAGTAAAAACGAACTTTTGGGAAGAGTGAGGGGACCTTCCGTCTCGTCGACGTTCACCCCGTCGGACGGACCCAAAACCAGCTACAGTACAAGACGACCAGAGGTTATTCCCCCTCTTTGAGATGTATCTTTTTAGAGAGGACAGACGGCATCGTGTAAAAAAAACTATTCACTACTCCCCTGGGTCTCACCCGGAGCCCTTGAACCAACGAGAGTCTTAGGGTCCACAGGTCACTGGTTGGAACAGGGAGGACTCTTCAGAGACGGTCGGTGAGGGAGTACGTGTTTCTACGGCTGTGTCGGGGTCGCAGGTCCGGGAGAGAGGAAGTGACCGGGGACCCAAGACAAGTAATGATTTTTACAGTAAACCCCCCCAAGGGGGAAAGAGAACATAAGGGAATTGTGGTCTGCTCACTTCTTCTACTTCTCCATCTCCTCCTCCTCCTAGGCCTTCTTCTGTCCTTTAGGTGTTCTCTTCTCCTCTCACTTAACGGGTTCAGGGGCCTCGGCGGCGTCCCGGGCCAGGACCGAGGGCGTCTCCCCGGCGGGGACGTCCGGGACCCGGTCGGGAGCCCGAGGAAGTAGACACTTTACGGGTTGACGCCCCGCCATTCACAGAGGTACAGGAGGCTCCGAGACCCTGACCACTCTCGGCACGCATGTCGGTCGAATTTCTCTACTACGGAAAATGTTTCCTCCCACGAGAAGGTCGTCACTTTCGACCCGTCTCTCTTAGGTGAACTGGTACGAAAAGAAAGAAAGTAGGTAAATGAACAAACCGGGTGTCTATACAGACCTCAGTTCGTCTCAGTTTGTGACACGGTGAACGAGTCTCCTACGTTCAGGAAAGGACCGGAGTCCTTCGTCCACTAAATCCGAGACGTCTCCGGAACCGGAGGTCTTGAGTGTGAAGGACAAAGCACCACGGAGGGGTGACGAGACTCGACAGGACCTTTGTACGTAACCTTACGACACCCTCTCGGGGGTCTCTTCCTCAGAGGAAAATACCGTATTAATGTTTCTAGACCGACTTCAAATAGAAACATGAGAAACTCCCTTCGTTTTTTTTTTTTTCTAAATGATTCGTTTAATTAGTACATTTGTCCGACTTTCGCACAGACAAATTAATGAATTGGATCATGAAGAATAATTATTCATGCAATCTTCGTAGTAGAACGATTTTATTTTCGTTAAGTGGTAAACTAGTAAGCATCACGATTTCGGAATGTCTGAGACATGACCGACTATTTTCTGAGTGACACACAAAACTTCTTATATAAAAAATTTAACAATTGAAACCTGACAGTCAGTAGGTGACCAGAGGACACTTCACTTTCAGTGAGTCAACACTGGCTGAACACGCTGGGGTACCCGACATCGAGACAGGTACCTTAAAAGGTCCGTTCTTATGACTTCACCCAACGGTAAAGGAAGAGGTCCGGTCACCAGAGGATGAGTAGACTCAACGACTCGAAAAGGGTTTAGTCCAAAGAATTTCGACATGTGTTGACATGTCCGTTCAAGATCTCCATAATACGTTTTTTTTTTTAATCTTATATACTAAGCAAAGTATACTTCGGCAAAGGGGGTTCAATCACGAATAGAGACGAACACACAATGTATCCTATTGTGAGAAAAGGTCTCACATAACTTACGACAAATAACTCAGACAGTGAATCTACTTCTGTCGTCGTTAGAAAGTTTATAAAATCTGAGATTTCGACTTTAAATGAACTAAGTGTAGATTCTTTTTTTAATTCTTCAATTTTTTTTTTCTATACATGTAGAACGTAACGGAAACTTCTCTTGTATTTAACGATCGAACAAAGACAGAAACTACAAATTTCTGGATCTACGAAATGAGGTAGTAATGGCATGACATATCTTGTGAAGGTAAGTTTTTCACTGAAATTTACTGCCAGAAAAACCACTTAAACAAATCTTTAACCAACGAAAGAGTCAAGTGTCAAACCCAGATGTCATTTAAGAAAGGACACTCCCCTTAGTAGAAAATGAAATGGGTTAGTTTTTACGAGTCACCCTACTTACAAAAAAGCAGTGAAGTTTTTTTGTTGTCTCCCCTTTTCTTCACACAACCAAAATAAACAACGGATTGGTACCTTCAAAACCAACGATTTAGTTGATTTCTAAAAAAAGGGACGTTCTGATATTTGTCTTGAGTACTTGAATTGTGTCGTTGAGAGACACCGACCCACCAAGTCACTCATGAGCGTAATCGACCACGTAAATCGCTAAACCTTCAGTCCCGAGATCCTTAAGTCCCCCACCTAGTGAAGGGAAATGTCGTCACTTAGAGTGACCCCTTACTAGAGCAAGGGGTACTTGTAAACCGTCACAGGTCTCCCTCTGTAAAACAGTGTAGATCCCTCCACGAGGACTGTAGACCACCCACCTCCGGTCCCTACGACGATTTCTGGGGTACTACGTTTCCTGTCGGGGTGTTGTTTGTCAGTAGGTCGGGTTTTACAGTCGTTATGACTCCAACCCTTTGTTACGAAATGTCGTTCGAAGTTGTCTGACTCAGCAAAGGGAAAAATAGTAAGACGTCACTTTAAACCCCCAGACTTTACACCGAAGTCGTGACCTGATGACTGACCCCGAATCTTACATCTTATCTCGTCTCTCCGATTAGTCACAAAAGTCTCGACACAGAGAATCCCAAGATCCCTAAGGATCCCCTCTATCTTGACTCGTTTATCTGGGTCAAGACCTTACGACAGAGAAAGTCGGTCTCGTGGAGACGAATATTGAAACTCGAAAACTTATTCTAAAAAATTCATTCTTTTTTTTTTTTCCTTTCTCCTCCCTTTTTATTTCCCTTTTTTCACCCTCCTTCAAAGACCGACTTTTTTTTACAATCTTTCGACCAGGTTTGGGGAAGTAAGATGTCTACCTTTTTTATTCCGTAAGTCTCCCCTCCACCGGGTTACTGGAGGGACATACAACCTCCGCGACCCAACTCGGGGGTCAGAAACTAGCATTGTTACTAAACAACAACCGTGTCGTAAACACCAGCACCATAAACTAGAGACGAAAGACACCGTAAACGGGTCTCAAACGAATACATTTTGGGGACACGGAACAGTAATCTGAGACAAAGTTCATAGGGTACAACATGGTTACTCATTGATTATTGGGATTAAAGGAAAAGTCCTGACATCTACAGTACAGTGAGGGAAAGAAGGGGTCCACAAGTCGAGGGCCGTCCGTGACTTGCCGGTGCGGGCGTAGGTGCCACCGTGGTTGGTCCACTGGTTTCGAGCCCCGCGACAAGGGAGACCCTTCGTCTTCGGACCGTCACGGGTCTCGCCCATGACGAGCCACTTCTCGAGTGGGAGGGTGTCGTGGTGGTCACCGCTTTGTCTGGGGTGGTGGTAGAAGGGGACGTTTCTCACGCCGTTCATCCATCTTGACCCGGTCCCTACCTAGATTCACACACTACTTATTCTGGGGACACCCCAGACCCGGTCCCACCAGACTCTACAGAGGTCCATCTTTTTCTTGGGTCTGAGAGGTCGAAAGGGAACATGGTAGGAACCCCAGCCGCACCATGGAGTACCGTCTACCTGGAACAGAGACTGAGTCTTATACCAGCGAGACTACAGGATTTGGGATTATTCCTACCTGTAGTAGTCTCTCGTCTAGAGATCACTGTCTTGAAGTGAGAAGGTCTTTACTACCTACCTTGACTAAGGGTCGAGAAGGGAAGTGTGGGTCTCGTATAAGTAGTCCTGACGAAAGAAACGTAGGGACGGGTCACTAAACTCTTACCGAGATTTTGTAGATCAGTCCTTGAGAGACATCGTCTTTACCGAAAAGATCGTGGCGACTACTGAGGACGTGGGTCCCGCCTGTAGTGATTAGTTAAGGATGTGAGAAACGATGACATAATTCTATTCTGAGGTCACGAAAAGTCAGGAAATTTAGGAGTACGAAGTGCGTCCGTGTTGGTCAACTGGTGGGAACTGGGTACTCTCTTTTGGATAAACAGTAGAGACGGGAAACTTCATATTAAAATTTGTCACTTTTCCCTCTTTGACTGTCACCCGTCATTACTGTCGGTCGGAAATGATTCGCGAACTAAAACAGTGTATGAAGCACACGGACTCGAGAAAATTTGGGTGTGTTTTTGAGGTTCACTACGTCTATGATGAAATAGGAACCCAATGTTTATTCCCGACTTGCAATTCATTTAACTGTACGGGGTTCAGTGTGGGGGTCTTTCTCGTCTTGACTCTAAACTTCGGTAGCCACAAGTCTTTGTCTCGGACCCACAGGCTGGTGACAAGGTAGGGCACCCAAACGAAACAAACGAATAAATAGTGACCATTCTATGTGTGTCAGGGAAGGGTGTCGTAGACCATATCTTAAGGTCAAATAAAGAGTCACTCAGACACGATGCTCCCCAACAGTGTTCACTGAAGGAAATCCTCGGAATGGCTCAACGAGAAGGATATTGGACGTCACGACGTTTGTGCGTCCCAATGGACCTCTCTACGGGTGGTCCATCGACGGTTTTGAGATGATTCCCTTGTAGGAACCAACATACTCTCTCCGGTGGGTCCTGGAGACAAATATTATAAGTAGGAGTACCTTATAAAGTCCGTAAAACGAAGGTAAATAGTCAATGAGTCACGAACGGACCGTAACAAAATTTCCTACAAATGTACATAATTAAATAAGGAATCGGGTCACTTCATACATGAGAATCGGAATCCAGTCACCGTGGACGGCTCCACTCAACCTTGGTCGTCGAGAGAAGGACGTCTCTACCCCTCTGTGTGAATCCTAGCCGGGGGAGGAGCCCCGAGATTACAGGAGGTCTCGGTCCTGCACTACGGTAGAAGTACAGTGGTTCTTTATTCCCTCGGGGACCTAACTGGTAGTCCGAATAAATGAACTTTGTTACTTTGGAGGAATCGGACTGAAGGTAGATGAACGGGACCCCACCTTCTCTCTCCGTCTCTTCTCCCAGTGTGGTCACAGAAGACGTTCCTTGGTCGTGGAAGACGAGTGAAGGGAGTCTGTCCGTTGTTGAGGGATGAGGTGATCCACCGTTGTTTCGTGTATTGGGTTTGATTCATAAAGGTCGAGAAAGTCATTGTAAGTTAAAAAGAACAGAACAAAAATACAACGAACCCTAGAAAAGGTTCGTATTGAGGTCAATTCTAAAATACCTTTTATTTTTATAAAAGATACCAAAAGGTGTGATTCTTATTGTAGTCCGTTTACAAACGTCTCACGACGAAAATCGACGACTTTAATACAAGTAGTGTAATCTGTCAAAAGTCGTAGTACACCACTAAGTAGTTGAGACAAGATTCTGTGTCCAGAATGTTTAGTCTAGAAAAAGAGGAAATACTCGAGTCCTTACTTATAAATACGATGGGTGGGAGGGGATTTTGTCCGTCGGAGTGGAGACCTGTTTACAAGAGAGTTTTTCCAGGTCTCTCTTTATAAAATCCGAAACGACCGGTAAGACAGAGACGGTGTCGATGAGTCGAGACGGTAAAATCACGCCTTCCTCGGTATCTGCTATGTATTTGTCTCTCTGTACCGACATAAGAGTCTTTTGAAATAAATGTTTTCGTCCGTCGTATACCCTAAACCGGGTGACTGGTATCAACCGTCTGGGGAGTAGGGTCCTAAAGAGTTGGACCCAGACTGCTAAGGATCAAGTCCCATCTCCCGGACGGGAGTTATAGCATCTTACAAATCACTGTAGGGACCGGAGATGGGGTGAGTTTCGGTCTTCACGGTCGTGGTGGGTTAACACTGGTAGTCTTTATAGAGGTCTGCAATGAGGGACCCTCCGTCTGGGTGGGAATCGACTCTTGGTGACAAAGTAAACTTTCAATTGTCCTCGGTTGACACTATATACTACCGGTTTTGTTCTTCCCTAGAACCCACTTCTCCTGACGAACCACGTCTTCAGTTCATGTTACTTCTGACTCCACCCCGACAACCTAAACCGGTGTGTCAATGATCGCTCGCTAGAGTTCGTGAGCCCGACTCGTGTCCCCTGACACGAGGTGAACCTCTCACACCTCCTACCTCTTCGTCAGACACAGACGTCTCTGGGGGACCTTAAAACTACCCTTCTTGTCCCTAACCTCCGGTCTTCGTCTCTCCCCAACAAAATACCACCCTTGGTCGTCCCGACCCGACGTACCAAACTCCCAAGAGTCAACCAACTCTCCCGAATGGATCGCTACCTCCATCTTTCTCCCTGCTCTTCCTCCCTTTCCTCGTACCCGGGGTCCGGTGTCCGCCTGTCCTTTCGAAACTCTTAAGGAAGAGGTAACAGTGTCCCTTTTTCGGGTTGTGTGTATTTACAGAAGGACAGGGGTAGAAGAAGGGAACCTCTCTTCTCTTCACTGTCCAGTGACTCCCTCCTCCAGAAGCCTCGATTCCTCTGGTCTTGTGACAGTCGTGGTGGGGTTTCGTCCGTACTGGCGTGTGGGTGACAAGGGAAATCCTGGGAACCTAAAGGTTCTTGAGGTTACGAGATTTACAGAGTACGAAGAAAAAGGAGTAAAAATATCTCAGAAGAAGTTCTAGTTTTCGGCTTTACGTGTGTACTTTTGAGTGTCTGTCGTCCTCCTTGTCGTCTCCGTCTTTCGCGTTTTCCGCCGTAAACGTCGGCTTTACCGTCGGTGTTAGCTCTCCTGATGCCCCGGCCACCCCGGCGTCCCCGACAACGGGGACCTGGTCGACTCAGACTAGTTTGGGTAGTTCCTGCACCTGGAGGAGCTGCTGCTGCAGCAGGTCGTCAATCCTCCGCAGTACCGTCTCCGGCTCCAGCACCTGTGGCCAGAGGAGGACCTACTAGTCCGGAGTCAAAACGAAGTCCCACTGTGTCTTGAGATTTCCGGGGCGCACAGCGAAACTCTATCGCTTTTGGGTGTCGGAGGTCGGAGGTCGGAGGTCGGAGAAAGTAGTCCTTTGACCCTGACGGACGAACAAAATATTAGTAAAATTTGATGGACAAATTTTTCACCAGAAAAAAAAAAGGTCCAAATCTTTGTTTAGCCAAAAAAACAAAAGGAAAATAAATTTTTGTTAACAAAAATACCCACCAACCCCCCTTATTTATTAACCGTGTTAAGATGAAATTCTACACAAAGTAGACCCGATCCGATGTAAGGGTTCTTGAGTAAGGACCGACCCTTACTTGAACTGTAAGTACAAGAAAACGAAAAATCTACGGTTGGTAGGACCAACGGAAGATAGGGTTTCGAACGCACTCACTCGCTCACACACACAAACACACACATATTTCGTCCGACGAAAAAAAGACGACCCCAGAACCTAGTAGGAAGGGGTGGTTGTCAGTAAAAACATAACTGGAGTAAGGTGTCAAACGTCACTTGAACCGTAGAAACGACCCTCTGGGACGATCCTTCATCGAGAGGTCACTCGTTTCAGTCGGAACACAAGGTGCCGAAAGAAGGTCGTATGTGTAGTAAACTTCTCGACTGGTTTACACCTTTATTAAAAAGACGGACGGGACGCGTAGTGAGTCGGATCGAGATTTTGGACTCATGACATAGTAAAGTCCGAAAGGGAGGACCTGTCACCAAATGACTCTTCCACCAAGTATCTCGTTCGCACAGGAGAAGGGGCACGGGACTCCTGGCCGACTGAGGTTAAGTGGGCAACCGTCTCCGCATGAAACCGGACTCGACTGACTGACGTTCAGACAGATCTCCTTTTATTGGGGTTGATAATTCAACGGTCCCAACAAAAATCCCTTCTATCAGTTCCTCGTGTCTAGTTTCATAGATCTTACGGTTCGTCAGAAGAAAACGGGTTTTTGATCGAGTCTTCTCGGGTAAGGAAAAACGGTGTGACAATTACCAGACACCCCAAGGTGTTAATGAGACACGGTGAACCTTCATGATACTTTGGACTAAGTGACCCTAAGACGACAATGAGTAGACATGTCCTGGCTTCAAATGAAACTGCGATTGAGACTCCTTTTCCCAAAAGATCGTTTAGACTACCACTTATGTTCCCTTTATCGTAATTTCCGGTTGTTTTTGTCAAAGTCTACGGGAAAACCGAGGTAACAAACGTAAGTTTGGCACTTAAAAAGTAATTTCAGTAAATGGTTTCGAGAAGATCTTAAGAGGTTCGTTGTATTGAGACGAGACGGAGGACAGGGACGGCCGTCCCGACGACAAACATGGACTTCCATAATTTGGACATTAGGAAGTTTTTACCGAAAGTCGAGTCCGAAAACTCGACTCAGTCTGACGAGAGACCGGAAGCAGTCCCGTTTGCTCACGGGCGGAAGTTCAATCTTACGCCAGGGTCGAGTCTCGACTGCGAAGACCGACCACTGAAGGCTCGTCCCCCGAAAGGCCGGAAGGGGGTGGGGTTTATCCAACTACGGGGTCGAGCACGTCCGTACCGTTGGGACGGTCCCGTGAAACGACTGTCTACAGTCACCTTCCTACTCCTATCCTTGTTTCGTAGCAAATGTAACAGAGACGTTTTCGCAAATCGCCCGTCGGTGCTGGGTGTCGTCCGGGTACGTCCGTCACAGGAGACTTAGAGTCCTTTCGGTGCCTGTCTTCTAGTTATGTTGACAAGGAAAGTACGGTAGTAAAGATAAGAGTCTTCTTTCTCCAGAACTTTCAAAGGAAAAGAAGAAAAAAAAAAATCCCTCCCTTTATTACACAGTAAACGACGGTAAAGACTGTTCAATAAGGTACAAAACTCAAGTCTTGACGGACCCGTCCCGTAGTTGAAATACCGTCTTGATAAACTCTTGACATGGTTCACATTATGGCCGACTAGCGTAGACGGGGTCACTGATAAAGGGAGGTGTACACCCATATACTCTCCCAAGACCTTCCCAAGACGATGACCTAGAGACTTTCAAATAGACCGTTTCCTCGTCTGTGGGTCCTTTTTACAAATATGTCGTTTACACACGTAAGACAAACCTCTAAACAGGCCGACAAGGTCAAATTTTGTAATTTTATTTGAACTCAACGGTTCCGTTTTTATATTCCGTGTTAAATCAAAACTGAAAGGTACGTCATATGGTATTCGTAAAAACTGAACTTTATTGGTTTCTTGAGGAGGAACTACTCTGTCAAGTGAAACGACTTAATCATAAGAAGAATCACAGTCGCGTCTCCTACTGAAGTATCATTTTATAACGTGAACGACAAAAAGGACTTTACTAAGACGGACGTACACGCACAACACCAAATCGAGGGGTCGGGTAGAGAGGAGTGGGGTTTCTTGAAAAGAAGGGCTACCAAATACAGAGGTTGGGTAATGACAAATGATAGTCTATCAAAAAGTAATCACTTAAATCTGGAGAAACTCTTTCGAACATATATTTTTCAATTTTTCTATATAAAATACCTTTTTGGGTAGAATAAAAGTTTATATAAATTGACGACAAGATAAAATAATCTCCTTCCAACATTTATAAAAGATCCTCAAGATAACATTTCTTTTCATAAAAACTTTTTTTTAATTACATTATTTTTACTTCTGTAAAAATTTACCACCAACACTAACGAAGGACAAGACCGAAGCAACACGAGACAAGCGCCCTTTACAGAACGTACGGAACGGTACAATCCTACATTAAATAAGGTCAAACGTGATAAAAGTCAACCGTAGTATTATAGATTACACGAGGTGACATAGAAGGGGACCTTACGTCCAGGGAACCAGGTAGAGTTTTCGTGATACATATCGTATAAGTATGAAAAAAGAAAACATTACACACATAAAAATTATTCCTAAAATACATTGTAAAACCGTTTTTTTTCTCCTGTCATAAAAGATCACTTAAAATATTATGTAAAACGATTTTTACAAAGAAGGATCCAGTCAAAAACAATTCCACTTGGTTTTCAGAATAAAAGGGTCCCCAAATTTTTTTTTCAAACTTCGAACTTTCGTTTCAATATAAATTTGTAGTATACATTGTTTATTTATTTCTACAAAATATCTGAACAGGAGTTTTCAACGTAAGGAATTTTATGTTTTTGTTGATCCCGTAAGATCCAACCAAGGGGGAAACACTACTCGTAAAAAAAAAAATTAACGGTGTTATGATAAAAAGTCTCTCGGTCCTCGTAAAATGAATTTTCAAAGGTCAGTAATCGGAAGAGTCTTTAAATAATGTCAAGAATATCTATCCGTAAGTAGTCTCTACATTGGTTTATCTGTGACAGTATAAATAAACACTTTTGGACTAAGTTATAACGTAGTCGACGAGACTTTTATTTTACAATAGAAAAACTCAAAGTAAACCGAATTGTAAGGAAGAAAAATCGGCGACTTCACTGAAGAGTTACGAATAAATGGTAATCAACCAAAGATCTCTGGCCAAATCTTCCCACAACTAGTCTAAATTACGAGTATATTCACGGGGGTGGGGGTGAGTCCTCCGGTTCGACTTATAAAGACGAAGAGGTTCGTCACCTACTCGGTAAACTTCCCAACTACCAGAGATTGGGTGTCATCAGTGTCACGTCAAAGCCCCTCAAGTCATTATGTGCTCAATGGAGTGTTCCTTGGCGGTTATTTTAAGTCGGGTGGGACTAAATGTCCGTACCGATTAGAGCTAAAGGTTTAAGATTTTCCACACAAATGAAAAATTACGAATTGTCGTTTCAAGTCGTCTTTAGACTTTAAGACCTAAAATATGTCTTGAACTAAATTTACCCCGTATCGACAAGCTCTGGAACTAAAAGATGTACGAAACCCCCAAAATATAAAAATTAAACCCGTTAAGACCAAGACATGGTTTCTTTCATTGAGAAGGAAATGTTTGTGACACGTAAATCGGTCACAACCTTTAAATTTAAGACGAAGGTCTCCGAGTCCACAGGTTAGACTTCCAAAATTCAAAAAGTAAGTAATGAGTAGATGGTCCGTGATAAGATGCGACATAATGTGTACCCCCTCAACTCACCTATTTCTCCTGACACTGTAGTAAGGACGGACGTACGGTTCCTTAAATTATGAACCCTTTTTGTATATCCCAGAACCCTTGTCTAGGTTCAGGTGGTCACCCTTCTCGTTTCGAGTACCAAATAATGATAATGACTTGGTAGAGTGGTAGTGGGTGTATCAGTGTCGTTAAACGTTATCCAAGAGTCGTTGATAAACAATTTAACTAATAGAGATTAGAAGGTCCATACGAATAGACGTGCACACATACACATGTATTTTGGAGAAGACTCAAATGGATTTCAGTTGAGAATCAAGGTGTCTGGAGGTCAGATGGAAGGAACCAGTGTCGGTCGGTCGACCCCTGACTCCGACTCAAAATTACAACTGTATTCGTTTTGTATTAATCCTTCAGTACAATTCTTTGATCTATTGTATTATAATAATACATAGATTATAATCAATTATAATAAATCTCTTATCTAAAACTCAGAGTCTATAGGGACATATTTTTCTCGGTTTCCTGCCTAATAAAGAAATATACTCTCTCTTAGAACTTTTTTAGATTAGAAGGTCGGTAGGGAGTTCCCTACACAAATTACAAAGACAAACTCACATTTCCGGTTCGTCAGTATATACGAACTAGATGTGACGTCGTGTGTGTAGGAATTGTATGTTGTACCTAGAGAAATACCCGACAAACCCCAGTAATAAAGGAGACGAAGACATTAAAACTGGCAGAACTATGAAGAAGAAAAGGGTTGGTGAAATAAATTTCCGTACAAACTGTGTATTTACGATATAAATAACACATGTTGGACTACTCAAACCTCTATTCACATATTGGTACTTTGGTCGTGTTAGTTCCCTCTTCCCGACAGAAAATTTTGTCTTGTTGGTCACGTTAGTTTCATACTAAATTGAATCTTTATAAACTACGTGTGTGAATAAAAAGGACCTATATTTCGTTCCATCTGAACGTAGTTGGTAGATCTTAGTGAACTAGAGGACAAGTAAATGTGATCAAGTCTCCAAACTTCCCAATTAAGTATCCCTTTCACTTTCACACTTGAGCGAGTCAACACAGGCTGAGAAACGCTGGGGTGCCTGCCATCGGACGTGGTCCGAGGAGGCAGGTACCCTAAAAGATCCGTTCTCATGACCTCACCCAATGGTAAAGGAAGAGGTCCCTTAGAAGGGCTGGGTCCCTAGTTTGGGTCCAGAGGGCGTAACATCTGTCTGCGAAATGGTAGACTCGGTGGTATCCCTTCTCTGGATATTACCTGACCGGCTTGAAGTCTTGTGACGGGTACGATTATTTGATTCTTGAAATTACACAGTTTTGTTTTTGGGACGTGACAGATACGGGTGTGTGGTATGGTTTTCTGGGACAGGTGTTGGGGTGACAACCGTTTTGGGGTCTACCGGGGTGTGTTACTGAGGGTGGAACGGGGGTCGATTAACCATGTCCCGACCGTGGACTGGTTTTCAATAATCCTGGTGTCAGACAAACTACTGTGTCAAATCGGGACCTTTTGTTCCCCCGGTTTAGGTTAAGGGTGTAAAATCTCATACTTACCTCTTTGAACCACTCGGTTTCGCCGTTCGTCGTCAGTACACGTTCCGCCTTTAGACTCGCCGTCTGTGTTAAACATTCGTTTCCGGTAGGTATTTCTCTGGTATAAACCGGTCTCCCCACCTCTCCCGTAGGTCAAGGGTTCCGACAAAACTCCGGTGCAAAGGTCAAAGTCCTCATCCTTTCCGGTAGAGTCAGAAATTTTTATTTTTTATTTGAGGAAGGAACGTCCTCGTGTCCCTTCGTCCCTGGAGATACGGAGTGTAGGATCTCTGAATTCATCTTGACCTGAAAACAGTGTCTCAGTTGAGGTCCCCACGGCGTCCCCACCCTTTCCGTAACTTGATCCTACAACTTCGACCAATAACCAAGTCGACATTGATTAAGTGGTGTACTGAGACTCAGTAAAGTAGAGACTCGGAGTCAAAGGAGTGAATAATTTAAGCCCATTTTACATGCAGTAGAACACTCCTAGGTTAATCCATTGTATCCCTTTACAACAAACGTCCGACATTACAGTGGTAGTAGTCGACGACGTCTTGGAAGTGAGTCGAACAAGTTCCGTCGTCTCCGTCCAAGTCCTCGGTAGGGTCTTCTCTCTGACTACGAAATCTTCGTCGTTCTCAACCTCTCGAGATCCTTTTGAGGTGACCGATTCTCCCTGGTCGGTTGAAACTTACAGTGTTGACTTTCTCCCTCGAACTAAGACTTTTCCTGTGACCCGTCGGACGGTTCCGATAGCGACAATGTTGAGAGTGGAGATTCAATGTTTGCGTCTAACAAAGAGGTCCCGTTCCACTCATAGTCTGGGGTTTAGCGCCTGGTGGACTTAGGATTTGGTCTCTGTAAGACTGAGAGTTTTGATACTGAGTTTTCTGCTAATTTGGATCGGAGAACCAATAAATTTTTTTGTCTGTTCTTTTGGGATTGAGTTTCTGTTTGTACCTCACCTAGACTCCGAACCGAGTATGAGGGAACGGACCGCGAGACGTTATTTAGGAATGAGGGACGTTTGAGGGTGACAGTCAGACCAAAAGAAAACGCTCGGTATCCATGAAACGAGGCAATATTATCTTTTTAGTTGATAGTTAGTTGGTAGTTGAGTCTCTATTGGTGACAGTTATGTAATCAATATAAACAAGGTTCGCACACCAATACAAATGGAGGTTGTTTTGTCCTTGACGTTTCGTGTTTGCTAAAGTTTTCCTTTCGCGACTGCTTTCAGCGATTGATGGATCTATGTTCGACTTCGATATTTTTCCGCCTACCCGGTCCAATCCTGGACTTCCTTCGGCCGACACAAGTGAGATTCTCTCGCACCTTGGTGCAGAGATACCAACAAGGACACGGCCTTGTGTTCCTATGTGAGAGAGGAAGACGCCTTGAGATACCAGTCTCCTGCGAAGACACTGGGGCCTCCGTTAGGCCCCCTCGTCCTTGCCGTTCTACCGCCGCGCTCGCCACAAACGCCGGGACCCGGCCGCAGAGACCGTCCATTCCTCGCGCGATGCGCCTAATCCGCCGGATTGTCCCTGTCAATGGTAATGCAGACTAACGGTAAACAGTAAGAAGGGTAGAAGGCACTATAAATAAAGCGTGGAACTGGGCGACAAATCTTCTTCCACCGCTCTTTTCCCGACTAAAATAGAGATTAAAAGAGTCCTATTTTGTCTTCAATTACTCAGTCCCGTTTCTGTCCTTGCTCTTCTTCTCATCTGATAGTCTTCACCTTTCCTATAACCTGTCGTTTACAACGTCTGGGGCGAAAAGTGCAAACGCTTTATCCGAGTCTCTTCAGTCCTTCGATGTGGAGCGCTTTTAAACCATCGAACTCTCAACTCTGCGAAGAGTGCCTTATTCTAACTCTATGGAAGGACTATGGGTCCAAAGACTCTGAGTCTACTGTCAGCGACTTCAGTCTCCTCACCCGATTTATAGGAGACGACCCAAAAAACCTCTTTTTCGTTTTTTAAGTTCGTCGCCAAGAATAAACCGAAGTGAGGAGATGAGAAGCCCTCTTACCTATGCAAGAGAGGATTACATATAGCGACGCAGGGAAGTGACAATGGACTTGACAGTGTAACAATTAGCCGATGTGGGGTATGTTATCTTTCACAAAAGAAAAAAATTTATCAATTCCTGAGGTTTCTCGAAACTCAAAACACAAAAAATTCGATAGCTAAAAAATCGAATAATCTTTTATGTTGGATCTTAGAATTTTTAGGAATTAATTTTTATTATGATTTTGAGTAATGTACAATTGTATTAATCGTTAAAATACTTTTCGTTGATCTAAAAGGTTTTGTTTAACTCTCTCTCCTCACCGTACAAAATACAAAAACGTTTGGAGAAATTACAGACCGAATTATCTTTTGTCGAAGAGATCGACGAAGACGTCAGAGAATGATACAGTCTCCAGTATGTCAGAGACCTTTTGAAGCGACATGAAACCACGCTCTGATCTCACCTTTTCAACTTTTATGGCAGAATGACAATAATATTTTTTATTCAAATCGGAGCCCTCGGCGGAGAGTTTCACAGAGTCTTCAGGGAGTCTCCAAGAATCTGGTGTGAAACTCTTGGTGACAGGAATTCAGTCTATCGCAATCTCCAACTTTAAAACTTAATAAAAATTCTGTGTAAATGAGTCTCGTCTCCGAGGTGAGGGAGTTTTTGTCTTTCCTTTCTTTTCCATCCTTGAAGAATTCCAAGTAAACACCTACATTATCGTCAAATCCGAACTCTAAAATTCTTGTCTTCACAGTATAAGGAATCTGGACACCAGGAAGTCGTGTTGACCTAACACCCGAGTAACCGGGTGTCTGTACCCTCCGTCAAAAGAGACACTCATACACACGTCTTTCCGGACATGGAGAATGGTCGAACACCATAACACGAACTAAAGGAAAGAACAAACAAAAAGGGGGAAATAGGTTCCCTCTGATACTTTCAAAACTAAACGGAGGAACAAGCCATTTCTGTCGATGTTTATCCGTAAGAATTGTTGAATCCACTGGGAGGTAACAAAATTAAAACAAACATGATTTGACCATAAGAGTTGAAACTTCACAAAAATTCCTAGACAATTCGAAGGTCAAAGAGTCCAACGTGAAAATTTAGAGTCCTTTCAAATCCCCTTTTTTTTTTTCCGTTCACAGTCTAATACACAATGTATGTCATTCTATCTACAGGATGTTGGCCTTCAAAACAAGGTGGTCCCCCTCGACTATTATTTCCTAAACCCTTCCGACCTAACAACGTCATACTCCGTGTCATCACTATCTTCTACCCACATTTAAGGTTACACATAAAGTCAAATAAATATTCGATCAACAATATCGATCAATGAATATTCGATCAATAGGGTCGGTTTCGTTCTTTATTTATACGACCTTTTCCTACTTTCGAAGTTCTCATGAAATCTTAAGAACTACGATTCTACGATTCAGTAAGTCAGTACAGGCTGAGACACACTGGGGTATCTGTCGTCGGGTGGTCCGAGGGGGCAGGGACCCTAAGAGGTCCGTTCTTGTGACGTCACCCAACGGCAAGGAAGAGGTCACGTACTTTCACTTTTCACTTTCACTTCAGCGAGTCAGTATAGGTTGAGAATCACTGGCGTACCTGACGTCGGATGGTCCGAGGAGGCAGGTACCCTAAAAAGTCCGTTCTCATGACCTCACCCCACGGTAACGGAAGAGGCAATCTTAAGAATAAGGTCGGGTTATTTAATATTTCTGTAAAAAAGAATTACGAGTTTTTATAAATTCATTTTATACATAATATAACTTTATGTAAATCAGACATTTTTTATTACCAGTTTATTTCAGTGTACAAAAGAAGGAATTATAGGTGTATACATTGAGTATCGATAAGTGCACTCTTAACGAACAAAAATTTTTTAA
This sequence comes from Capra ibex, assembly GCA_006410555.1. Taxonomy (NCBI): domain Eukaryota; kingdom Metazoa; phylum Chordata; class Mammalia; order Artiodactyla; family Bovidae; genus Capra; species Capra ibex. Next base: position 28,848,146 of record SJYO01000647.1, read on the forward strand.
GGACGAGGACTCGAAATTTTCTATCTCAGACACCATAAAACTCTCAGGAAAAACTAATAGTCGAGACAATAGTTGGTAACAGTAGAAAAAAAAAGGATTACTTCGGATTAAACTGTCAAATCAATGGGATTAACAAACAAAACAAACAAATCAAGGATACAGCACAGAGAAAACAGTGGAGTACTTGACATCCGGCGGTCTGAGGAGACAGGTACCCTAAAAGGTCTGTTCTTATAAACTCACCCAACAATAAAGGAAAAGGTCCCCTAAAAGGGCTGGGTTCCTAGAGGACGTAACCGTCCACCTGAGAAACGTAATGCGATAAACCCTTCGGGGTCAATGGGGTTATAGAAGTAGATTTTATTTCTCTTTTGGACAACAAACTTCGTAAGAAAACCCAAAATTACCTTTGTTACTGACCAAACCTTTAACTGAAGTTAAGATTATGTGTAGAGGGAAAAAAAATTCCCAAGTTCCTTAAAAAGACATTCGTCAAGATCCTCGTCATATCGGTTTTTGCTACCGAAAGAAGACATTCATATATTAACCTAAACGATTTAACTATTCTTTTATCTGAGAATACGACAAAATGAATCTAAAGAGAAACAAAGGTGTGTATCGTCGTGGTCATACTTCACCCATGTCAAAAGTTTGGATGTGCAACTACAGGGGTTCCTAAACTGGTTCGGATGCCATACGTGAGGGATAAAGAACCGTATTCTTCGATGTAATCGCTATTTAAAAGGAGGAATAAAGTAAACTCCGACAAAGGGTTTCTGAAATACTTATTTTTGTACACAAGATCTTATGACCGTCCGCGTGTCACTCGGACTCCTTTCATAAGAGACTACAGGGACTCACGAATCCCAGCGAAAGTCCGACAGTTCCATTCTCGATTAACTTGTTTAATAAATGGGGTCTATTGACACCCTTACTCGTCAGAAAATGAAAATCGAGTCATGTCACACGTCTCAACAGTATTAGTCACTACGACTTATGAACCATAATATCATATCTTCGTAAAACACACACACACACACCGGAAGTTCAGAAATAAAAGTAAAATTCTGTCATTCAGACCCGGACCTGTTACGAAATAACAAGTGTCACTCGTAATAGTGTTCGTTAGGTCCTCGTCGGCACATTGGAACAAAGGAAATTAACTTTCAGTACCAAGGGTAGTTGGGCCACAAAACCAATAAACATCAAAAAAAATATTTTAGGAATGTTCAAGATTTGGTTTGCAAACGTCAGGGTAGGTAGTTTTTATTAGGGGAAATTGTCAAACCGTACTTAGGAAGATCTGGAGATATATATTAGTAGATACATGTGGTGTGTGTGGTTTGACCTTAACACTATATAGACTATCTGTCGACCAAGTCACAAAAGTGAATCATCGTATATATTTACGGCTCAGAGGTCTACGGACGTACTCGGTCCGGACATACCTTTCCACTGTCCCACCGGTGTCACCGTCCGACACGGGAAAAATTCGTTCTGTCGACGATGAACGACATCGGTGAACGCAATACACCTTTTAGTCTGGATCACTACAGTATAACAGATGTAAAAGGTGTGCTTTACTTTAAGGTTATAAATACACTTTAGAAAACTAAAAATCATAAACATTGTCCAAGTTGTATAGAAATTTTGGGATATCTCTGACCAGTAATGTCTAGAATCCCGGTATAAGGGGGAGACAACAGGGAAGTGAATTCCTATCATACACTCATAAAAGACAAGAAGGTTGTTGGTGTAAACCCCCATGAACGGTCACTCATAGATCAAAGGACCACTTATTCATCTAGATGAAAGTCCCCGTCTCACTAAATTGAGACTTTGTAGCCTAATCATTATATTTAATAACCAAACTACCTACTTACTTCGCTCCCATTAAATGGAGAACCTTCTTTCAGTCTCTACAGTTTGGGTAATAAAGATTCTAGAAAATTCATAATTCTATCTTCTCCATCTTCAATTTACATGTCAGTAAAATTAATCTTTACTCAGTAAAAAGATAATCCCGTCCATTTTACTTGTACCTGTTTGGATTATTTTTCTTGTACTCATCGTTATCGAGCGAAAACAAATTACTACAAATATTAAATATTCGTGAATTTAGACACGAAAGAATAAACAAGGGTCGTCTTTACGGTACTTGATATCGTGTCCATGACAGGATAAATATATATTCTTTTGATTTCACGTTACTCCAATCACATACTGAACGGACAACAGTAAGTCGAACTTTACCCTCTCAAATTAAGAGTCAGGTCAAGAAGACTAGTCCGATCGAAATAATTGTTTGGGGACTCAGGAAAGGACAACAAATAAAATCCAAGTCATTGAATTCGATTTCTCAAGGTAACCACTAAAACATCCAACGAACTTTTAGGAAAACTAAGTTTGACATAATATTGACTAAGAATTCCCAGTAAGATCTCAGACTTACATCAGCATAGATCTATAAATTTCTACGCAAAAAGAGGGGTGAATGATCATTTGACACTTCAACAAGTCAACTCCTATCATAAAATTTAAAAGGTCATATTTATAATCTCCTTGGTACTGACTTCGAAAAGAAGACCTAAAATTTTAACGTCTATTGGTAAAGACTACTTGGCCTGTGTAATATATTCGCGGACAGTCAAAATCATTTTCCGGTACTATTCCGACATAACCTGTCAATACTTATAAAACGTCACGAACGACGATTTCTTGAACCATAGAGATAATTTCACATTCATACTATAAAGAATTAGACTGGGCAATCGTCGATATTGTGTCAGTCCTTTTACCACGGTCAGGGTCGATCCAGACTTGAGAATTTTACCCTGTCTTTGAGTACTACCTCTCTCAACTCCAAACAATAAGATTCGTCTTAGTAAGGAAGGACAGACGGTCTTAAAATTTTATGATCTTACTCACTTGTTCCTTTTACTTCCTTAGGAAAGAGATCTTTACCGTATCTGTATCCTCAGGGTTCTTCGGACACACAGACCTTAGAGGTACCCCGTTCCTCCACCTAATCCACTTGTGCGTCAAAAAGTCTGGACAACCTAAACTACTAGAAACGATAATATAGGCAACAAAATTTTAACGGAATTCTTTGTAGTGTTGGGTTATGAAACTACGCACTCGTCTCACTCGGAGTATGCCGGAATTTCAGAGACGTCCCAGTTCACATTGATGGAGGAAACAGAACAGTAGGCGAGAGACTACGACCTGCTCCGGGTAAACCTCGAAACGGTCGGAACGGAAGATTGTTTTGACTTCCTTGCACGTGCACAGGGCATTGTCTGATGTCAAATGGTTACACAGACAGTACGTGTGTCGTCTATGGTGTCGACACAGGTTGTGTGCCGCGACGAGGGGGTCGAGTGTGTAAACCAGACACGTCCAGGAATTGCCACACTTTCGATCTCCGCGCACACACGCGCGCTCGTGAACGTACGGTTCCGAACAAAAAACCCAGACACCGTTTACAAGGACAACGACAGACACCCAAATAAAACCGGACCCGAAATACCGTCGTCAACAATCTCTACTGTTAGAATTGTTTACCTTCAAACATTTACTATCAATTACGGATATTAACTCGTACTCGGACTGCATGTTCTAACACCTTAGTACGAAACTATCGTCACTGAGTCCAAAATTGTAGTGAATTTACACAACGAAACGGGTAATTAAAAGGTCTGTACTTGGAGGTTCCTTTTATCTTGCTAAATGAGAAGAGTTTAGTCACGTATAAAAGTTCTTCGTGTCCCAAGTCATACTTTACTCTTGTGAAATGTCTACAAATCTCCACTCAAATAAAGTCTATAAGTCCGAAAAAAAAAAATTACAGGGTTTAAAGTGTACTCGTGTAGTATTGAAAGGAAATTGAAACGGACACCCGAAGGAAAGTCAGTCAGGTACAGGTTATCAATATCTCTTCTACTCACCAAAAACACAAATACCTTCTTTGCACTATCTTTTTATAAGTTCATTTCGGTAGAAAGTCTCACACAAACGAATCAGTGAGTCAACACAGGTTGAGAAACACTAGGATACCTGAACATCGGACGGACCGAGGAGAGAGGTACCCAAAGAGATCCGTTCTTATGACCTCACCCAACGGTACGGGAAGAGGTCCCCTAGAAGGGTTGACTCCCTAACTTGGATCCAGAGGACGTAACGTCCACCTAAGAAATAACAGACTCGGTGGTTCCTTTGGGAAAAGTCTCATCAAGTCTGAAATTGAGTCCTCACGTGTAATACAACTGATCATAAAAATTATTCTTTGACGTCCGTCTAAAAAAATTTTTTAATAAACCGACACTGTCCAGAATCAACGTCGTACGTCCTAGAAAGTAACACCACGAGTCCGAAGAGAGATCAACGTCGCACCAGAATCAACTGGACACCGTATACTCTGGAATCACTGTTCCTAGCTTGGGTGTAGGGGACACAACCTTCCGTCTAAGAATTGGTGACCTGTCAGTCACTTCAGGTACAACTGACTAAAAATATGTGATTCGATCGCAACCTTATTAAAACGAATATGAAGTCTTTGAGATCGATTCAAAAGTGTGTTGAGATTATTAAGAAAAGAGTAGAAGTGACTTAAGAGGTGTTGGTACTATCGGTTGTAATTCCAAAAAGTAAGTAACTAATCGTAAGTAAACACGTCGGTGGGTCCAGTCGTGTCAGGGCACCAACTCTTTTCGTACCCTAGACCCCAGTCTGTCGGTCCAGGTTCGTGATCGTAAACGACCGACACACTGGACACGGAATGAATTCAGGAAGTAGAAATTTAACCTTTATTATTACCCCGAGTGAAGAGTTCCAATTACACTCCTAATTTACTCTATAAATAGATTTCGTGAATCTGATAAAACAGTGTGTTATTTACTAACAATTTACAATAATTTTGTTCACGAACACGTAGAAAATACACTCTTCGAGACATGATCCGTAACATAATTCTGCAACGGGATGGGAATTTACTTTTTCTTTTTAGGTGTTAAAATAAGTGGAGCGGTATCTCGTATGTCTTTTAGAATGTGACAGAATATTAAATCAAAAAACAAAGGAAAACTCAACAAAACACTGTAAGAACCCGACACAACTATGGTACAAACGGTAGACCCAAAGTACCTCGGGACTGTAATTCCGTAAACCCTCATTACAAAGGGGTCAAGTTGGTCTCCTAGATATAAAAAAAGGATAATTTAACCCTAAGACTTTTAAAGTGGCCATTTCTTTACTGACGACTAAAATGGGGGGGGAGTTTTTTTTTTTGAATTTTAAAGATGAAATTGTCGTATCGTACTTGGTTAAAGTACAAACTTTAAAATCAATCTCGTAGAGTGACCTTCATGTCGTCTACAGATGAACCTTATATAAGTCGCTTTGAATGGACTTCCTCAACGGTACCTTCAATGTTTCCATGCCGAACTTAAAGAGAGAGTCAACGTCCCTCTAGACATAACAACACACCTATGTAACGGCGGGTTAAGGTCGACGGGACCACCTCCCCTCCTGGACCTCCCTCTGAACAGGGTCACCAACCCGAGAGACGGGCGGGGTGGGGGCGACGGGGGGGTCTCTCGTCACCCCCGTCGAGTCGTCTGACGTCGGGTGTAGGAGGGTCTCGTTGAAGACTACGGAGGGAAGGAGAGTCGTCAACAGAGTTGTGTCCAAGGTATAACTAACCACCAGGGACCTCTAGTGACTCCTCATCGTCTAATACATACACTCGCAAATAGACGGTAACTCAAAGGAAGAGAAACAAAGTTTCAGGACGTTGTTCTACTCCCCCATTTTCTTTTTCCAGTCTCCGGAACTCCCTTCTCTTATTTATGTAAGTCAAACACCGATTTCTCAAGTCAAATCACGTAATATGATATTAAAACAAAAAGAGAGATCTGTTCTAATCTTGTCAATGGTCTTGTGTAGTTCTTCGGTTAAACCCTTTGTTATGGCCTCCTTTTTCCTCTGTCGTTCAGTATTTCAGGGTGTCACTGGTGAACACGGTCCTACACCTCACTTGTACAGTTCACCTCCCTGGGAGGTCACTCTTGATAAAGTCCAGATGGGCTGACGCGAGGACTCCGGTGTACCGGACTAGTCACATTGCGTCCCCAGTCTTGAAATGCTATGTGACCGGACAACACGTTCTTGGTGAAATAGACAAGAAAACATTCGGAGTACATAAAGTCAAGACTAAAATTGTTTATGCTCGTTTGGTAAACCTGGTGAGACACGGTTTTGTCCCTTTAACTGTAAAACAATAAGATGACAACAATAATCAAACATGACTAACACTAAAGACAGAAAAGTAAGTAGATTTTTACTCACAAGGTGTATGAGGAGTGTGTATAAAAAAAAGAAAACTCCCTGGATTTTCCTTGGAAACCAATTAATTTGTGACTCGTCAAACTCAAAAACTATGAATGGATCACATCCGACCGTATACTATCAAACCCTACCACTGGAGGTTCAAAACGGAGTACACTCGTAATGTAAGAATTTTTACCTACATGAAACGTAGTCTAGTTCGTACAAACACCGAACGCGACTTGGGGAGACCCCGACGGACCTTCCCAGTGACATTACCTTAAACTCGAGAGCTCTTTAGTGAGTAATAACCAAGTAAGTAGGACATTAAACAAATAAGTCATTCGAAAAGAAAACAATCCAAACGTGGGTCATGACATCATTTATGGTTTTTAACTTATCGTTATTACCGAAAGTTTGTAACACGTTCCGTGTTTATTTATGAAAAGGAATAATTCAAGGTACGACTATTCTGGAGAAAGAAAACCACTTATCGTGAGAAAAACAAACCTCTACAGATGAAAAGGTACTTTAATCTATCGTCATTTCTCGAGACTTTCTCCGTCCTACTGTCACCCAACTCTGATAACCACATAGTTGGGGTTCCCTGACCAAGCAAAGGAAAAATGTCTTCTTAGCCCACGAACAGAACACCAAAGGAAGAGTAGAAACCCCATCAAACTGAAGAGTCAAAAGGGGGGAATTTGACCTCAGGGAAAAGAGAAACGGACTGGACGATAGTCCACACTCGCAAGACTTACGTGTGACGAATGCATAGTCTGAATGTAATGACAGTAATTGAACTTTTCTTAATGTCGGAACAGGTGGTTCTGGAGTAAGACAAAAGTGGAGTCAACACCTGACAGTAAGTGTTTACATATTTCGTACTAATGGGGTCCTTATTCGGAGTCCTAATTCTTGATTAGTTACTTTGTCTTCGTTATATTATCATTTATATGTATTGTTTCGTCGGTAACACCGAGTAAAAGTGATATTTTTCTAAGAAATTTTTATTTATGTCTGGGTGTAGAGTGGGAAAAACCACGAAAATAATGTCTGATAGTCAGTGTATTAATATCATCCCACTGCACGTGGGAGCGGAGACCACCGAGAGGAAATTTCCATATGAAGGTAAAGGTTGACAAAAGTCTGATTTCTTCGGACAATTTGGTCTAATGAATCGAGAAGTGTAATGTATAATTTTAGAGTAAAATTCTATTTATGTCTCTATTTGATGTGTGTGTTGATTTTAATCACCATAAAGGAACTGTATTCATTAACCGTATAAACTTCGGATGAACTACATCTGATCCATTGAACAAATAAGAGTCTGACTCTTTCAAAACAACAAAGAAGATTTAACCCAGGGGACTCATTTTACGTGTCAGGCTTTTAATCTTAATTACGGGTTCAGAGTGAGAGACAAGCACCACCACTACTCTCCATCACTCTTCGTATCTGGACGACAGTCCTACCTGGTCTTCCGTCCATACTTAATTCCACCAGAAAATAACTTCACTTCCCGACTTAAGTCACAACGAAAGAGACTAGACTTCATATCAAAAAAAATATAATATATTTTATCACAATTCCAGACAGAATTTGATAACCATCTGAGATGTCTAATTTGAACAAGTCGTGGACCATCAAAACTAAAGTTTCTCTTAATGAATTATACAGGAAACCGGTGAATCTATACGGTGTCATTTGTGCATTTCGTCACCAAAATTAAGTCAGATAAAAGAAGTGTAAAGACAAACAGTCGATGGTAAGGAGGAAGGAATTTGACATAATAATTTAATCGAAATGATGTTGTAAATACTCATCGGTTCATTTCTTTCATACCTGAGACCTCGGATTTTCTGGACTCCGTCTATTCTCAACTTTGGGTGATTGACCATATCCTTGGACCTTACAATCCAGGTACTTAGTTCCGTTTAACCTTCACCAGTTTGTCCTCTACCGTTCTCACTTGTAGCTGTAAGATCCTTAGTCGCTTGATTTTACCTGACCTTACCCACTTAAATTGAGTCTACTGGTAATATAGATGATGACACCCGTCCTTACGGAATCTTTTTTACCTCATCGGTAGTACCAGTTGTTTTCTCAGGTTTACGTTATAAACCTACGTTAGAGTTTTTGCTGTCTTACTAGAGACAAACAAAGGTTCCGTTTGGTAAGTTATAGTGTCATTAGGTTCAGATACGGGGTTGGTCATTGCGACTTCTTCGACTTCAACTTGTCAAGACACTTCTGGATGTTCTGGAAAATCTTGATTGTGGGTTTTTTCTACAGTAAAAGTAATATCCCCTGAAGTTCATCCTTCAGTTCTTTGTGGACCCTATTGTTCGTTTAAACCGGAACCTTATGCCTTACTTCGTCCCGTTTCCGATTATCTCAAAACGACTCTCTTGTGTGACCAGTATCGTTTGTGGGAGAAGGTTGTTGTGTTCTGATGTGCCTGTAGTGGTCTACCAGTTGTGACTTTAGTCTAACTAATATAAGAAACGTCGGTTTCTACTTCTTTGAGATATGTCAGTCGTTTTTGTTCTGGTCCTCGACTGTCACCGAGTCTAGTACTTGAGGAATCACGGTTTAAGTCTGAATGTAACTTCTTTCATCCCTTTTGGTGATCTGGTAAGTCCATACTGGATTTAGTTTAGGGAATACTAATATGTCACCTTCACTCTTTATCTAAATTCCCTGATCTAGACTATCTCACGGACTACTTGATACCTGTCTCCAAGTACTGTAACATGTCCTCTGTTCCCTAGTTCTGGTAGGGGTACCTTTTCTTTACGTTTTTTCGTTTTACCGAGAGACCCTTCTGGAATGTTTATCGACACTTTTCTTCTGTTCACTTTTCGTTTCCTCTTTTCCTTTCTATATTCGTAGACTTACGTCTCAAGGTTTCTTATCGTTCTTCTCTATTCTTTCGGAAGGAGTCGCTAGGCACGTTTCTTTATCTCCTTTTGTTGTCTTACCCTTTCTGATCTCTAGAGAAGTTCTTTTAATTCTCTATGGTTCCCTTGTAAAGTACGTTTCTACCCGAGTTATTTCCTGTCTTTACCATACCTGGATTGTCTTCGTCTTCTATAATTCTTCTCCACCGGTCTTATGTGTCTTCTTGACATGTTTTTTCTAGAATTGCTGGTTCTATTAGTACTACCACACTAGTGAGTGGATCTCGGCCTGTAGGACCTTACACTTCAGTTTACCCGGAATCTTTCCTAGTGTACTAGTTTCGATCACCTCCACTATCTTAAGGTCAACTCGATAAAGTTTAGGATTTTCTACTACGACACTTTCACGACGTGAGTTATACGGTCGTTTAAACCTTTTGAGTCGTCACCGGTGTCCTGACCTTTTCCAGTCAAAAGTAAAGTTAGGGTTTCTTTCCGTTATGGTTTCTTACGAGTTTGGTGACGTGTTAACGTGAGTACAGTGTGTGATCATTTCTTTACGAGTTTTAAGAGGTTCGGTCCGAAGTCGTTATGCACTTGGTACTTGAAGGTCTATAAATTCGACCAAAAGCTTTTCCGTCTCCTTGGTCTCTAGTTTAACGGTTGTAGGTGCCCTAGTAGTTTTTTCGTTTTGTCAAGGTCTTTTTGTAGATAAAGACGAAATAACTGATACGGTTTCGGAAACTGACACACCTAGTGTTAGTTGACACCTTTTAAGATTTTCTCTACCCTTATGGTCTGGTGAACTGGACGGGGAACTCTTTGGATAATACGTCCAGTCCTTCGTTGTCAATCTTGACCTGTACCTTGTTGTCTGACCAAGGTTTATCCTTTTCCTCATGCAGTTCCGACATATAACAGTGGGACGAATAAATTGAATATACGTCTCATGTAGTACTCTTTACGACCCGACCTTCTTCGTGTTCGACCTTAGTTCTAACGGTCCTCTTTATAGTTATTGGAGTACATACGTCTACTGTGGTGGGAATACCGTCTTTCACTTCTCCTTGATTTTTCGGAGGACTACTTTTTCCTCTCACTTTTTCAATCGAATTTCGAGTTGTAAGTCTTTTGATTCTAGTACCGTAGACCAGAGTAGTGAAGTACCCTTTATCTACCCCTTTGTCACAGTCTGAAATAAAACCCCCCGAGGTTTTAGTGACGTCTACCACTGACATCGGTACTTTAATTTTCTGCGAATGAGGAACCTTCTTTTCAATACTGGTTGGATCTATCGTGTAAGTTTTCGTCTCTGTAATGAAACGGCTGATTCAGTTCCGATACCAAAAAGGTCACCAGTACATACCTACACTCTCAGTCTGATACTTCTTTCGACTCGCGGCTTCTTAACTACGAAAAATTGACACCACAACCTCTTCTGAGAACTCTCAGGGAACCTGAGGTTCCTCTAGGTTGGTCAGGTAAGATTTCCTCTATCCAGGACCCACAAGAAACCTTCCTTGCTACGATTTCGACTTTGAGGTCATGAAACCGGTGGAGTACGCTTCTCAACTGAGTAACCTTTTCTGACTACGACCCTCCCTAACCCCCGTCCTCCTCTTCCCCTACTGTCTCCTACTCTACCGACCTACCGTAGTGGCTGAGTTACCTGCACTCAAACTCACTTGAGGCACTCAGCCACTACCTGTTCCTGCGGACCGTACGACGTTAAGTACCCCAGCGTTTCTCAACCTGTACTGACTCACTGTCTTGACTTGACTTGACTATCTTTCAATCCGTTCTGCAAATTGGGACAGTCTCGGAGTTAAATGAGTCATTTTACATCCTTTAGATGAATCCTTCCAACCGCGTAATTTAGTCTATTGTTTCGGTGAGTGTGTCATGGTGTCATGGTCCGTCTATTATTCTGTAAGTTATTCATAGTCCATACATTTACTCTTTATGACGGACGGTATAGTCACTTGTTTCTTACAGTGTCGGTAGTTCGGTAGTGTAATGTCGGTGAGGTTGACACGTGGGACTCCTCTGTGTCCTACTCTTCGTGTCCTATGACCGAGGTCTATCGTTTCTTTCCTAAAGTCACTCGGGTCTGAGAACGTAGAAGGGTATGAATCTTTTTGCGATTTAAGCAATTGAGATTTATGGAAAATATCATTACAAAACTACAAGACTTATGGATCAGAAACAACGTTTTTGTGGATATATAGGACCGGGAGGGGGGAACGGAGAAGCCTCGTCGGAGAGTCTCAATAGACTCTACGACACAGGACTCGGGTTCAGGAGTCAAAACAAGTCGTTTATTTTGTATTGAGAGTGAACATCTAACACGTAAAACGAGTCAACTGTCAACAATGGTCCACCGTCTTGTCACATGACGTCTACGAGCACACGACATGTCAAATTTTTGGTCGTCCTTGCCTGAAGTCTTATAGAGGTTCTACTCGTATTATGGAATGTCACCGACGTTTCAAATTAAATCTACTCTTTTGTACATCGTACGAGTAATATTATTGGGGGTATGTAAGATGTTTCGTAAGATAGGGGTATGTAAGATAAAAATGTCTATGATAGAATAAATTAGAAACATTGTTGAGTTATTTCATCAATGAGAATAATAGGGGTAAAATACCTTCTCTTTTAGTTCAAACTGAACGGGTGAGTCAACGGTAAAGTCAAATGTCTATTTTGTCCACTTTTTCCACTTTGACTATTCAAGGTCAATCATTGCTGTCTCTGTCGGCGGAGTCTTGGATTAAAAATTTCCGATCCTACTCTGAAGGGACCACCAGGTCGCCAACTCTTAGGTGGACCGTTACGTCCTCTGTACTCAAGCGAGGGACCAGGTCCTTCTAACGTGTAGGGTGTCTTGCCAATTCGGGGTATGTGGCGTTGACGACTCGTGTGTCCGGGGTCTCGGGTAGAGGTGCCGTCACTCTTAGGGCGTGCGTCACTGGTCCTGAGTCACGGCGGTCTTCCTGAAAAAAAAATTTCTATAAAGTTTTTATTTCAGACCTTTATACATGACCTTACGGGTGTATAATTGCCGTCTGACGACGACGACGACGCTTCAGCGAACTCAGCACAGACTGAGACACGCTGGGGTATCTGCCGTCGGGTGGTCCGACCCTAAGAGGTCCGTTCTTGTGACCTCACCCAACGGTAAAGGAGGTTACGTACTTTTACCTTTCACTTTCACTTCAGTCAACACAGGCTGAGAATCGTTGGGTTACCTGACGTCGGGTGGTCCGAGGAGGCAGGTACCCTGAAAGGTCCGCTCTCATGACCTCAGCCCACGGCAACGGAAAAGTTTGGATTTTAGGTCTAAATACAGGGGAACGTGTAATCGTTTCATATGATGAGGAAAGGGGATTCCCAATCTTTATTTCTCTACCTCCCTTTATTCCTTATTTTCTACATTTACACACACTTATTTCCGGTCTTGGTATTGGGTGTCGACCTAGGGACACCAGAGTTCCGACTGTAACCAGGACTGACAGATGACATCGGTGTCCTCTCAAATTCGAGGTCAGTCCCTCTCGGATGTTCCAGTGTCCTTCGGACCACGTCACTGTCGACACGCCGATGTCCGGTCCGGACAGAGCCCGAGACGTGAGACCAAACAACGAGTGTTCGTAAAGGTATTGGGACCTCGGTCCGAATCCCGACTTACGGACCCTAGGGGTCTCAAGAGAAACGTTTAGGGACGAGTTAAGGATTGGGACGGGAGGAATTTCGGAATGATAACAATGAATGAAGTTCGATAGTAACAGACACCTCAGGATTAGGAGAAATTTTGCTATATAAATATAGGGTTGTCGAGTCGCCATAAATTCCCGTCCAGTACCCGTTGACTGGGTGTACTTTTCGGGTAACTTAAAGTATAAGGAGTCGGTCTCCGATTTAGTTCAAGATAAAGTAAGTATGCCAGAGAACTCGCGTCCATAGTAGGAAATTAATGAGGAGTTGTAACGGATTTATGGCTGTTTACACTTCTCCACCTATCCCCACAGTGGTAGAAGTGTTTCGGTGTCACTGCCGTATACAACAGAAGTCTACAAGACTCTACCCCTGTCCCAACCTTTAGTGACCTCCGGAGAAGTCACGATTTTAGTGGAACAGAAAAGTGTAGTTGTATATAGACGATTGGGTCTGTGAGGTTGCTTAGTTCCCGTCAACAGAACATTTTAATACTTCATTATCGAGTGTACTTAAGTTGAGACTGGTACACGGTTCGCGAAACGAGTCAATGAGTTGTTCCGAACAAACACGGTTCTTAAGGAACAAGCACGGTTCGTGACAAGATCCGAAACCTTTAAGACGTGCCACATGCCACTTCCGGGAGAAGAGACCCTAGAATCTGAGATCACCTCTTCTGTACTATACCCCCCTTTTTATTATTCTAGTAAAGTATCCATACGTCAATTCGTGACCCGTCGTTGATTTCATCCCATTGCTGTTTTAATGAACTCACCAATGAACCCTGCTTTCGGTGATTATCACCGAGTCTACCGTTTCTTAGACGGACGTCACGTCCTCTGGACCCAAGGTAGGGACTCAACCCTTCTAGGGGATGAGGTCATAAGAACGGACCACTTAAGGTATCTACCTCCTCGGTCCGTCCGATGTCAGGTACCCCAACGTTTGTCAGTCTGTACTGACTCGCTGACTATGAAAGTGACAATGAACTCTACTCTAATCCTTTCAACAGAGACTCCTCTCCTTTGATAGTCCTTCCTCCGTCGACATACTCTCAGACGTCTTCCCGTCAGGTTCGTCGTCCTGGTCAGTTACGATTCCCGGTCGCTCATACTTCACAGACTCCTGTTCCCGTCTCGTTGCACTTCTCCTTCACCCACCCTGTCTAGTACCGACACCCTTCCTCACACCGAAAATAGGACTCGCAGTCACCCTTCGGTGTCCTCTCAAACTTCATCCTGTCACTATCCTAGACTAAATGCGAAATCTTATGGGAGGAGACCGACGAACCATACCTGACTTTCCTTCCCCACTACCCTTCCCACCCCGTCTTGGACGACGTCACCTGGTCGCTCTCCTGCATCGGACCTGTCTCGACGTCCCTGCCTCCCCTACCCTTTAACAATATGATTCTTATTCAAACCTCCATCTCGACTGTCTTTCTGGAGGAGCATCCGACTTCCCTCTAGATTCTCTTTCTCTCCTGAGGTCCTACAGAGGAACTAAAGTCAGATTCGTTGACCTATTTGCCACTACGGTACTGACTCCACCTCTCCTCAACTCGTCCCTAAATCCTTCCGGTAGTCATACAACCGAAACCGGAACCATTCACACGTTAGACTCACCTCTACAAACCATCCGTCGACCCCAGGACTTAGACCTTCGATGTTTACCACACACTACAGGTCCCACTTACTCGAGTAGACCCCTCGCGTATACTCATCTCTCCTCGTGTCAGGACTCCTGTTCGGACCCTTCCGGTTCGTACCTCTTTAAACAAATTTTCCTCCTCCACGACCGTTTCCTCTACTCGTTAGTCGCTCCGACCTCACCTTGGTCCGAGGTGCACTCAGGAATTTGGGATTTCACAAACTTCTTTCTTGAACCCTTCACCACGACTTAGACATTCTTTTCAACCAGTAGCACTTCGGAAGAGGTACCTCACTGCCCCTACTCGTGGGTCAACCTCATTCAACTCTTCTCTTATTTACTTCTCCTCCCTGAAAGGACCACCAGGTCACCGATTCAAAGACTCGAGGGGTGCGTCCCCCGGGTCCAAGTTAGGGACCAATCCCTTGATCTAAAGTGTACGACGTTGATTTCGTGGGTACACGACGTTGATTCTGACCACGTCGGTTTTAATATTTTCTTCCCCTACACTTTGTCCAAGTCAATAGATAACGACGGAAGTTTTTACGGGTTGTGCAGTGCCGAGGTACTGTCAAGCTAGTCACAGGACGCTCCTGTGCCAGACGGGACACACCACGGGCGACCCGACGACCTTCCGGTCCCGACCCCCGTAGACGTCCAAGTGACCGGGGGAAAGGGGTGCGCAGGCCACCGACTGCGACCGGCAGTGGGCCTTCGGGACCCGGAGGGGTGTTGTACTACCGACGCAAGACTCCTGTTCTGGACCCCCTCTCGGTCCGTACTTGGGACGACGGAAACTACTGGGTCGGAATCCTCAGTGTATCACAGCGAAGACGGGTAAGAGAAACAACTCATATCGTTTCAGGGTAGGTCCAACTTCGCTCCCTCTTTCTCCGAGAAGGGGTACTACACTTCTTGTACACTTTGGTCTGGGTTACGACACGGTAAAAGTCTTTTATTGTAGAAGGAGATCCCCCAAACAACATTCTCCCCCAGTTCCACTCCTGTCGCCGACCTCCCCTCGTCATTGACCGTCCTGACAACCTAGATCACCCGTGGTACAGATCCCGGGTGTTATAAAAATTAAAGTTACAAAATTAAAGAAAGTTTTTATTACATTACGTCAGACCTGACCTTGACCCAATATAAGGAGAAAAGTGGTTACTTACTATGTTATCGTGAAAGTACAAAATTTAAAGATAAATAGATACTGACACGACCCAGAAGCAACGAGGTGTGTCCGTAAAAGATCGACACCGTTCGTCCCGGATGAGGGGTAAATACCAAGGACCCGAAGAGTGACACCACCGAAGAGAACAACTTCTCGCGTCCGAGGTCCCTCGTACCAGAGTCCTCGTACACCCTATAATCAAGAACCTGGTCCCTAGTTTGGGCGCAGGAGACGTAACCGTCCACCTGAGGGTTGGTGACCTGGTGGCCTCTTCAGAGGTTTATCGTGTAAATTATGAATTAATAAATGATAAGTTAATAGTTATAAATAGAATATTGGGTACTTCCGTTTTCATCCGGGGTCTTTCAGTGTCCACCGGAGACTGATACCCCAGTTCCTCCTTAAAAACAGAATAAAACAAACTTATCCCCATTACAACTCCGTGCAGATGTCTACCCTTATTCGGTAATCGTGTCCTATGCTCCCCCCACGTCTTCTCTTTCCCCACCGACACCTGTACGTCATGAACCAACCCGTTTCCCTCCACCGTCGATCTTTGGTTCGCCCCCTCGACTGTCCACCTCTTCACCCCTTCCCTGAGACGCAGGTAGCCTGGCCCTTCTCTCCGGCCTGCACACTCGCGTCCACGTCTCTCCACACAGACTACGTGGAAGAGACACTTCACTTCCTACACTGTTCCAGTAGTCGACTTACGCCCTCACTCTCCTTCGAAGATCCCAACCTTCGCACCACCTTATCAGTAGAGACCCTGTCTCCTCCCTGAAGGGACCATCAGGCCACCAATTCTGACGTTCGAAGGGGACCCAGTACCCAATTCTGAGTCCCAGACCGGACATTTCCTCGAAGTCCATAGCGTGAGCTGTCGCCAGGGGTCGGAAGAACCGTGGTCCCTGACAAAAGTATCTTCCGTTAAGAAGGTGTGTGACCCCTGTCCCCTACCAAACCCCTACTTAGTTCGTATAATGTAAATAACACGTGAAATAAAGATAATAATAACGTAACCGAGGTGGAGTCTAATAACCCGTAATCTAGGGTCTCCAACCCCTGGGGACCACGACCCCTGGCTGTTACACCCCTGTCTCGACGAGTGGGTCTCAGGAAGTGTAGTATCTAGGACGACGAAGAGTGATCTGGTTCACCTCCCGGTCGGGGACGAGTGGTCGTCAAGACTAAATACCCGATCTTCAACATGAACGTAGAAGAGACCTATCGTCAGAGGACACAGAGGTTCCGTCCGGAGGGACCTCGACGTACCACGGGAAGACTTTCACGGTCCCGGGTACGTATTCTACCCTCCCAGGGTCGGACGGAAGGGTTAAGGGGGAGGTAGACGAATGGAGACAAAGACGGGGAAGAGGGAAAAGTCTTAGATGACCTGTCGAATGAACTCACCAACTGGTCTGACTTCCCTCCCCACTCCGATCCCCTCGAATCGGCTGACCTCCAGTCTGGAAGGTCCCCTTAGAAGATTAGAATTCCGTGAATCGACCGGACCAGGGCGGGGGAGTGACGGTTGGGGGAGGCGACGGGCAGGGCAAGCCAACCGGACCTCTCCTACTTGTCCGACCGTCTCGTCTCCTTTCCATCCTTCTCCCGGGAGCGGATTCCTTAGTCAGCCGTCGCAGAGTCGTCCTCCGGGTCCGAGACGAGGGACGGCAGGACCCCGGTCCTACCCCGTCGTCAAGTCGACCCTCCTCTTGCCGCGCCAGCCGCGCCACCTGCGCCGCCTCGACGTTCTCACCATGTTCTTCAAGGACCTACTCACGGGGTCGCCGTGCGAGAAGTACGTGCTCAAATTCGCGAAGAAGTTCCAGGGCCTGTTGCTCCTCCGGTGGGTCAAGCATCTCCCGTACAAGGCTCGGAAGCTGTGCTTACCCCATTCCACGGGGCTCCCCCGCCTGGCTCTCGAGTCCCGAGTAGGAACTGATTTCCTCGTGGGAGCCACCCTCGAGGCGAGCGGTCGGGAGGACGAGCCGGAGCCGAGAAGAAAGGAGAGGTAGGAGAGAACGGAAAAGACAGAGTGAGAAGGAGGTTTGAGGAGAGAGAGGGTAGTAAGAAGGAAGGGTAGAAAAGAAAGGTAAAGAGGCGAAAGTAGACTGAACAGGAGAAGGACTCTCGACTTCCCTCCGAGACGTCTTTCTGGGTCCCAGGAGAGATGCACATAAATACCTGTCCTGAGACGTCAGTGTCCTGTACCAAAAAGGCGTAGGTAGCCCCAAGGGGAACGAGATTTATATTCCCCAAATTACCCGCCTCGATAGAACCGTGTCGGGTACTCACGGGGAAACAACTTTCAGTTTCACTTCAGCGAGTCAGCACAACCTGAGAAACGCTGGAGCACCTGACATCGGGTGGTCCGAGGAGGAAGGTACCCTAAGAGGTCCGTTCTTATGACCTCACCCAACGGTAAAGGAAGAGGTCCCCTAGAAGGACTGAGTCCCTGGCTTGGGTCCAGAGGACGTAACGACCGTCTGCGAAATGGCAGACTCGGTGTCCCTTCGGGTACCTTCTAAGGTACTTTAGTAAGTAGGTGTCTCAAAGATGTTCAGGAACCAACCGTGGTCCTCGAGTCTTCTATTATATAACTTAAATTTGTATCTTTTTTCATTTTCACTTTCAGAGAGTCAGCACAGGCTGACACCGGGGTACCGGACCTTCGGGTGGTCCGAGAAGACAGGTACCTTAAGAGCTCCGTTCTTATGACTTCACACAATGGTAAGAGAAAAGGTCCCCTAGAAAGGCTGCGTCCCTAGGTCGGGTCCAGAGGGAGAAATGTCCCTCTAAGAAATGATACACTCGGTGGTCTTTGCGGGAATTCGTGACTTTGGGGAAGTAATAAATTCCGGTAGGTCAGGTCACGGAGGTGTCAGGAAATTTGGTAATTCAAACGGAGTTTGGGGACAAAGTGAGGAAGTCTAACTCCCCGGTCACCCAAACTGGACCTATTAAATTAGACCTTTTTCGTCATCTATGGGGTGAAGACACATCCTCTCGAAGTGAAAAGTCTCACTCAGTGACCCTTGCGAAGAATCAAGGGTGGGACGGGGACCTCTTCCCTTACCGATGGGTGAGGTCATAAGAACGGACCTCTTGAGGTACCTGTCTCCTCGGACCGTCCGATGTCAGGTTGCCCCAGCGTTTCTTAACCTGTACTGACTCGCTGATTGCGAAAAGAAGAAAGACGGGACCTTGCCAGTCACGTGTAGAAGAAACGCGGGCATCCCCCGCCATCCCGCCCCAGTCGTAGTAGCGCCGTTTTTTTGGAACCTCCAGTTGGGATTGAGGTCTAGAGTTGGCTCAAAGTCGGAAGGGTTTCAAGGAAGATATTTGAAGAGACTCAGTCGTCGTCGGGACTTTCCCTCGTCCGACTCCAACAATGAGGTTTAAGTCACTTGACTAAACAGGTTCTAGAATTTGAGTCGCCAGGACGTAGGGTCCGTTCGCAAGGACGGGTCTTCCGTCACACAACCCGACAAATTCTCTCCTTTACTTAAAAAACTTCACAACTTACAGTCTTCTTTTCATTTGTTTATATAGTCCATCATACACCGTTCCAAGTGTGGGTACTTAAATAGTTAAAAGAAGTTTAAGTAAATTTTAAGTTATATGATTGTTAAGTTCTAAAGTTTCCCTAATACTTCGGGGACCTTTATTTTGTCGACGTTGGAGCATATGGAGTAAAGAAGATTCAATCGTATATTATAAGTAGTCAGTAGAAATTTTATTGAAAAATTAGAGCCACTGTAGTTTACATGTCTTTTTAATATTCCCTCCTATCACGTTCATTAAAGGTAAATGTTAAATAGTTTTAAGGGGTCAACAAATGTAAACTGAGTAAACGAAATGATAAGAGAGACACACTACATAATATATATATATACATATGTATGTACATATGTTATATAAGTATATACACATATAATACGTATATTTATATACGTAAAAAATCTCTCTTAATATATCTGTAGTGTGGGAAAATGGGGTTTATAAGATCATACATAAAAGATTTTGGTTCCCGTAAGAGAATTGGATTGATTACTAGTTTGAGTCCTTTCAGTTGTAATTATTCAAGACAATAGATTGACTGTTAGATATGACTGCAAACTAACTGACAGGACTACTGTAGATAATGTTGGAAAAAAAAAATTCGAACTAGTATGTAACGTAAATTACAGGATAGAGGGGGGATCGGAAAAAAAATTTTTAACCTCATATTAACGAAATGTTACAAAACAATCAAAGACGACATGTTACTTCACTTAGTCGGTATACATAAGTATATAGGGGAGGGAGAACTTGGAGGGAACGTGAGGTGGGGGTAGGGTGGGGAGATCCAGTAGTGTCTCGTGGTTCGACTCGAAGGAGACGAAATATCGCCAAGGGTGATCGATAGAGAAAATGTGCACCATGACACATATACAGTTAGGATTAGAGGGTTAAACAGGTAGGGGAGGGAAGGAGTGATGGGGCGGGGACGGGACCTGGACTACGGGAAACCTAGGAAATCAGAGTCGAAAAGAAATAGAATAAACTGAGACTGTAAAAACTTCTGGCGTTCAGCTACTAGACCCAAATGGGACACAACGGAACTCTACTCTACGTCCACTGTGAAGACCGTCTTTAATTACGGGGCCTTCTCTACGATACACGAAGACTCGTACGCTGTAGTCTCCCGTGCACTACAACCGACCAGGGAACCTAGTAAATCGATACACCACAGACGGTCTAAAGTGGTGACATTTCACTGATAAAGAAGAAACATTAATTATTCGTAGAATATCCCTCTATAATTATGAAACTCTGATTCATGTGAAGGATAACGAGTAGTTTACTAGTCGGGGATCCAACCGTGGGTAACTATTAAAAGGTAGAGGCGACAGGGAAGAGAAAATAATCAACCGGAGGACGACATTCCGCAAAAGTCGAGGATCGTCCGCAAAAGTCGAGGAGACAGTCTTCGATTCGGAAGAAGGAAAAGAAAAGGGTGAATCAGAAACAGAGGTTTGAGGACGGGCTGAGGTGAAGGGTGGAGTCTTGTTGGAAATATTAGTCGTTCACAGTAAAGACCCGTTAACTAGAGACTCTAAAGACCCCGTCTATTTTAGTTTTCTCGAGAATCTAGATCGAGTGTGCAGTTCTAGACACCACCACTTTTGTCAAAACACCACCGTTCCTCCATCCCCGTGGACCAGAGACGACGATACGAGGGAGGACCACCTCCATCATTCCGGTAGAGACCACGAGCGGACATTACGAGACCTACCTCCTTTTCCTTCCTACTTCCAGTTTACAGGAAGTCCCAGGAATACGTTACTCACGACCCCCCTCCAGTCCCGACCAAGTGTTTGCGGCGGTTAAGTCCCTCTTTGCTCCGTCCATTAGGGTGTCTCGTCTAGTGTGCGAACAGTGAAGACGAGGTTGAGAACTCATCTGTCCGCAAAGGCAGTAGAAGTCGGAGACACCCATTAACTTCGACTACTCTCACGTCACCTTCTCTCATCGGGGACGACCCTCGAAGGGTCTTGACCCCTTCGAGGACCCCAAACTTCATTTGAGTGTGCACTCTAGTGAACAGTCCTTTCCCGACGAGACGTGACTCTGAGTACATTCCACTCCCCAGTGACACCTTTGACATAGTACAACTCTGTCCTACAACACTCTTGTCTTTCAAGATCTGTTTCTTACTCCCCCTTTAGATCTCTCGACTTCTCATCTTTAAACGACCACTAAACCCCAAACAAACACACAAAATGAGGGGAACCACGATCGGTGGTCCAATTAAAAAATTTGTCATTATCTGGAACGTACCTCATTCTTTAAAGAGGGTTGGACTACTTGACGTCTTCCGTACATCGAACTTTCTGAGACGGTAAACGACCCACCCTTAAAGAACCCGTTGAATAATTTGGAGACTCAGAGTCAAAGGAGTAGGTACTTTACCCCTATTGTCTGGACTCCCTCTGCTACATACAGTTTGTTTACCAGGTAAAACGTATTAAAAGATTGACTTAAGAATAAATTTTTCTTTGGATTCCCTGAAGGGACCACTAGGTCACCAATTCTGAGGTACGAGGGTTACGTCCCCATGTCCAAACTGGGGTACGCGAGGTCCCGTACCGGTTACTTTTCTTTGGGTTCTAGATAAAAATCTTTCGGATTGTTTATTATTAATGATTACTTTTATCAGAAAATTTCCTGTTGGTTAATGGTGTAACATGCGGAAGTTGAATGTGTCACAAGAAATTTTCCGATAACACGTTAATATGGAGTTATTTCGACCCCCCCCCCCTGTCCTTTGTTCGGTTTATTGGAAGTTGCCCGGTTGTCTTTCGTTTAATCCCTTGTAAGTATATTACCGCGTGGTAAGTCGTTAAATTTTTTTCCTTGACAACTACGAATGTCACTGACTCTACTTAGATGTCCCGTGACACGACTCACTTTCTTTCAATGTGTGATATACTAAGATAAAAATATGAGAAAAGTCTCACTTTTATAATAACTACCTCTTGGTTTATCGCCAACGGTTCACAATACCAACCCTCTTTCTACACTGGAAACTCTCCATTGTGTTCTCTCCAAGAAACACAACTCTCAATGACCATAGATGCATAGATGCACACAGATGTGTACACTATGTTAAAACATCTTGTTCCTCCATCCCCGTTAAGTCCACATCCTCTAATCGTCCATGTTTGATAATGTATTTATTCGATGTTCCTATATAACATATTGTGTCCCTTATATCGGTTGTAAAATATTCTTGTGGTTTATCTCATATTAGAAATTTTTGATGCTTAGTGCTAGATCCTCGAAGGGAACACCGAGACACCATTTCTTAGGCGGATAGTCACGTCCTCTGAACCCAAGGTAAGGACCCAACCCTTCTAGGGGACCCTCTTCCTTTACCGTTAGGAGAGGCCATAAGAGGGGACCCTTTAGGGCACCTGTCCCGTCGGACCACCCGATCTCAGGTACTTCAGCTTTTTCTCATGCTCTCTTGAATTACTGATTTGTTATAACATATGGATCTTGAATATGCCGCGTAGTTGATGTGTAGTTAAATTTTTAAGTATCTTGAATATATGGGTGTTTTTATCACGTAATCTCTGATCACCCCCTTTTTGTTGTCTTGTTTATCGTTGCCGATTCTTAGACGGGATGTTCTTAATAGTCTCTGTATTCCTTTT
This sequence comes from Capra ibex, assembly GCA_006410555.1. Taxonomy (NCBI): domain Eukaryota; kingdom Metazoa; phylum Chordata; class Mammalia; order Artiodactyla; family Bovidae; genus Capra; species Capra ibex. The sequence continues at coordinate 28,871,119 of SJYO01000647.1, forward strand.
TATGCATGCGTGTTCTACGAGTAACACATTCGTACCCTTTAAAATTTTATTTTTAGGTCATTTTGATATCGATGTCGGACTGGAGTCAATCCATTTATAAATGTATCACTCCTCATACCCCCGGTCTCCTTAATATATTTCCTGCAACCAATTTGAGACCTCCACACCTCCACCCGAGCAAAATAGAAGAACCAAAAAGGAATTCGTAAACGACAAAGGGAACACACCCCGACATAAGAGGAGAACAGGTATGGAACGGGTGCGTCCGTGGGGAACTTGTCCCCAACTCCGAGGATGAACCGGACTGGGTCACCCTGTCTCCCCGAGACCCGATCACTACGGTAAGACTAATATTTCAGTACGCCTACTGTCTACGAGGGCCCCCTCGACTACTAAGGTCAAAAACTAAACCTCTCGACTCTAGGGTTGGAACTTTATACACTCCAGGACGAAAGATTAGAGGAAAGTTTTGATACAATCAGAATATAAGTCTGAATTCAGTTAGTAAAGAAATATCCAAACATTTATCAAAACTCTGAGGCCCGTCTTCAACGTAGCATGATCCGTACCTCCTCTTTGTCTTCGTTACATTTGGGGAGAGGAAAGAGGACCTCCTATCTGACAACGATCTCTTACTCTGTGTGCCTGTCTTGTCAATTCCCATCTTCTCTCCCACCCACGACCCGAAAGGACCACCAGTCACCATTTCTTAGGCGGACGGCTACGTCTTCTACCCCCAACCTAGGGACCCGGCCTTTCTAGGGGACCTCTTCCTTTACCGTTGGGTGAGACCATAAGAACGGACCCTTTAGGGTACCTGTCTCCTCGGACCGCCCGACGTCAGGCACAACAACACAAGTCAGTGATTCAGTACGTTGGGGTACCTGACATCGGGTGGTCCTAAGGGAAAGGGAGTGACAGAGGGTCTCAAACGAGTTTGAGTACAGGTAACTCAGTCATTACGGTAGGTTGGTAGAATAGGAGACAGTGGGAGAAGAGGAGAACGGAAGTTAGAAAGCCCGTAGTCCCAGAGAAGGTCACTCAGTCGAGAAGTGTAGTCCACCGGTTTCAGAACCTCGAAGTCGAAGTCGTAGTCAGGAAGGTCACTTATAAGTCCCAACTAAAGGAAATCCTGACTGACAAAATCGACGATTTTGTCGTTGTCGACCCTCACAGTCTCTCCCTCTCCTGCCAGTGACACCGACTTCACGACACTCTTCCTTCCGAAGGACCTCCTCCCCTGGTAACTCGACTCGGAACTTCCTGTCCGTCTTGACCCACTAGGACCTCTGACTCTTACCTAGGGTCCCGTCTCTTGTGGTGCTCGTGTCTACGTCTCCGTGTACGTACGTGGCCCGTCCGGTTCGGGACTCAAAGTCCCCACCACCGGACCTTATCTCAAGGGTGGTTACGAGGGCGCTCTGCCCCAGTCCCCGACTTCCCTCGGAGTGTCGAGGGTGGGGGTTACGTCCTGTTGTGGTAGCTGAAGGACCTCATGCACCGTCGGGACTTGGAACACGACTCCCCGTGGGACCTCGTGTTCGAGTTCACCTGGAAGTTCTAGATGCTGTTCCTGGCGTTACCGACGTAGCTGGCGGTCCTCGACGACCTGTAGCACGTCCACTGACAGACGACTCCCCACCCCCGCCCCGCCCGTGGACCCGTGCGACCTACGACTTCCCCCGGGGGACCCGGACCCCCACCCTTCCCCGTAACCTTAGTAAGTCTCACACGAAAGGTTGATAGTACTTTAATTCGACCTCTAGTTAATGTTTTCCTCTTACTCTTTTAAGGGTAGACAAACTTTTAGTGTGATGAAGGATTATGAGGTACTTAGTTTTTTTATCATAGTGTGTGTGTGTTTTATAGTACTTGACTCATTACTATGATTGTATTGTTTTGAAACCTTACGTCGAATTTCGACTCGAATGTCTTTGTAGACACCGGAATTTTACATATATGATCCGTTACCGTGGGGTGAGGTCATGAGAACGGACCTTTTAGGGTACCTGTCTCCTTGGACCATCCGACGTCAGATACCCCAGCGATTCCCAGCCTGTACTGGCTCGCTGAAGTGAAAGTGAAAAGTGAAAGTACGTGACCTCTTCCTTTATCGTTGGGTGAGGTCACAAGAACGGACCTCTTAGGGTCCCTACCGTCTCGGACCACCCCACGGCAGATACCCCAACGTGTCTCAGCCTGTGTTGACTTCGCTGAATCGTCGTCTTTTACTCTCTGACTTTACTTTTAGTTACTAGGTTCTTCAGTAGAGTTGTTTAATTTATTTTCTTTTCATTCCGGTTTTTTTCGTTGTCTTTTCTTAATTATTTCTTACCTTTAATTGTTTTGTCTTGTGTTTGCGTGTTCCTTTCAGTTACTTTCGTTTTCATCCAAGAGACCTTTCTAGTCTTTCGACTAACTGATGATCGTTCTTACTCGTTCCCCTTTTTCATGAGACCGAGTCTGAGACGTGTTTTGGGAGTAATCGGAAAATGAGAGGTCTTGAAGTGAGACTCCTCCCTCTGCAACCGCGTAAAATGTCTTTTCCTTTAGTCGGGTGCCTCCAACACACCAAACGGGTTCAAGTAGGTGGTCCTCTACGATCCGACGGACATCACCACGGAACAAACACGGTGCACGACACGACCCGTCACTCCGGTACCCCTGGGGGTCACGTGTGGAGACAGGATCCACTCGGGGTCGGTTCTGGACTCCTATGAGGAGTACAGACAGACAGAGACGGGGAAAAGTGAAGGTTTGCAACGGAACAACTACCTTTGTCCCACTCGCTCTGTGGACACGAAAAGGGAGGTCGGGTTGTGGACACAGAGGGTAGTAGGATAGAGTGTGTGTATGTGAAGTGTGTGTGGGTGTTCATAAGACTTTAGAGGTACAGAAGATGACATTTCACCTCCAATCCGGTAGGGACACGGAAGCAATCTCCAAAACCCACAGTCGAGACTACGAGTGTCACCTTTGTGGTTACCGCACCCTTACCCCGTCACCCACTTCGGTCCTTGAGGAGCCACTCTTAATCCGGTACTTTGGGACTCCTTTACCGGAATCGTGTCCAGTGAAAATCAAACCTGGACCCAGGGCACTAGGAGTCTACATGTCTGACCCCCCGTCACGACTCCTGCTCCACGGCTCCCTGCACCCAGCACCGCCCCCCACCGCCCCCGCCCCCCGTCTCGTACGTCCCAGAGACCTACAGTGACCGAAGGGAGGGTGTCAGGTAGATGTTCGACTTCTTTCGGACGTCACACCTCTACCTCCGGCTCGTCGTTCCGTTCGACGAGTGCGGGCTCCTCCAGCACCTGTCCTAGAAGGAAGACCACCTACTTTTACCTCTACCATTGACCTCGTCTCTACTACCACCCCGTCCCCGCCCCCCGAGGGGTAGGACCCAGTGGGGTGAAAGAGGTGCAGTGGAATCTGATCCGGGAAGTGAAGGGCCGTCACTCTACCCACACCTCTTCTCTAGTATCTTATTGTTCTTATAGTGATCGTGCACTCCGAACACGCACACACGATTCAGTGAAGTCAACACAGACTGAGAAACACTGGGGTACCTGACATCGGACGGTCCGAGGAGACAGGTACCCCTAGGAGGTCCGTTCTTGTGACCTCACTGAAGGGTACGGGAGGAGGTCCCCTAGAAGTGCTGGGTCCCTAACTTGGTCGTAGAGAACGCAGAGGACGTGACGTCCACCTAATAAATGACGACTCGGTTGCCCCTTCGGGGCACTCCGAACATTCTCCCTAATTTTGAGGATGACCTCAACGGTCCGTTCACGGCACCTTCTTCTCCTCGAAACCTCAGTCCGTCTGGTCCTACGAAGTACATGGGAGAGTCGGACTAGAGTCAAAGGAGTGGACCTTTTACCCTTATTCTTATTGGCTTTCCTCATTTACCCCAGTGCATGAACCTGAGAGTAGCGACATCGAGTCGCGGGGTCGGGGTCCGACACGTTTCTTCGGCAACCGACCCTTGTGTGGGTCTTCTCGGGAGTTTTTATAAAATTTCCAGGGTACACGTTCTCATTTTGGACTTAAGTAAACGTTTTCTTGTAAAGTTCCCAGGGTGCACGTTTTCATTTGGAACTTAAGTAAACGTTTCGTTCAGGGAACTTCTTTGGGAACCTCCAAGGTCCTCTGAGGACCTCCTTTCGGCTTCGAATCCGGGACTCTGACGTCCGAATAGACACATGTAGGGGTGGGGTAAAGAAGGTAAGGGGCTGGACCGTACTGATAGAAAGGATGGGGAACGTGTCCCGTCGACAGGGACTTACTCAAGCAACTTCCACGGGCAGCACTGTTCACCCACTACTTCTACGACGTCTACCTAGACTTGGGGTCATCGACCTAGAGAGTCGTCTCCGCCTTTTCACGATACAAGACTCCCGAGGCCCCGGGACCCTCGGGAGGTTCTGAGGTCCGAGTGGTCCAAAGGTCTCGTCACCCTCCCAGGGACCAAGTTGGACGAATACGGGTCAGAATAGGACCGAACTTGAAGGACCGTAGGGGAACGTCCCCCACCCCGACTCACCCCTCCCGTCCCCAGTAATCAGACTTTACCGGTTGTCCCGACCAGGTGACCCTCCTAAACACCCCATGACTTCCCTGAACCGAAGGAGAGGGGGAAGTCGACTAAGACCCTTTCGATACGGAACGATCCACTGACACCCCAAGGGTGTCTAAGGAAGTACCAAGAATCAACCTTCGTACCTCTAGATCCCCATCCCCAAGGTATCTACTTTAATCGTTACTTTTACGGGTGTGTCACACTTTGAGTGATCATCTTCCCACCCCGACCGTCCACAACAACTGCGACTTCTTTTCCATCCTTAACCCCTCTTCCCTACTTATTGTTAATGTAGGGGGGTCCTGGGGTTCCTGACAAGAAGGACGGGAACCTCCCCCATCTGACATGAATTTCCTCGACAAAGTCAAGACGGGACCACGACGAGACGGTCGAAGAAGGTTGGGAGGAAGGGGTGAGGGATGGGGAGTAGGGAGTGTGAGTCGAGAGGTTGGGGGTGGGGGTCTTACCTGGGAGGTTTCAAACGGTAGTGTTCGGGTGTTCGGTTCATACAGAGGAATTTCTTACCTCCTTGGAAAGAAGATAAAGACCTCTCTTGACCCCGGACGGTTGGACGAGATCCTGTCCGAGACGGAGGTTGAGGACACACTGGGTGCCGCCCGTAAAGAAAAGGGACTGGATCCACAAAACAGACGCGGTACTCGTCCGACCTGAGCTGTTCGTCAAAAGTCTAATAATGAAAAAATCTATACCCTAAGAAAAACAATATGTTTGAGATACACGTCGGAGGTATGTCTTTGATCTAATTTTCCGTCAGTGAGGTCGTTAGGTACCCAATCCTGAGACGTGAAAGTGACGACTCCCGAACCTAAGTTGGGGACCAGTCCTTGATTCTAGGATATTGGGTACGTCACGTCGGTTTTTTATTTCTTTTTTTTTTCTTCCGTCAGTGAGACCAACGTCCCCCACCATGACTCCTTGAGTTTTTTCTTTGGGTACATTTATCTATACAAAAACACAACTTCATACTTCTTATTTTGATTAAACATCTAGGACACTAAAGTACCCGTGCTATAGGTATATTTCAATTGACATCTTTATTTACATTCCAATTTTTTTATCAGTTAATTTTTCATTATCATTAGGTCGACCCTGTGTCTATACGGGGTTTAGTACTTCGACCATACACTTACTCCGACCCCTTTACAGGGTCAAGATAGGTCTATGGGAGGGTCGAGACTGGAGGTCGTAAAGGGTTCTCCGTCGGTGGTTCTCTTCTTCGTCTTTACAGTTGAGGGAAAACGGGGAGCGTAACTCGAGGTGAAAGGGAGGTACAGACACGAGGCCGGGGTGGACTGAAGGTTAGATCTCGTCAGGTGCACTACCTGCCCTGTCCACACTTGTTTTACGGAGGAGGGAAGGTAGGGTCCCCCGAGAGATGTCCGACCCCGAGGTGGGGGATGAAAGGGGAACAAACGAGGGAAGGTGGGGGAACCTAAAAGTACACGAGGGTCTTGGAGGGGGTGTGGGTCGACTTCACTTCTGAGTTCACTTTCTCGTAGAGACTTTTTTCACTAGTGTTGATGAGGTCGGACACAGAGAGGGGTCCCAGAACCAGTCCATAAGAATTTCGACCTCACACGTTTCTTACCCCTCTCCCGGGGGACATTCTCTGACAAGGTGAAGAGATGACCACAGTCCAGAGTGACACCATTCTCCCTAAATCCAATCTAGCCCCTACCAGTCCTGTGAACGGTAATTGTTACTCAACTTTAGGATACCCCCATGGTACACCATGGTACACCGTGACTCCCCGGTCGTCTCCTTCTTATTCCCACAACACGTTGGTGAGGACTTATTTATGTCTAAGGGTTACCTAATTCCTCCTGACAGATATCATAGTATTGAAGAGAACCGTATAACAAACTATTCCTACGACACTCAAGGAACTCCTACGCTTGACAGGAAAAGAAACGTGCACATTGTAGATCGTAATTATATTCATCGACAAGCTCTGTGCGAACAACTTCCCTCCTCACTTAGTTGTGTCTGGTGAATCCGAGACCCTATAACCCCCGTCCTGCCCGTACACTGTCGTGGGTCAACTTCCGACGTCGGTGGTCTAGAAGTCCCAGGGTGACCTCAGGACCCTTTCGGGTGGAGACGGAGTTTCGAAGACATAGATTTTCTCGCACCTTGGTCTCTTCGAGTCACCTTCTCGACCATTTTCGACCCCCTCCACGTCCTCCCTCATCCCTCCTCCTCGGACTGCCTACGACTTCCGACGGGGGTCGTTCCTCTCAGTGGTGGTCGACTTAGTGTGTCTCTCAAGGCCTTTCCAGGGGGCGAGACCTGGTGACGGGGACACGACTGTGGTACCTGGGGATTCTTCACTCGACTCGGAAACTCAAGTCATCTGAGATAGATCATAATTTGAGATAGATCATAATTTTGTTGTCACTTTGTGGTCCGTGGTGGTATGTGTGGGAGGGGTCATGTCTTTCTCGTCCGTCACTCGAGTCGGCAGCCGGAGGTGCCGGAGGCAAAGGGACGGCGATCGGGGGAGGAGTAGGACGAGAGGTAAGACCTCGGACGCGTGTTACGCCCATTCCAGGTCCGAAGCCCAGTCGCACAGGTCCTCGTAGACCAGGAAGACCTGCGGGAGGTACTTGAGGAGATCCCTCTCAAGGGGACCCCACCTTTCTTTCCCGTAGTACCCGTCCTCCGCAAGTGCAGACGTCTGGCCCCGGGTCTCGACGTCAGAACATTCCCCCTGTCTTGGTTCCGACCTCCTTCACCGACACTTGTCTCGGCCGGTTCCTCGGTCTCTGGTTTCAGAGCACGTCTGTAGGGGTTTTCGGTCGAGACACCGGTCCCGCCTCCGCCCACCTCCGTCCGCCTCCTCCATCGGTCGTCGCCGGGGAACCTCGGAGGGAGAGGGGAGGACGGGAGAGGGAAAGACTCTGACCACTGTCGGGGTCACTGGGGAGGGGCCCCTCGGGGTCGAGCCGGAGTGGTAGGGGTAACTGCAGTTAGAACCTCTTGTGGCATAGCCACTTGAGGAGCCGCCAGTACCAGCTCAGCGACGTCCCCAATTACCGAGCCTACCGGACCTTCCCTTCTTCACTCTCCTGGGCAGGATTGAGCAGAGTCGCCACCTACCCCGTCCCTCTCGAGCAGTTCGAGGGCTGCCCTCGGCCCCCTCATCTCCAGTTCCACCGGGCCCCGGAGTCTGCCTCATCCCCTACGCGAAGATGTCGAGAACCACGTCTTCTCCTTTGACTCCGGGTCCCCTTGGACCGGGTCCAGTGCGTCGACCACTTCCGGGCTCGGCGGCGCCCCTGGAATTCAGAGTTAGGGCAGGGGAAGGCTCGGGCGCCTGGCTGGGTCGGCCGACTTCTGGGTCGGGGCCGAGAGTCGAGCCGGGGCGGGGACGGGCCGGGAGCCGTGGACCTCAATGGGCCTACTACCACTCGTCGAGCAGCGCCAGCTACGTAGGCAACGGCAGGTGCAGCATCTCGAACTTCATGGTCGCGTCGAAGACAAGGTGGAAGGGGAACTCCTGGTCCGAGTCGCGGCGGTGCATGAGGTACTTTAGTTACATCGGCAGGACCCGCCCCCCGCACCGGCGGACTCGGGGAGACAGATCCGGGGCGGGGCCGGGGCGGGGGCCGGGCCTCGGCGACCCCCTTGGTCTTCTGGGACTCGGGTCCGGGACTGGCTGCGGGGCGGGGGCCGGGGCCGGGGCGGGGGCCTCGGGGGTCCCCGGGTCCTCTGCGACTCGCAGAGCCTATTTGGTTGGCGGGTGACCTCACATTTACCGAATAACGATAGTGAAGCGTCCATGAAACCAAGGTCGGTAGCGACACTAGGAGTTTGAAGTCGGGAAGGTCAAACTACCCACACCAACGTTCTACACACATCAACTCTGTGCTTGGGGGATCCTTATCCCCGCATTAAACCTCCGCGAGATTGCGCGGACCTATTCCTTATCTCCATCTAAACCTCCGTAGCTCGAGGAAAGAGGAAGAAGGGAAATAAGAACCTTCGAATGACTCGTGGCTGATCCACGACACTATCTGACTCCTAAGTCTTGAGTCATTCTATTTCGGGCAGGACTACCCTCGCGTCGCAACTCCTGTGTCCGACCTTAGGACCGGGGTGGAAGAGTTTATATATCCTAGACCATCCTTCCTAAGTTGTACTGAGACTGGGAACTAGTCATCATCAATATTATCGAGGGTGGAGGTACCTTAACTACACCTGAATTTATTTACGTCCATACATTCCGTGAGTTGTGACGGACCGTGTATGATTCGTGAGTCATTTACAGTCGATAATAATAATAATAATGGTTCCGAAGGGACCATCGAGTCTGCCATTTCTCAGACGGACGTTCCGTCCTCTGGGTCCAAACTGGGACCTAGTCCTTCTAGGGGACCTCTTCCTTGGGTGAGGTCATAAGAACGGACCTTTTAGTGTACTTGGCTCCTCGGACTGCCCGATATGGGGTACCCCAGTGTTTCTCAGTGTGTTGACTTACTGATTGTGTGTGTAATAATAATGGTAGTGATATTCCTTTAGTACCACGGTAGTACTGTATACAAGTCCCTGTCGTGTAGACCTGCCCTGTAATACCTTAGTATCTTGTCCTGTCGCTGGTCCGTTTTCGTCGTCTTTCCGAAGGACCCCCTCCAGCACGGGAGTGATTCAGAACCTCTCTAACCGGTACCCCCTTCCACCATGTTCTGTAAGGACGCCCTATAAAGGGGGTCCTGGGGGGTATACAAGTCGTCGACTGAGAGGTGGACCGGAACGGTCGGGATGTTTATCCCAGTCCCTTCGTCCTTTGTGTCCGGACGGAGACGGGTGGAAGACGGGTTCAGTTCGCTTCGACCTTTTCCCTTCGGACACAGAACGTCTCTCCTACTCACGACTTTCCTTTCCCTGTAACCTGAGTCTCGGACACTTGGACTCAGGTCGGAGATAACGAGGTGAATGAGTGTTGGGAGTGAGACCTTGGCCCTCCAATGACTCACCGTCCAAACTCTAGGCATACTTCTTGAGAAACTGTCTGTCTTAACGGGTGTCACCTTCCCTGTCGAAGTACGTCATTACTCGAGGGACAGGGACTTTCACACGCTCGTCTCCGACCCCATGACAATAATCCCTGCACCGTCTCTACCCTGTTCTTCCGGAGGTTCTCAAGGCCTAGTACACGACCGGAGTCCACTCCGGAGTGGGTGAGACTCGAGGTGCTACCTTCAGTTTTAGTATCACTTATAAAAGTCCCACAAACGGGTACAAGTTCCCGAAAGGATGTGTACCGACACGGTACCCCGTACGTCCTAGAATCAAGGGGTTGGTCCCTACCTTGGGTACGGGCGACGTCACCTTCACGCCTTAGAATTGGTGACCTGGTGGTCTCTTCAGGGAGTTAGTGGGGAACTAGTTGGGAGGAGAGTCCGAGAAACAGTGCCACCTCGGTCCGGGGGGACGTCGGTACGAGTCTCTTCGTTCTCCAAACGAAAGAATGGTGACACCTCTAAAGGGGGTTCGTTCCCCTGTCTCCCATTCCTGTGAAACGAAAAGCGAAAAATAGAAAGATATAACAACCTTTGAAAAATGTTACTCGACAGTAAAGAACCATTAATTTTAAAAAGAATTAAAATATTAAAAAACATTATTTTTTTACCGGTCTTAGCCCGTTACCTTTCCGTACACGCAAACAAGGTCTTTCTGGATTTGGTAAAGAACCCTCTCCACACCGGAACCTGTTCAGTCTATCGGAGTCCCAGAGTCAAGACTCTACTTTCCTGTCGTACACGAAAAGTCCTAACACCAGACCCAATCTAGCCATTATGTTGATGTTATGATTGAACTAAACACACGAAGTCCACTACACACAAAGTGAGTGAAATGAGTAAATTAGAGTGTTGGTGGAGACCCATAAAGATAGAGATAAAAGTCTAATTTTCGACTTCCACTCTTTCCAATCCGGTGTGCGATCACTTACTGTTTCGGAACGGATCTTTGACTCAGAGGAACTCTTAAGGGACCAACAGAGCACCAATCCTGAGCCGTCAAAGTAACGGTCGTCTCGTACCCAAGTTAGGGATCAACCCCTTGATTCTAGGGTGTTCGGAACACCACGTCGGTTATTTGTTTATTTATTTATAATTATTTGACTCAGAGGATTAACGGTGGGTCGCGAGTCTACGTCCCGACCCTCTAAATGTAACTAAACACACGTGGACACACTAACGGTCCGTGTTATTTCGAGTCCGTTTTGAGACTTCATTCGTTTCGTATACTCCCAACGGGACCAGTGTAAGGGATGAGTACCGGTATGGGGGTTTGGGACTGGTGGACCATGTCATGGGATCCTATGTTGAGAGAAGATCAAGTTCCCGACCGTTTGAAAAAGATGTTTCCCGGTGTATCGTGTATAAAGTCAAAACTACTAGACATTTTCTTACGTACACCACACAAAATTGTTTTGAAGTAACTGTTTTTTTTCGGGTTCCCGATAACAAACGTGATGGGTTTTGAAGGTCAGAAGACATCGTTTTGAAGGACCAGGACCCAGAGTAGAACATCGGATGGACGGGGTGACGGAAAACGACCACTGTCACCCACCTTCCTCACAGGTTTCACACTAAAGACGGAAGTCACATGTTCTGTGAAGTTTGTAATGTTTCTACGAGAAGTCAAATCGTTCATACTTACAATTAATTATATATAATATATATTCATCAGGTATTTTGATTATTAAGGAGTATATCAGTAAGTGAGTTCATTTTTATGACTGACTAGAGGATGACACAAGATCCGTGACAAGATCCACGTTTCCTATGTCGTTACTTTTTCTTTCTGTCTTTAGGGACGGAAACACCTCGAGTGTAAGGTAGTCCCTCTAACTGGTATTAGTATCGTCGATTTACAATAAGTTGTAGTAGAAGATTATGTTTCTACTCTGTACGAGATCCCCTTTTCCCTTCCAACTCCTTTACGGGTCCACCCCTGACGATGACGACGACGATTCAGTGAAGTCAACACAGGCTGAGACACACTGGGGTATCTGCCGTCGGGTGGTCCGAGGGGTCAGGGCCCCTAAGAGGTCCGTTCTTGTGACCTCACCCAACGGTAAAGGAAGAGGTTACGTACTTTCACTTTTCACTTTCACTTCAGCGAGTCAGCAGAGACTGACAAGCGCTGGGGTACCTGACGTCGGATGGTCCGAGGGGGTAGGTACCCTAAAAGGTCCGTTCTTGTGACCTCACCCCACGGTAACGGAAGAGGTTCCACCCCTGATCAGGGTCAATTTGTCCCGACTTTGGTCCTGTAGTCCCGTCATAGTCACCTTTCCTCTGTAAACTGGTCTCGGAACGTCGACCCCTTCCACACTCGACTCGTCTTAAGACCTCCTTCTCACGGACCGTCTTGAGTCCGGGATTCCGCCCCCACACTCATCTTAGTTTCTCCAGGCCAAACCCTGTTATGTTCACCGCGAAATTTTTTTTCACTTTCATAACCAACGAGTCAACACAGGCCGACAAACACTGGGGAACCTGACATCGGACGGACCGAGGAGACAGGTATCTTAAGAGGTCCGTCTTTATGACCTCACCCAACGGTAAGGGAAGAGGTCCCCTAGAAAGACTGGGTGCCTATCTTCGGCCCAGAGGTCGTTACGTCCGCTCAAGATGACAGACTCAGTCGTCACCACGGATGTACACTGTCTTTAACTTCTCGATCGTAAACTTACTGAGTCGGTTTATGTCCCACCTCCCCAACGGGGCGGGGCCACGGTATTCACAGTAGAATCTAGACTCTAGGTTTCCCAATAGAACTAGGTTTCCCAAAGGAATTGTCCGTTCTTCGACTCGAGAAAGTCACGTAAACCCATATTACTCAACTCCGAGTTGGTACCTGAGATCTAGTAAAGAAGACCTCATAAAGTCCCCAGATCGTACTCCCACGGTAGGGAAGAACCAGAGACATGGAACCCGAGGTCATGAGACTGGGACGTGGGGAAAATCCTTTCGGGAGTCCGTGGTGTTACGACGGGAACTCCGACCCTGAGTTTCGGGTATTCGACGAAACCAGGGAACTAGGATTTGTAATCACTCAAAAATTTATCGGAGACTCGGAGTCGAAAGGGATCTTCGGGGTGGATGTCACTACAACCCTGGGAGACCCGTCGATCCCCTCGGTCTTATCGAGACCCGTTCCAGAGGGGTCGTACGTCACCTGTGAACCGTCGAAGGACAGGAGTGGAACCTCCTCCGTCGTCGGCTCCACCCCCGGTCGCCCAGTCCCCTCTATCTACACACCTAAGTGCAAGAAGATGGTGATGTAGAACTGACTTGACGAGGTTTATTTACCTTCCAAACAAGACTTTATGGTTCTTTGTAGAATTGATTACGAGGACTACAGGTACTGTCAACTGCCACTTATTCGACTCCGTCTCGTCCCTTCTTTACCCGAGGTTCCGGTGGGTCGACTACTTTTGATCCCTGCGTTTGAATGTCACGGGGGAGACAGAAGAGTCCTTCGGGAGTAGACCACGCAAGTCCACTAGGGAACCCCTCTGTAGCTATTAAACTGGTGACGTGTCTGGAAGTCCAGGAGAATCCTACTTGCCTCCAGTGACCCCTGAACCCTCGACCTCACCGGACCCAAGGGGCCACTGGTCCGTTGGGACTAACAGGGTCAAGATCCCAGGTGTCTAGTAGTACACTACCCACTGGGTTTGTTACACCTGGACGGGTGGGGTCTGGTCGTCCGGACTTCGGTCGGACTTCGAGTAGTGGGACGAGAGACGGGAGGCAGGGAGACGGAAGACGTAGGACCCCCGTAGACTCTCGGACCCGTCTCCATAGTCCACGTCGTGGTTCGTGAATCATCCACGAACAGCTGGCAGAAAATTCACAAGTGCGAACAAGACCCCATTTAACGCGTACCCCTTCTCCGTCTCCTTTGGTTGCAAATCGGAGGCTCACGTGACTGGTCCCAGAGAGAGAGAGAGAAGGGACCCCTACTCCCAACTAACTAAAGATTTGGAGGTCACGGACTGCGTGTCATCCACGAGTTACCTGCAATCTTTTGACCTCAGTGACTACATCTGAGAGTCAGAGGGTCTATTTGTCAGTAAGGAGGTCGGCAGGGTGTGAACGGGGAGGGTGGGGGTGTGATCGGGGCCCCGTAGGGACGTCACGAGGGGTGGGTCTCGGGTCGAGTGAAACAACTTCAGTTTCCAGAGTTTGTAGACGAGGTGCATGACCGACCGGGTGCCCGAGTCTAAGAACTCCGGCTTCTTGACCGCCTTGAGCATCTCCCACTCGACCGGCCTCCCCGTGAGACAGTACTTGAAGAACATGGTGACCACCGTGAGCCACGACGAGTCGAGGAGGTGGCTGAATGGCAGGTATTACAAGGGGTAGCGAGTCCGGACGCCCTCCGACTACGGGTTCTCCCTGACCAAGAAAAGTGGCGACCAGGGGTGTGGTCGCGCCGACCCGAAGGATTGTGACCCGGAAGGAGCGAGTGTTCGGACTCAAGGGGTCTAGACTCGCTCCTTCCCGGACTACTTAGGGTTTCACGTCCCTTTACTGATCTCCTCCATTCGTCTTCTCTCCTCCAGTGCCCCCGACACGTTCCGATGTGGTCTAGGTTCCCGACGACCTCTTGTGCACAATTTTCAGGGGTGATTTAGGAACGTCGGTTACCTCTGGACGAGTGAGACTCTTCTCCTCGCTTTTATCTTGTTTCGAATCCCCTGGTCTCCGGGTCCTAATGTCAGAACTCGACCTCCACTCTCCTAAAAGAATGGGTTAAACGTTAGAGGACTAGGGAAGAATACCCCTGTTTCACCCACCGGTCGGTTGTCGACAAGGCTAGGACGGTGGAGGTGAGGGAAGAGGACCCAACTTACCCACGAGTCATAAAGACGAAGGACAGGAACCTGTGCCTTAACTCCATGGATACTCTTTCTAGACCAGAGAGAAGGTCTCGACCCGGTCGACTCCCGGGAACTCTCCTGACGACACATGTCAATGGGTCCGACACGTGACGTGAACCGGTAGTACTGTCTCCCCAAGGTTAGTGTGGTGCCTATCAACTATATACTCTCCCGGACCCACTACGACTCAAATACCCGAGGGGTCTACTCTGGTCTCTTCAGTCTCCCTTTGGGGAAAATGTATTTTGACGTGTTTATGTGTATCGGAGTGTGTGTGTGTGTGTGTGTGTGTGTGTGTGTGTATGTGCGTGTGTGTGTGACCAGGACAAAACTGGTGCGAATACAAGGACCTTCGACGTAGAAAGGGTAGTACCCTCCCACCTTAAGTCGGGAGGTAGAGTGAGATTTGGACTGTGGTAGTGGTGAGTCCCCGTACCCCCTCCCCTGTGACTCTCACACGGATCACCGGACCCCGTACATACACACACACACACACAAACACTCACGTCCATGTGTCCACGTACTCACACGACGATGGACGAGCAGGACCTTCGCAGGGACCGACTCTTATCTTCGGGTAGATACGTCGTTGTGGAAGGAGACTAGAGATTACCCTATGAGAGACCGGTATCTGATAATATATATATTAAAAAAATTAATTAAGTAAACCGACGCGACGGTCCAGAATCAACGTCGTGCGTCCTAGAAATCAACACAGTACGCTTGAGAACCAACACCGTACACCCTTCGCACCTGAGAATCGGTGACCTGGGGGTCTCTTCAGGGGTCGGTTGTAAGTTCACGTGAATTCGGGATCGAGACAAGACAGGGAAGGGACAAACGAAGAGAGTAGACGATGTACCCGGTGGGAGAGAAGTAAATTTAATTTTCATTTGATCTCCTCCGAAGGGACTGTCCGGTCACCAATTCTGAAGCGGAAGGTTATTTCCCCCACGTCCAATCTAGGGACCAAACTAAGGACGAATCCCTCGATTCTAGGGTGTACGGAGTGCCGGTTTTTTTAGTTTTGTAGTTTGTCTTCACTATGACATTGTTTGCGTTACTTCTGAAAATTTTACCAGGTGTAGTTTTTGTATAATTTTTTTTTTTTAGTTTGATCTTGGGAGTCTTCGTTAAACTCCTACCTCCGTGGTCCTTCTACCATCAAGAATATGTCAAAACACCCTTCTCAGTCCGACAGTAGGATTCTAGGGAAGGATTCTTGGTCTGTCTTCCTTGACCCGGACCTCTCCAGTCGAGTCCCTATACCGGGTCGAGTTGTTTCCCGTCAGTGTCGGAAGGTCGGTAGTCCCGGGGCAGGATACATAGGTGCCCGACACTCGTGACCGACCCACCTCCCTCCTCGGACCTCACTACCCCAGACACGGGGACTTATAACGAGTCAGGATCTTCGGGAGAGAGTCCCCCTGTGGGGGAAGGTTGTCGAGTCCCGTGTCTCCTTGGTGGCCTTCGTGGATCCCTCTCTAAAGGGAGGAACTGGTTCTACGAAGTCTACCTTACTCTGTTTCGAGGGACTCTTGTCTCCTTGGAGACCCCCGACAAAGGGACCGGGACTAGATGTCTGTAGACGGTCTATATTGACTCCTACCCTACCCCACCCCCCGATACACGAGACGAGACCTGGTCCAGACAGACGGAAGAGTCCAGACCAAAAGGGGGTCCCTCGTCAAAAGAAGGAAAGGTAATAGGTGTTCTACCAGAGGAAAGGTCAAGAGATCGAGAAAAACGGACAATAGGACTCTTTCAAGTAGGTTTCCTGGACTCAATTCTTACGGGGAAATCTTCTGGTCTCTCTTTCTGGTCTCACTACGGTTATGAGAACAGGAACAGTGAACACTTGTACTATGGATGCTACTCTTCCTTTGGTGGTTTTACAATTGTCCCAGTAGAGACTCTAGTGGTCACTAAAAAGTTAGAAACACAAAAAAAAAATTTTTAGACGCAGAGTTTTTTACCAAGTACCCTTAAGGGGTCGTCAAGTTACCAATCTTGAGTCATAAAAGTAACGGATCCCGGTTCCCAGTTAAGGACCAGCCCCTTGATTCTAGGACGTTCGGTACGACGTGTCGGTCGTCCGAATAAATAAAAAATTTTATTTATTTTTAAAATTTTTATTGTCAAGTATTACATGCATACAACGAGTGTATTTGTCTTCTATTGGTAAAAACCTTTTTCTTAGTTTACCCTGACAAAATGAAGAGAAAGTGGATTTTGCTAGCTGAATTCCACGTAACGTCCCCTCCCCCTGTGACCCTAGACGGACGAATCTAGTTCGAGAGGCCTCGTACCAAAAACGGTCCCCACTCTCCCGTCTCTCCCGAGGAGGGCAATAAAACGAACCCTGGGTCAGATCCTAGGTACAGGAATGTCTCAGGAGAGTCCGGGTCCCAAACTTTACTTCTCCAGTTCCTCCTCCACTGTCGAGGAGAAAGGTAGAGACGAATGTAGGAGGAGTGAGAAGTGCACACTCGTGTTTTCGGTGGAGGAGACAGTTCGGAAGACTCAGAGACGTCTTAAGTGGAAGGGACGGAGTCGTGAGACTGTAGAACGAATACACAAGATAATCAAAAGATGTAACGTATTGTTTAATGGGTGTTTCAGCAGTCGAAGTTTGGTACGTGTAAATAATAGAGTGTCGAAGACACCTGGTCCTCAGATCCGTACCGAGTTGCCCCAGGAGACGGGTCCTAAAGTGTTCTGACCTTAGTTCCATGGTAGACCCGATACAAAAATAGACTTCCGAACTGAAAACTTCGTAGGTAAAGATGGAGTAGGTCCAGAAACCATCTTGAGCAAAGGACACTGACACCCTGACTTCGGTGTCGAGAGACGATCTGTAACAGACCTCCTGTGAGAGTCCAGGCTCTTCAACGGGTTTCAAAGATCTTCGACGGGTGCCAAGAAACGATGTATCTGAGGAGTTGTACCGACGAATAAAATAGTTCAGTCGCTCCTCTAGGAGAGACATTAGACGATCTTACCTTAGAGTATATCACCTTGGAGTAGTTCCTTCACTGTGGGTAGTGGAAACGGTATCAGACACTTCATCTTCGTTCAGTGTCCAGAGTGGGTGTGAGTCTCCCTCCCCTGACGTGTTTCCGTCCTTGTTGTCCACCTTTAGTAATGTCGAGTGAAATTTCAGATACTATCAGTGTGAAAATGTTATTGTATCTGTCTTGTGAGTAAAGAAAGACCTTAATATTCGTCGACCAATAATGGTCGGACAGGAGTCCTTAGGTCGTTTGAGGGGTCATCTCTGGAGACAGAAGGAGTAAAAAAAGTGTTGTGACATCGTGGGTCATGGGACCACGACTCCGCCCCTTCCACTTAAGACGTCTCTAAGTCTTCCGAACTGTCTCCTCCACCGAAAACACGAGTGTCCCTAGGGTGAACCAGTGCACGACCAATACGACAACCGGGGACGGAGTGAGGAGATGGAAAGAACCAGACGAGACTCGGGGTCCTCCGACTTTGGACACCTGACCTAGTGGACCCGAGGGACTGGGAGACCGAAGTTCGATCGAAGTAGGAAACTCTTCGTGACGATCCTCTAAGTCTCTTCCGTTACCGTGGGGTGAGGTCATGAGAACGGACCTTTTAGTGTACCTGTCTCCTCGGACCATCCGACGTCAGGTACCCCAGCGACTCCCAACCTGTGTTGACTCGCTGAAGTGAAAGTGAAAAGTGAAAGTACGTAACCTCTTCCTTTACCGTTGGGTGAGGTCACAAGAACGGACCTCTTAGGGTTCCTGCCCCCTCGGACCACCCGACGACAGATACCGCAGCGTGTCTCAGCCTGTGCTGACTTCCCTGAATCGTCGTCGTCGATCCTCTAAGCTCCTACTTTTCTCTGGTCCCGACCCATAGACAAGGGGAGACAGGGACGACCCGGTGTCAAACCCAGGACCAACAAAAGAAACTGGAAGTCGATGTCGAGGACGATCTTGAGGGAGGTCCGAGGATACTGTTTCGGAGTAGGGAGATGGGGAGTCCGAATCCCCATTCTTCCCGAAGGGAGACAACGGTGGGAGACCCGTATAGTAGTCAGGGAATTGGTACGGGTGAATAGACACTTATCAAGGAAGTAATGTGGGAGGGGGGAGTTAATAGGAAATCTCTCATTGTAAACTGACCCTCCCCAAGTTATTTTGTAATAACTTACTTACTTACTATTCTATTCTTTTCTAAGTTCTCTCGATTGCATCTGACACTCACACTCACACTTCAGTGAGTCAGCACAGGCTGGGAAACACTGGGGTACCTGACATCGGGCGGCCTGAGGAGACAGGTACCTTAAGAGGTCCGTTCTTATGACCTTGCCAAACGGTAAAGGAAGAGGTCCCCTAAAAGGGTTGGGTCCCTAGTTTGGGCCCAGAGGACGTAACGTCCGTCTGCGAAATAGGATTTGTGGTCCGATTCGAGCTACTTGTCCGAGTTCTGTCAGGACACCCTACCTACAATAATAAAGGTACACTCTGTCCTCCTTACCCCCCGTCTTTTTAGTGTAAGAGTCCAAGTGTCTTAAAAATTCACCACTACATGGTTTCAAAAAAGTACAATTTAAGAACGAAAATCGGATTCAGTAGTTTAGTGACCCTTCCCTTACAGGACCGTCAGGTCACCAATCCTGAGGTGTGAAAGTGACGGTTCCCGGGTCCCAAGTTAGGGACCAGTCAAGTCAAGTCAGAGAGTCAGGATAGACTGAGAAACACTGGGGTGCCTGACGCCGTGCGGTTGGAAAGGGGACCAGTCTTTTGATTCTAAGGGTGTTCGGTGTGACGACCCCTTTTTTTATTCAGAGACCCCCTTTCCGACCTACTTGGATCTCCTAGATATTCGAGGACTCAGGTCTCGGAAGGGACACCGGGGAGACGGACTCGTTGGGGGGTGTCCCTCGAACGAGGTCGACCGACACCCCGGGGTAGGGAGTGAGGTCGGGCTCCACGCTTACCTTAGGTGTCGAGGGGTCGGAGAGGGAGAAGTCCCCGAGGTCGTCAGGAGGGGTAGGTAGGGGGTCTCTGTGTCTACGGTCCAGTCCCTCTGCCCCGAGGTATCGCTCCGTAGGTCCTTCTCTACTTATGCACCCTCCTCCTTCTCTGCCTGGCACCCTCCTCCGTCTGTACTTGTGCACTCTCCTCATGTCTCCCAGAGTCACCTGCCGAGTACGACACCGGCGCACTCTCTCCTGACACCGGAGGGGTCCGACGACAGACGTCCTGAGGAAGGACCCTGTCTACGGTGTGGTCTCTCGTGGGTGCCCCGACTTACTACGGTTCCTCTCCCTTGTACCACCCGTCCCCACATCTCTATCTTCGGTACGGACCTTCCCTACCCTCCCCACCGTTAGGGTCAGGGCTGACTGAGCGAGGTTGCACGGGCAGACGGGTGACCGGTGGAGGTGTCTTTGTGTTGTCTCGGGACTCGCATCCAAGACCCGGAGGTCTCTCACAGGACGGGTCTGGCTGGACCGTGGAACTGACCGAAGACAGTTCCACAGGACCTTCACAGTCACCTCCGGCGAAATGGTTCCACTTGGAGATCCCCCGCTGGAAGAGGTCCTCGCTCCTCCTCCGCAGTCAACTCGCGCACGTCTATGCCCGGGGCGGGGGTGAGGAGCTCCAACATCCCAGACCCCCGAGTCTCCACTAAGAACAAGTAGAAACATCGGGTTCCCGGGTCGTACGCGATCCACAAGTGGGTCACAGACACCCTACTGACAGCCCTCCATGTCGAAGCCCAACACGCATCTGACTTTTGAACGCAAATAGAAACGGAGAAAACTTTTCGTGTGACCTTACCGTTAAGTAAAGGTTTTCGACGTCTAGGTCTCTCCGGTTCTTCTTCGGTCGTCTACTGTCCAAGATTATGTTTAAAACCTGCTCTCTTTGTCTACCTGCTCACCACGGAATGGTCTTACGCCTTTCAACTCTGGACTCACACGAGTCTCTCGTCCTCCCTCACGAGGGAACCACCAGGTGATCGATTCTGAGGTACGAGGGCAACGTCCGTTCGACCCAAGCTAGGGACCAGTCCCTTGACCTAGGGTGCACGGTGCTGATTCTCAAGTGTACGACGGTGATTTATAGGGATCACGTCGTCGACTCTGGACCACGTCGGTTTATTTACGTAATTTTTATTTATGTTAAAATTTAAGAGTGGTGTCCTGAGACCTTCGAGTCCTCCACCCGTGTCTTCCACAGTACCCCCGACCCCACGTCCTGTCCACCCTTTCTTCATCCCTATGACCACCCTTCAAACACAGTCCTCGTTGATCAAGGGGTCTCCGGAAGGAGTTCCGTCGTCTTACCTGTAGAATTCCACAGTAGAGAGAGGAGGACCGGGACCCCCTTCCAATAAGATTCTGAACTTGACCTGTTCGAGATCGGAGCTCTCTATCGAGCTCTCCTCTCTCTTCCCGACGAGACCTTTGTCCTTCAATACCGTTTCAGACGTATACTTTTCACTCTGGGGACGCGTCGAGGAAAGGTGTGACCGAGGTACTTGTCACCGTTGGTCCTTCCTCTCCGAACTATGTCTACGGTTTACCGGACGAAGGTCGGTTCCTAGTGATCTGTAAGCTCCTTTCGGAGATTAAACTTTCTGTCGGATGAAGTTTATATTATGTATCTTTTGGACCTACGGAACGACAATCCACTATAAATCCTGTGGGAGAGTAGGAAAAAGAGACCGAACGGCAGAAGAAAAGTCTCTTCCCACAGGTCCCTCTAGACCGGTCACGCAACCGACGAACAGACACAGGGGTCGTGGGACAGAGAAGTAGGGTGTGGTCGGGGGAACAGAGGACACGGGATCTTCACACGTGGTGACTTAAGTGGTAAGATGGACGTTATTCTGTACTCAGGATCTTCACTTTGGTCGACCTTAGGGAGTCAACAGACGACCATTTATAAATTGATGACCGAGAGACCTTTTTTTCTTTAGGACAAAATATCTACAAACGACCAAAGGACCCACATTTATGAAGGTGACGTGACCAAAGTTCGATGGTTGTACTTCAGTGACTAACACCTCAACCCTCGACGGGTGACGGTCGAGAGTGTCCGGTCACACTCGACCGCGGTCGTTCGGTAACCTAGGTCGGAACCCGCCGTCACTGGTTCCTGAGCGAGACCGATCCTCAGTTCGTGTGAGACGAAAATGAGAGGAAGAGGCACTTGGTGTCGGGTACTCGGATTGATTTGAGTCGTAGTCGAGACGACCTGGTCTCCCCTCTGAACTCTACCCTTCAGGTAGGGAGTGGTTTTTTTTGGTAGTCAGTCTTCTCCGTCAAAATACATTTTGATCCTCGATCTCTCCTCCGAGGGACCTCTAGTCCAAGTGAGGGACGTCCTGTAGGGGGAAGGGGTCACCGACGAGGTTGGGGTCCAGTGCCAGCTAACTACATCGAGAATGACCTCTCCAACGGTTTGACCCTGGTGTCCGTCTCACACCGGTCGTACTCGAAACGAACCCTGAGTCCGAGACGTCTCCTCAACCCCAATGAGAACCCCACTCGACTACTCTTAGTCCAGGAAGGTACAGAAGTCCGTGGAGACCGGTATTGGGACGAATGTCGTGGGGACACCGGAGTCAAATGGGTAGGTGTCGGTGGGTAAGTCTATGGTCCCTTTCCTTCTTCTTTGAAATTAACGACGACTTTTCGCTCTGGAGGGAAACGGTAACAACTGTCACCCGTTCCGTGTCGGCAGGATCGGGTCCGTGAAAGACGAGGAGGCCCTCCTTCGTCGGGAAGGGGAACCCCTGGGTCGTAACACCCCCACTCCCACGTCCCAGCCCCCGAAGGCTGACCGTGTCCGGATACTCGCGGTGTTCTGGTCCAACCGTCCTCCGTGCAGCTTCGCGAACGCCCACACCAGCCACAGGGCCGCCATGTCCATCGGCGTTCACCCGAAGACGTTCCACATCTTCCCCAAGTCCCTCAACCTCATGACCCTCCACATCTTTAACTTGGACTCGAACAGACCCAAGACGGGAGACCCCAGGTGGTGGTGACCGTGTATCCGACGGCGGTCTCAGACGAGTGCCAGGACGAAGGTGCTGTTCCTGTCCCCTGCCACACCTCGGAAGTGGAAAACCGGACTACCACAGAAGCCGGGTACTGACCCATGACTCCTAAAGACACTCAGGACCCTCCTTCCTTTCTTCCCCTCTCGACCCCTGAAACGTTCCCGGTTCCCGTCCTCCCTACCCCGTCCCCGTGACGACTCTCCGGGTGTCTCGATGGGGACCTCGGGTCGAGACGACCGGGACCTCGATCTGTGAACGTCCGTCCTCTTTCGGAAGTTCCAGGGGGGTGACCTGGACGAAGATGTCTGGAACCAAACGAAGAACCTCTGGAGCTGGTCGAGTCTCTGACCCTTGGACCCCAAGTAGAGGTTGGGGTGCGGACGGGGAAGGGAGACGTAGGCCAGACAGGTAGTTACAGGGGGTGTAGGAAGAGAGGGACCGGAGACGGTGGGGAGGCAGTCCGGAGGTAGGAGAGAGGATGTTCCACTGAGGTCGAAAGATGGTTGAGAAGGACAAAGAAATAAAGAACGAAAGGGTCGAACGCGAAGTGTGACTTAATCAGAGAGATAACCAACCGGGGTTTCAGGTATTGTAGGATGTCTTTTGGGACTTACTTCAAAACCTGGTTGGGTTATAAAATNGGGTGACCTGGACGAAGATGTTTGGAACCAAACGAAGAACCTCTGGAGCTGGTCGAGTCTCCGACCCTTGGGCCCCAAGTAGAGGTTGGGGTGCGGACGGGGAAGGGAGACGTAGGCCAGACAGGTAGTTACAGGGGGTGTAGGAAGAGAGGGACCGGAGACGGTGGGGAGGCAGTCCGGAGGTAGGAGAGAGGATGTTCCACTGAGGTCGAAAGATGGTTGAGAAGGACAAAGAAATAAAGAACGAAAGGGTCGAACGCGAAGTGTGTGACTTAATCAGAGAGATAACCAACCGGGGTTTCAGGTATTGTAGGATGTCTTTTGGGACTTACTTGAAAACCTGGTTGGGTTATAAAATTACCGGTCTTACATGCCGAACAGGAGTTTCGTAGAAAACGACGGGTCTTTTATTTCCGGTTCAGGGGTCCGACCTTTCTGTCCCGAAGGGGTTTTGGACTCAAGGTCGGTAGGTCAGATGGACAGTGCAGGACCAGTGGACTAGGAAGGTCCGTAAGAGTGGAATCGAGTCCGACAGGGGGCTCTGGTCGGACGGGAGGGAGGGTGGGTAGTCCCTATGAGAAAGAATGAGTCGGGACTTGGGGAATTCTCGTTGCGAGAGAGTGGGAATGGGAACTGTATTATCGGAGGTTTTAGGATAAGGAAGAGAATGAGGTCTGGTTCTGTAACTCGCTTGCGAGTTATTGATAACCAAGTTGTCTTGACCTAAGATCATTCCCCAGTAACCGGAAGGTTGGTCGGTCGGGACAAGATTAAATCTTGTGAAGAGTAACAATGTCTGACACAGAGGGTGGGTTGTTACAGACGGGGAGTATTGGTGAGAACCCACTAACCCATACCTCTAGGTGGGAGGATCCTCCAGGGACAACGTCGGAAATAGAGTGCCATGACTGTAAATAAACCAGGAGACAACGGTGGGAGGAACTGGTGGGACACTGACTTAGTAGAAGGAGTGGAAACTTGGGGGTATGGCAGAGAGTCTAGGACCCACGGGAGAGTGATCCTTAGAAGTATCGACACTACCTTGTTGGGTTTCCGGCTCTAGGGACTCACAGTCCGTCGAGACAACGTGAAGGGGTCCGACGTTAAGAGTTCTTCTGGGCAAAGGACAGACGTCTCCGGGGTCCCTTAACCCTCCTTTGGGGATCGACATCTCGATAACCTTCAACTTGGGGACGGTAGACTGCTTTGGGGGTGATGAGTTTAGTATTATATGCAAGACAACACAAATTAAATATTTAATAAACGGGTTGAGTGTGAACGGGTCCCGAGAAAAGGTTCCGTCAGAGACGAGGGTATTCAAGGGTGGATCGTTATATACTGGGAGTCGGAACGTGAAGTTTTAAGGGGGAATAGAAGGGTGTGGTCGTCGAGAGTACCGTGGAGGAGGTCTTTCGGAGTCTACGACACCGGAGACGTGGGTAGAGTGGTAGGAGACACGGTAGTCCGGGAGGAGGACCCTCCATCAAGAAGCGACCCGACCCTGATCCTATTCCGTTCCGATACGTAAAAGTCCTCCCCGAGTATAAGTCTGAGTACGTTCCCGTGTCACTCACGAAGGAAAGTTTATAAAACGTGGGATCGAGGACACGAACGGAGTAGAATTAGGGTTTATCACCAGGAAGACCCGAGACCGATTACAGGGTTGTCGTACATGTACGAGAGTCTCCAGTCGTGGTGCAGGATAAGTGGACCTCTCTCCCCACGTGCTCGCCAGTCGTCGGAAGGGTCTGGACAGGTCCGAGTCGGAACCCTATGTCTACTGTTTGTCTCCCCGAGTGTGGCCTTTACTCCATACTTATCTCTATTAGGTGCTAGTAAAAAGTGGTGATGGGTACTCGTATCGCGGTTTGAGAGTCACCTAAAGGAGACTCTTAGGAGTGTAAATGGGAAATTCCTTCCGTAGTAATACTCGGAGTAAATATTAACTCTTTTGTCTTCAGTCCTCCCATAAGGGTTCAAATCCCAGTACACCGACCACTCCTCAATCCGACGCTACCCTTGGGTCCGGACCGACTGAGGTTCCCGGTGGGGGACATGGGGTGTTATGTACGGCACAGGTGTCGTGACACCCCTACCCCGGGCGGTTAAGTAAAGACAGGAGTAAAGTCGTAGAACGACGGGGGAACGATCTACACGACCCTCCGTCCACTCGTCGATCCCGCTGGGGAGGGGTCAGGGGTCCGAGCGACCACTCTCTCCCACCGGACTACAGGGGCCACACCGTCCCTGTGACACCCCAAAACTTACGACCCAAAACCAAGACCCAGGAACCTGGACCGTCTCTATCCCACTGTGGGGTCCTCACACTCCAAATAAGATACTTAATAGAGAATCGCGTCGACTCCTACACTGCAGTCAACAAGATAGGTAAACACGAGGAGAATACGTGGTCCGAGACCCACATGTTCACCGTCTCTGTGATGTGTATACTTGTGTTTATACTTCGGGACCCCTCGTCACGAAGAGTCAGAGCCGGGGCAACCGTGAAACCCGACCTATGTAGACGACACCTCGACGGGACACGTAGTTTCCTACGAATCGTAGTCGGGACCGGAGACGGGTGATCGACGGTCATCGTGGGGGACGGTTAACACTGTCGACTCTTGTAGAGAGCCATAACGGTCGAGGGAGGTTCCCGCCACTCTTAGTCACGATGTCTCAGGTACTGTTAAAGAGAAAGGAGTCACAACTCCGACTCTCGGACCTCCACATCTTAAGAGGAAAGGACCCCGTGTGTTCGCCGAACCCGAAAAGTACAATTCGTGCTTAGGCTCCTACACCCGAAGACCAGGAAGACTGTGCGTCCCTCCGAGTCGGACACGGACACCTCTGTCCCTTGACGTGTCTGGGACGGGGCTGGACAGGGACGAGGGATCGTCGAGAACCGGTGGACCCGGAACGGGGAGTCCGAGGCCTCGACGACACTCTCCACTGTCTCCGTCCACGAAAGTCTTAACAGAACCCCCCGAGAAGGACGTTCCCCTTCCCGAACGTTGTGAGAAATGATTATCCTAGCTCTTAGATGGTTGACGGTCACTGATTCGTGACTGGAGACGCTTTCGGGGTTTCTCGGCAACACTCTACAATTAGGGTAGAAAGACCGAAAGGACCACCGAGTCTGCTATTTCTTAGGTGGACGTTACGTCCTCTGCACCCAAGTTAGGGACCCAACCTTTCTAGGGGGCCTCCTCCCGTACCGTTGGGTGAGGTCATAAGAACAGACCTCTTAGGGGTACCTGTCTCCTCCGAGGATAGAAAGATTACGCCTTTGACTCCGAACCTCTTGAGATCCGAACCAGATTCGCGTGTACCAATCACTCTCCACACATTCTTAGAACGTCTTCAACGTGTTGGTCACTGGTCAATCACGTCCTTGGTCCCAAACTTAGGAGGAGAGGATGAGACGGGGTCGGGTCTGGGGCTCAGAGGTCAGTCGATACGGGGGCGACGACGACGACGATATGAACTCTGGGACGAACCCGCTGGGTCCTGGGGGTCGTGTAGGTCCCTACTCCGAGCGTGTCCTTGACCCCTCGTTCCCTCCTCCTTCTCTCTTTCCTCCGCCGCCTACCCTTCTCCTCCTCCTTCGGCCCGTCGGGGTCGGAGCAGGGTGGGGAGGGCCCCCGGGTCGGTCCAAGGTCCACTGATTCGAGGCGCGCGACTCTTGTGGGGTAGGGTACGAGTCGGGTCGCGCCGGTCGAGACCTCCCTCCCACCCCGGGCTGACGCATGAAAGGTCCAATTGTAGACCAAAGTAAATTGGCAGAGGAGGGGAGAGCCCAGGAGGGACAGTTTACGCGTCACACACACTTAAATCTCTTCACCAAGTGGGGACCCCCGTAAAGGCGGGGGTGGGGTGGGGCCCCCCTGTACACCGTTACGCCCCTCTGTAAAAGCCACCAGTCTTGACCCTCCGCGATGACCACAGGTCTCCGGTCCCCACGACGGTTTGAAGGACGTCCTGTGGCCGGAGGGGGCGGTGAGGGTGTCACTTCTTGGTAGTCGAGTGTTACGACTCCACCTCTCTTTCGCAAATCTCCACCTTCCTTCCGGGGGTAGAGGGGATAGACCAAAGACGACGGAATTCGGAGGATCAGAAGGGCAAGGAGTCCCCCGTTACTTCAAATGTCCCGTTCCTCTCCCAGGGTGGTCGGGAAACCGAGGGACGACTTAGCGTGAGGGGACAAAAGTGAACCCAAAACTCAATTCTCGGTTTTCTTCCTTAGACTGGGGGAGGAAGGTACTGGGGTTCTGAAGGTTCTGGGTGGGTTCGAAAAATCTATATAGTACACATGTAGACAGGGAATATGGGCCTGGCTCTTACCCCTTCTCCCTCTGAAGTCCCGCCGTGAAAGACTCATTCCGTTCTTCTGAAGTATACACTCTACTTCAAGTTATGAAGTCCGGGGAGAAGGTCGGGGGACGGGTAGACGACCGGATCAGACACGGACTGTACGGTGGTAAACGTGGAGGGAAAAAGCACCTTCCGGAACACGGGACAGTTTTACGTTTATCGTGACCCACTCCGTCGACCACTTCGGAGGGTCCCGTGGACTACGACCTTTATACGGTCCCGAAACCTCAAACTTCCAGATTCGAGTCCTGGACTGAGACGGGAATGTCTAGCCCGTAGGAACCCGTTCAGTGACTTGGAGAAACTCGAACTGAACGGAGTAGACGTTTTACCCCGATTATTCCGATAGATGACGTGTCGAACACCTCCCCCGTGGTACTCAACACCCTCGACATTTTCTTTCACCATTAATAGTAGTCGAGACAGGTCTTCAATGTGTCTCCACAGTGTGTACGACCTTCGAAATACTCGTGAATAAACGGAAGTCACTCCCCTGCCCCTGAGACTTCCCTTAGTCACTTCTTCGGTCCACCCCCCCGGAGCCGAAGGAGTCCTTCGGAAATGGTGGGTGACCCATGGACGAGAAGGCCATTAAATAAATAAAAACCGGTGTGGTGCGTCGCACGTCTTAGAATCAGGAGGTCGGTCCCTAGCTTGAGCACGCGGGCCGTCACCTTCGAGTCTCAGGATTGGGGACCTGGTGGTCCCCTCGGAGAGGCCATTAAATAGTATGTGACGGACAAAAAGGTAGATGCTTCCTGTTGTCTCTGAGATAGAGTATCCCAATGATACTCAATTACTCTATGAGAGGAATTCCTCGGACCTGCAGAAATCGGGAGTCATTTACAACTGGTCGTAATAATGAATAGTGTTCACACGGATCCTCCATCCCGGTACGTTTGATTACCAGGTCCTTCGGAGAGTCCCTTCACTTTCCCGTCTCTCGTTTCCTCGACTCGCCACCAGTGGACGGGAGGGGGTGG
Source organism: Capra ibex (assembly GCA_006410555.1). Lineage (NCBI taxonomy): Eukaryota > Metazoa > Chordata > Mammalia > Artiodactyla > Bovidae > Capra > Capra ibex. Next base: position 28,899,673 of record SJYO01000647.1, read on the forward strand.
GCCCCTCTGTTCCTGCCGAGGTGTCGACCTCTTGTCCTCAGCCCGTCACAGAGTGACCGTGGATTTGGAGACCATTCTCAGGGAGTCGAGGGTCGACGTGTCCACCCGACCGGACCCCGGAAGTGTGAGGAAGGACGGTTAGTTTGAAGAACGGTGAAACCCGACGGGACTAGGATGTGGTACTACAGTAGGGTGGACCTTGTAGGAACTGGTCACGGAAGGAACCACCACTCTACCTTGAAGACCGTCGGTTCCCGAGGTCTCCATAAGTCCCTGAGAACCCTCCCATGACCCTGTGGTTCAGTCCTCTTGAACATACCCCGACCCCCGTAACACTGTAGAGAAACTGTTGTATTAAGGAAGACAGAAGGATTCCTCTATGTCCCCGTCCCGACCCCCGTCTTCAAAGTTCCAGACCTACCAAGAAGGTCGGAATTATGGAGCAGTGACGTTAGGGAAGAAGGGTACCACGGGTCCTGACCACTCGATACCCATCACCCCACTCACCTCTCACCTCCTGTAGTAAGACAAATATAAGTCCATTGAACCCCTCAGGATTACAAGGGGGTCGGGGCGTTTTCCAGTGTTCTTTAGTGACCGTACCTTCTTTATATTGGTCGATTGAGAGATAAGAGAAAGAAGGAGAGATAGACGGAAGAGTTCTTATCCTTACTTCCTACTACCTACTTACCTACCTACCTACTTACCCACCTACCTACCTACCTATCTGCCTACCTACCTACCTACCTACCTACCTACCGACCGACTACCCACCTACCTACCTACCTATCTACCTACCTACCTACCTACCTACCTACCTGTCTACCTACCTACCTACCTACCCACCCACCTACCTACCTACCTACCCACCCACCTACCTACCTGTCTACCTACCTACCTACCCACCTACCT